>JANRFK010001234.1:57136536-57147538 GCA_030068395.1 Apalone spinifera | reverse complement strand
AGCGCAGGGCAGCCGGGCTGGAGGGAAGAGAAGTGGCTTCCCGGCCAGCTGGCCCTGGTGCTCAGCCAGGGTGCACCAAGCTCCACGTTGGCAGGTGCAGAGGAGAAGCTGCCAATCAGCTGGAGCGCGGGACAGCCGCTTTCAGCTGAAAGCCACAGTCAGCTTGCTGGTGTGTTTCAGCCCTCCCGACCTCCCACCATTCCTCACAGCTACTCACCTGTGTTCTTGCTTGGTGAGTAGCTGCTCCTCAAATGAGGAAGTCTAATGTAAATGTACTGCGCAGGCATGCAGTTCAGAGAGGGCGCAAGAGCTACTCTTAGAGCCCCTGAGATCTACTGGTAGATCGCAATCTACTGGTTGGTGACCACGGGTCTAGATGAATTGTGGTAAATATGTACAAAGGCAAAGACATTGAATAATGAAAATATAGAACCATAGACCTAAAAGGACTGCAAGACATCATCTAGTCCAGTTTCCTGTACTCATGATTATACGGTACTAAGTTTTGCCTATACCATCCATGGCAGGTGTTTGTCTAACCTGCTTTTAAAAATCTCCAATGATGGAGATTCCATATCCTTCTTAGGAAATGAATTCCAGGCCTTAACCCCGGACAGGAAAATTGTCCTAATGTCTCACCTAAACCACTGTGTTGTAATTTGAGCCCTTTTTTTCTCCTCAGAGGATAATGAGAATTTTTGTTCTCCCTCCTTCTTGTAAAAATCTTTTACATACTTGAAAATTGTTATTTCTTAGTCTTCTTCTGCAGAGTATACAAGCCCATTTTTAATCTTCTCTCATAAGTCATGTTTTCTAGACTTTTAACCATTTCAGTTGCTCTTCTCTGAACTTTCTCCAACTTGTTCGCATCTTTCCTGAAATGTGACACCCCAAACTTGACACAATACTAGGCTGTACTTCCTTAAGTATATTTAAGAGGAACTGAAATAAAAAGCTATTTAGTACTTTTGTCATTTCCACATTGTATGTTATTGTTCCTTCCCCACCACACCCATTCCCACACCCACACAAGGCCTACCCTGTCCTTATTCTTTGTCTTGCTTCTAATGTGTTCATAGAATGTTTTCTGGTTACTCTTGGACTCTCACTAGTTTATTTATTTATTTATTTATTTATTTATTTATTTTTGTACCTTGGCCCTTCTAATTCTATCCCTACATAATTTTGTTATTTGGTTACATTAATCCTTTGCAATGTGACCTACTTTCCATTTTTTTGAGCTTCGGATCTTTGAAGATCTAGTTAAGATCTGGTAGTCTCTTGCCATACTTCCTATCTTTCTTAAACAGAGATAGTTTACTCTTGTGTCCTTCATACTTCGAAAATTAATTGAAAAATTGTGAACTCTCTTGAGTTGATTTTCCCTGTGATTTGCTTCTCATGGAATCTTGCCTGATTGTTCTCCCTTTGTTTGCTAAAATCTATTTCTTGAAACCCATTTGGGTTATTTTCTCCTTCCTTTCCTTAGAATCATGAATACTTCCATTTCATGGTCACAATGACTCACTTAAGCTGCCCTTCACTTTCAAATTCTCAATCTGTTCCTCCCTATTTGTCAAAATCAAATCTAGAACAACCTCTCCCCATTAGTTTCCTCCACCTTCTGAAATAAAAATTGTCTCCAATACATTCCAAGAATTTGCTGGATAATCTGTGCCCTGCCCGGTATTTTCCCAATAGCTCTCTGGCTAGTTGAAGTCCCCCATTACTACCAAGTCCTGTGCAGTCACTGATGGCAACTGGTGTCATAGCTATGCTTATTACTTAGCATTTCAGGTTTGAAGAAAGATGGAACAGCTGCCCATTCAAAGATCACTGTAAATAAACAAGCCAAGAAAAATAATTCATGGTAATGTAATTGCACAAGGGGATGAATTAAGATTGCACATCAAACCTTAACTCTGGCATTTCTTAAAAGTTCACTTCTTAACTTTGCAAAGACATATTTTTGTATATTCTAGTCACAATTAAAAATCATTTACAAAGAGTTACTAAATAGGATATCATGGTTTATTTTTACTATGTAACAATTGCTGGTCAAAACTCAGTTTTAATATCAACTGACTCAGAATGTATAATATATTTATGTCTATGTCCTTTGGCAGTGAACTCATACAATTTTCTGCTCAGATGTACTTCATAGCAAAATGACATTTAATCTAGTTCAGAAATCTAATCAAAGTTCTATGTTTGAACAACTTAAACTCATTCAGAAACTTTATTCTGATTGTATTTTAGGATATAATCTTCAGTCATTTTATGTTCTACACTGTAAAATTTATAAGGTGGAGACATTTATGTCATGAAGCAACTATGTAAAGGTTAGGATTACCTGTGGGGAATCTGCCTTGTGGAGGTTTTCATTGCTTTAACTTCAAAAAGTAATATTTTATTGTAATATAAAATCAAACTTCATATTCCCTTGGTTGGGAATGGCATACTGCACACAAACAAGTTCTTTTAAATTTCACTAGGATGGTGTAGCAGCAGCACATGGAAATCCCAAGTTTTGGAGTGTCCTGATTTGTGGTATTTTGACCTGTTCTGCACAGTCTTGATGCTTTTTATTATATAAATGTTCTTGAGTGGTGAGAATTTTTCCATCTCTTTTATTAGGTCTTTCTCTCCCTACAGCACAGTCATTAGAAGTAGGGTTTAATGGGACTTCTTGCGTGAGACTAGGAGTGAAATCCTGACTATATTAAAGTTAATTAGAGCTTTGTCATTGACTTCACTATGGCCAGAATTTCAGCCGAGGGGACAAGAGCAATAAGGAGATAAAACATAGTATTATTCTAAAATATACATACATATATATAGATATATAACATAAACATTTGTTTGAATATTATATTATATTATATTATATTATATTATATTATATTATATTATATTATATTATATTATATTATATATTCAAATATCTGGCTAATATAATTTTGTAGTAGGCACATATATACTGTATTTTTTTGTAACTTCATTTTGTATTATAATAGAATAACTTTAACCTAAACTGTCAGGGGAAGTGCACTGCAAATTACTGATATATTTTTTGGAAGTAGTATTTATAAGTGGAGGTACAATGTGATAAGCCGGCTGTAGCCAAGTATGCCACAAATGGACAATAAAGAATCACTAACATATGGAGAGGTAATAAAGATGGACTCTTGGAATCTCAGTGACAAGTCCCCTAGTCCTTTGCTTCATGAAGTCATTGAATAGGAGCTAAGAAGTGACATGGTCCTTCTCAGCTGAGTATGGCCTGCCAACACACTATCCCACCTCCTAATTTCCTAGTGAACCTGTTCAATGGCTTAACTCACCATGGAATCAAAACAAAGAAGCAGCAGCAGAATATGATTAGCAATAAGAATGGGCTGTGTGGATGACTTGGGATTATTATTTCTGTTTCTTCATTTGCTCTTATGCTTTGTTTTAGTTTTGTTAAACAGAAGAAACTGGAACTTCTGAATATTATCTGCTGATACAATCCGTTTTTTTTTCATGTACTTGCTCTTCTTTGGTCCCTTCTTTTTTCATCTCTGACAATTTTATTCCCTGCCATCTGTATCTTTTTCTTTACCTCCAACTGCAGTGAATGCTGCCTAAAGAGAAGATGGGAAGTGGTGAATGATTTCTGAGTGTTACATCAGAGTAATAGAAGTCAGATTCAGACCTTATAGGGTGTTCACATGTAAGTGAAAATCATCTGATTATCTATTGCTTTAGAAGGTTGTTATATACATTGGGTTGATCAATTTAATTTTTAGATTTTGTCTATTAGTCCTTAAAGTTAGAAAACTGTCTGATAGTTCTTAGCAGAAACATATTCCTTAAATTTTTTGGTACTCATCTCTATAACTCCTTAGCTTGTAAGGTGCTACCAATAGGAGTTTTCAGTTGTCCTTTGTTAAAAATCCATCTATAGAGGTTTTTAAGTCCCAGTGTGACAAAGCCCTAGCTAAATCGCGATTGGTCCTGATTTGGGTAGGGGGCTGGACTCAATGACCTCCTGAGGTCTTTTCCAGCCCTAGGATTCTATGATTCTATGAAAAATCTGTTCCTAGACTAAAAGGAGAAATATAGTGATTTCTGTTGCATAAAAAAAAAGCCTCCGCCTAAGCTTACTTGATTTTACATATGCATTTTCTGAAAATACACTAACTGTAAGGTCTAAGGTTTTAAACTGCAACTCGTAATCTTTGTCAAACCTTGCAACTTGCTGTAATCTTTGTAACTCTCAGAAACTTACTGTAAGCTGCAACTTTGTAATCTTTGTAACTCTCAGCCACCTTGCTTATAACTTGCTCTAAACTACATTCTCCCCTGAGTGAATGGAGAGAGAATGTGAGTGTGTTTTTGAAGTTGCAGTGCAAGGCTGGAGCACATAGTGATGAATCATCATAGACTGCTGCTTTGCTGGATAAAGGGAAGTTTGGGCTTGCTTCCTGATGAGGAGCTGAATGAGTCACAGGAGCCATTCAGATACTATATAAGGAGAGGGAGCACATGTGAGATTCTCTCTCTCTTTCTTCTCCTGCTCCTGAGAAATTCCTCTCTACAGCCAGTGTCTCTCCTCCTGACCAGCTTCCCCAGCCATGATGAGCAGATGGACCCTCCAGGAGCTACATGCCTTGGTTCCTTCTGCAATCCACATGCCTGTGTAAGTGTGTGAGTGCCTGAGGGCAGGAATAACTGTGTATGAATGAGTGAATGAATGGAGGGGTGGGTGTGTGTGTGTGAGAGAGAGAGAGAGCTCTGTATCTTCTTTAGTTTAAACCTTTGGTGGCAGCTCTATCTTTTTTGGTCTAACCTTGTTGTGCAAATAGTGGCATGTTAATTCCTCAAACAATAAACCCATGCTAGTGTAACCCTGGGTGTCTCCAGTGAGAATATTTTTGGGATAACAATTTCTATTACTTTGATCCTACTTCTGTATTTCACCACGTCCTTTCTTAAAGAGAAGTTATAAGTAACTTCTGTAGTCCTTGTAACCTTTGGCATAGATATATGACCCACCAGTTATCCTTTTAGAGTAGACTTTGGGGATATGTCTTCACCAAAATTCAGGAACATACCAGTAACCGCAGGGTACACCACAAAAACATGGGAGTAATGGTGGGCCAAAGATGTCAAGAATGAGCATTAATATGTATGGCATTAATATCTATGGATATGCTATTAATGCATTTGAATATGTGAACCTACAGAGTAAGGGTAGCCTAATGTTTATGCAGGTGAGAAAATGGACCTGGAAGGCTGGGGACAGACATTAATGTTGTTCCATGTACCTCAGATGGATCATGTTAGGAAATATTCATGGTATTATAGTATGTCTTGTGAGACCTAAACTATTAAATATTAACTGAAGATAAAGTAGCTACTTCATCCCTAGACACAGCTCATCTTAGCCTCTCTAAGCTGTTTAGTCCTATATATTTCCTTTCCTTTTCCCTTCAACTTTTACTACTATTTAATTATTCAGAAAGTGGAGTAAGGAGGTAGCTTTCACAGCCCCTGTTTAAATCAGTCATTATGTCCCCACACATGAATCCTCTTGTATCCTAAGCCCAAGCCAGAGTTCATCCTGAATTAGCCTACAAATATTGACCTTGAAGATTCATGGAATAGTGTATTTGAAAGCAAAGCTTCAGTACTAAAACAGTTGCCTTGTTAACTTGAAGAAAACGTCAGAACTACCATTTGTTGAATTATGTTTAATATTATGAGCTTCTCAAATCAGTACTGAAATGAGAAGGAAGATGTGTTATGGCAAAAACATGCATCATCATTCCCTATGTGAAGGAGTCCTTCAAGTCCCCTGTGTGTTCAGTATGCCACACCCCAACATCACCAATATATCCACAAACTGCCCTAACTTTAAAAAAGCATTCTTAATATTGGGGAAGGGCATAAGTAGAAAATATATTGACTATTTGTAATGAGGTTTACACACCCTTTATTCAAAGTAGCCAGGGAAAGGAGATTCTTCCTTGCTTATCGGCAATCAGACTTCCCTCTCACAAGCTGCAGTGCTCTCCCAGCCCTGCACTTACACAGCCTTTCACAGGCAGACACAGACCAACTGAGTCACATGAAGGCTTCTCCTAGCCACTTATGAACTAAGTATAGAGAGGCTCCGGCCAATTCTCTGAGTTCTTGAGCCTAGGGTCCCAGAGCTGTATCATCTCACCCTGCAGAAAAGCCTGACCAGTGCAAGTTTATTACACAGTTGGCCACTTCTGCAAAGGAAAATGAATGTGCATCACTGTCAAGCTGCCCTATTGTTGTACTTGAAAGGATGGTTGTGGGTGTTTCCAATTTCACAACATATTTCAGTAACACACACATAGCAAAACTTCATAACTTTACATACAATAATGGCACATATAATCCAACAGAATATTAATTCAACAGATAAACAATTTAGAATGATGCCTAACAAGGCGTACTTTGTAAAAAATATATGATAATTATATGACCATGGTAAATCTGGGGGAGCCAGGATGTTGCTTTGGGGTATAGTGTGTTACACTCATCACTGTGGATCTTTCACAAAAGGAAACACGTAAGACTCTGAGCGGTAGTGAAGGGCAGTTCCTTAACATATGATAGTCAATATTAATGATCCCAGAATTGAATTAGAGGGGGGCAGACAGAATTACTTTCTGGTTTTGTAAAAACAACATAGATTCTTATTTCAGAGGAGAATCCCAGGTCAAGATTGTTGCAGTTTTGTTTTGTTTGGTGGTTGTTGCTAGGACCATCATCTAAATTTGCAACTATTGACAGTGGTTATCAGTATTATTTAATCATGTGCTCTAGAGAAGAGATGGAATGTTCTGCTGTGGAACAACTGATTTAACTTTAGAACAGCCTTTTCAGTTTCTGTTGGCCATGTTTTATTCCTGTGATTAACACTGTACATAGATTGTCATACAGTATTATGTGCTGAAATTTGTAAAAATGACATTTTAAACTGTAGACACCCCAAGTTTTCTGTTGAATGTAGATCTCAGAGGATATTTATTTCGTATTAGTGTCAGAAGGGGCATTATTCTTAAACATATAATTTGTTTCAGTATTTAGTGTGGAGTTATTCCTGTTACATTAAACCATCTGCTTAAATATGAAAGCTGGATGATGTAACTGAAAATCTAGAAGCATGAGCTCATCTCCTCATACTGACAGTTTGTAAACAGGATAGCTCTTGGGACTTTTTCCCACAGATATATTCTGACTATTTCTAACTTTCATAAAATTATTCTCAGGAGAATTCAAGAAGCAAAGAGCCACTTCGCAAAATGTGCATTTAAATTAATATTTGGTAAATAGGATTTGTAACACTCAGCAAAAATAAACATGAATCTGAATTTTTGTCTCGGATCATTTTTCAATTAGATGTATTACCAAAATAAATTACTAGTTTCAGCAGCATAATCTTTAGAGTTTCTGAAGGCATGCATGTGCCACTGTTGTCTAATGGATATACTTAGATTGTAAACTCTGTTGAGCAGGGACCATTTTCTGGTTCTGTGTTTCTACATTTAGTACAGTGGGGTCTGTGACTGGGGTTCCTCAGCAATCATAATGAAAATAATAGTTAATAATATATAACCCCCATTAGTCCCATTACATTTCGTTTTCATTCATGTATTTATTTTCTTTGAAGCAGAAAGCACAAGTCACAGAATTACAACATACTCCAAGGAAATAATAATAAATATACATTCAGATCAGGTAGAGGAGAGTTAAAAAGTTATCATAATAATTTAGAAACTTTGGGGTAGCCAAGTTAGTCTAAGGATAAACTTTAAAAACAGCAAATAGTCTGGTAGCGCTTTAAAGACTAACAAAACATGCAGATGGTATCATGAGCTTTCGTCTGAAGAAGTGGGCTGTGCCCACAGAAACTCATGATACCATAATAATTTAGGCAGGCCTCAAAAGAAACACATCTTCTCTTTGGTAAAATGAGCTTAGCTTGTTTTGGGAAACATACTTCAAATTCAGCTAAACTATTGTGGTCTGCTTTGCAATATAGTTTGTTTGACTACGATGAACAAACCAGATAAGACGTTCAATATGGGTTTAAAGAGGTTGCAACTTTGTCTGGGACTACTCCACAGAAAACATGTACAGTGCAGGGAACCCTTCCTTGTTTTCTCCCATAATTAACCGGCAGGGGTTAGGCGAGTGCCTTTACTAGCTCCCCCAGCTCCTTTTTCCATGTCTCGTCAGCAAATCCATTGATGTGACTTTATAATCCTCCATCAAAGGGGGGAGGAGGGCTTGAATCAACACCGTCTACCTTCTATCCAGATCTCTCCCATTGCTGGGACCATATCAAACCAGCCCCCTTACAGAAGAGGTAAGGTGAACTATAATGGGGAGTTGATTCTATGTCATATCAAACATAGAAGTCCCCAGATATCCCAGCTCGCTCAATTACTAAGTACCTCTCCATTAAAACCTTTCCCCAAGCCATTTATCCATTATTGTATGTCCTCTTTTATGGAGTACCTGCACTGAACATGTGCTATACTTTTAAATAATGAGTTATGACATATGACCTACCACCTGTCATGTTCTGCACAAACAGGTCCCATTTGAACCTGATACGAGGAAGGTGAAAAAAAAAAACCCATTGCACATGGGCCATCCTTTTTGGTCTCCCTCAGCCAGGCAGCTAGGATTATATCTACAGCTGGTATAGCTAATGATATGGTATAGTTACTACCAGAATAGGGAGAAAGGATGGGTGCTGCCGATCCAGCTCCATGAATACGTGGGGAGGATCACGGTACAGGCTGACCTTTTAAAACCCCTCATTTCTGGGTGATGAGTAAGCCACCATGCTCTTCTCTTTTCCTGCAGTTTTACATCTTCCCCCCTACAAACACCTTCCCTCCAAGCCATCAAGTATCACTCTCTTCCAGCCAGCCTGACAAACAACCCCCTAGTTTAAGATGCAGGATGGTGACTTTTACAAATAAATATGAGCCTATATGGATATCTCAGGTATTTGGACATTATAAAAGGGACTTTTGAAAAGAGGTACATATGTGAAGCCTTGTTCTAGACTAAATAGATTCCTATTTCTCTTATCCATTGATTTCATCCAATATAAATCTGCTATAATTCAAATAGCACCTCCACATAGACAATATTTTTCCATTCAGTTTGTGCTCATTGGATTTTTCCTTTCTGAGGAGCCCACTTTGCATTGTTTTGTATCTCATTTTACCAATTTAATGTCTTGTATAAAGACTCCACTGTATTTTTATTCATCTACCAAAAGAAATTGGCAGTTCCCGTTCAATGTCATCTGTGAATTTGATTAGTGTGCTTTACACTCTATCCTACAAATGTTTAACTGTAACACTAAATATTCGCTACAAATCCCTATAGCATCTCACTCGATTCCTCCTCCCTACCTGATACTGAAACACTAACAAATTGATAGTGATTTCTGACAAATACAGATTACTATCTAATCACTTTATTTTCCTCTTGTTTATTACAAAATGATTATTTTATTATAGTTACAATTTGCCTCTTGTTGAAATTATATTTGCTGCTCTGTATTTCCCTTTCCAAAAATACCTGTGATGTCTTCTGTATTAAAATTCACAGACTAGCTACATATTGGAATTTATTTAACCAACAATGGCTAGGTTTAATTAAAGAAAAGGTTTCTAATGTATGATACAAATTAAAACATTAATTTAAGCATTTTTAGAAGCTAGCTCTTTTTCTAGTCTGCTCTCAAACTACTCTTCTGCAACCTTTCTGCAGATTCAAAATACATGAAAGCTAGAACATAGTTGCAAAAATGTATTTCTATCTGTCACCAGGCTCTGCTAGTTAATGAGAGCTTGACAACCAATTGTATTCTAATTTAACCATATTCAATACATTTAGTGATAATTATCAACTTTGTTGCTGGATTAACACCATATCTAAAAGTGTTAATTAATCCTTTAGAATAATTAGAATAATCCATTAGAATAATCCTTTGCCTATCCTTAACAAATTCTCAAATGATTGTCTTTGATTCTTACTCTTCTGTGAATTTCTTTAGTACACAGTTAGCATGAATTTCATTAGGCTGTGCTAATGTGAAGTCATTCAAATTGACCATTTATTTCTAATATGTTACTTTTATATTCTCTCTTGACTTTCTCTTTCCTCTTACTATTATTTCATTAAACAAAACATCTTGTTCTATTCTATTACTTATGTATTGAATCATAAGTTAGCAACTATATATTTCAGATTTTCCTTTTTTTATTTTAAAGCAATAAAATTATCCTTTTGCTACTTAGGCACTTTAAATCTTTTTTCTTTATTTCTTGTTCTCCTTTATAACTTTCCTAATAGTATTTCCATTTGTATCTTGACTGTTCTGATTTTGCTCCCTATATGGCTTCAGTATCTCCAAATATTTCCCTCTTTTTTGTTCTTTGTCTGTTTGTGATTCTCTCCATTTTCCTTAAAAATTGTCTGTTTCCCCTCATACATGTTTTTTTTAAAATTTCCATAAATATTTGGTCCTTTAGATGCTTGTCCCAATCTTGAACCTTTTCCTCTAAGTTAATTTCTTCATCCATGAGAATGTGCATGATTTTTTAATTGAGCCATTTATGTAAATCTACTAATGTAGAGCCAAATTCCACAGTTTTTACTGAATATGTCAATGTCAAATTTTCATGCCAGTTTTGCCTGAATAAAGACAATACGAATAGCTCTGTATTAAAATCACAGAGCTATAATATTAAGGGATAATTATTTAAAAACCTATTCTTTGGACTGTTTTTGTATAAAATTCTTTATCTGAACAATTAAGCTTCATTATATTGGTTACTAGGTATCTCTAGGAATCATGCAGATTTTTTAATAACAGCAGTCTGTCAGAGTATATATCGATAGAGATGCAGCCATGTTAGTCTGTTGTAGCTGAAACAAAAGACAGGACTAT
>JANRFK010001234.1:57081365-57094638 GCA_030068395.1 Apalone spinifera | reverse complement strand
ATTATTATAAGAGTTATGTTTTAAAGAAGGTCAGAAGTCATTAGTGCCCTCTAAACTCCCTCTCTAACCTCCCTCTCCAAACTCCCTGTTAGCTGTTCCTGTTTGCAAGCTCCCTGGTCTCTGAGTCACAGGCTTATATAGCTCTGGTAGCCCCTTCCCCTTACTGAGGCTCAGCCAATTATCAGAGGCTTCTAGATTTCAAAACTTTTAGAAGCTCTACAAACAAAGAAACAAACAAACAAACAAACAAACAAACAAACCAAATAGATAAACACAAGCTCAGCACACAGCAAATCACTCCCCCACACACAAACACACACTCCAGAAAGCCACTTACCATAAGGGTCCCGTTTTTACTCCTCTTTTTTCTGGAGAACTCCCTCTCCAAACTCCCTGTTAACTGTTCCTGTTCGCTTTGCTGCTCTAGCTTCTAGCCTGGATTACTCCCAGATTCCAGTAATCAAATCACTTTTGGCTATATCTGCATGTTCTGTAGCCACCCAGCCACCCTTGATTGTTACCAGGTTTGGCTATCCTACTGGGTGACCCAATACATTCTCAGTCTTCAATTTTTCCACAGAAATGTGTGCCCTGTATTGCCCAATCTTTGCCTGGGCTATACAAGTTTTGATTTATAGAGTCTACTAGTGCTTTAACAGAAATAATATGCACATGCACTGCCACCCCAAATAGAGTTTCCCTAACACTTCAATTTAAACATGATGGACTAGATAAAACAATAAAACAAGTCTATTAACTACAGAGAGCACAGTTTAAGAAACACTGCTGTAGAGAGTCTTTGGAGAAGGGGGAAAACATGACAACCTCATACATTGTATTAAGGATGGTAGTAATAACTATCATTTTTGGAGAAACTAAAATAAATTAATTGTTGAGCTGGAACTCTTGTTAAAGTTTCATTCCATTTCCTAAAACACTCAACAATACGAACACACATAAAAAGGTAAACAAAAGATCAGCAAAGAGAAAATGCTGCTTTTATCTCTTGTATTGATTCTCACTTGCAACCTCATTGCTAGAAAAACACAGGCATGGCACACTGTCTTATCAGCCACTCTGAGAATAGGCAAACTAATATCAGCATTGGGCTAGTTAGGGCTTTGCTTTGAGCTACTTCTTTTGGTTAACAGGCTACATTAGGGTTGCAAAATGCAGGCTGAACTTCTCTAGTCTGGCACCTTCAGGACCTGATTGGTGCCAAACCAGAGAATTTGCAGAACCACAGAAGGTCAATATTTTCTTGTAGCATTAGCAACACTTTCACTGCTTACTGGGTTCTGGGAAGACATTTGGGGTAAAATAGAGATAACTAACATGACAGAAGACTGAGAGCCAGGACTAGTGACCATAAATAAGCTTCCAGGGACCACAGGAAATGGAATCATATCCATGATAAGTGGACATCCAGCTATCTAAAATCATGCCAGACCTACGGATGTTGTTGGACTGGAGATTGCCAGACTAGAAAGCTTCCACCTGTATGCAGTCTTGACCAGCTGAGCAAAATACTTATTAGACAAGAGGAGAGGGATAGGGAAGAGAGCAAAGAAGATGGAGAAGATGGACACAAAGGAATGGGTCTAGTAGTTATGTTATGTGACTTCTTCCCTGGAACAGTGTGGTCAGGACATTTATTAGGATTTGGATAAAGAAGATCTGGGATCCAAGAAGATCATATTCATATTATCCAGGATGATGATGCTTACTACTTCCCTGTCTTTCAGTCAACCAGCATCCGGGCAGCCAGATTTTTCTCCTCAACATTTTTTGAAGAAAATGGGACAAAAAGCCAATTTTCCACAGATTAGACCTAATGTCCACAACAATTTCCATTCATTAATTTCTGGGTCTGCTCTCTCTCTCTCTCTCTCTCTCTCTTTTTAATGTGCATGTTGTAACTTCAGGACTTTTTGTTTGGACTAATTCACTCTGTCTAGCTTTTTTCATCTTTTCCCATCAACATTTGTTATAGCAATTAATGGAGTCATTTTATAGACTTCTCACTTTCCCCAGTTTAGATTCACAACAACAGTAGGTGTACTAGACCCCAATTATTATAATAGAGTTAGTTCTATTCCTAGCTTGGCCACTGGTCTGCTTGTTGTCTAATTTTATCATGTTTGCCTTTGATCCGAGTCCCTTTTTTAGTTAAACGTTCCATTGTCTAATATTTCCAGAACTCTAAGGTAAAGAAAAAAATTCATTTGTCTTCAAGGATTGTTTTGAAATCATATGTTTCAGTTCAGTGAGTGAAAGGAAGAACACCAGCAGCAAGACTCACCAGGTGGCCCTTTTTAACACAAATCATCTGGAATATGAACAACTTGATGAACACAATGTAGTACCTTTGTATAGTGAACAGAAATATTTTATCTCAATATGGTTTTAAAAGGAAATTGTTATTTGAGGCATCATGCAGTCTGTAAATAAATATATTTTGTGAAAAGTGCAAATGAACAAAAAGATCACTTTTCTTTTCAGGAGAAAAGAGGGTTAGTATTCTCCAGAAGTCTTGATATCTAGTGAAACCTAAGGTAGCCGGAGGATTCCAGCGATAACTGAAATCTTCATATAGTGAGAGGAGCTGAACAGATGCCCATCCCTGAACACAAATTTCAGAGTCTGTTCAACAGGTTATCCAGTTATATAAACTATTTTGAGAGAAACAATCCCTCATTTAAAGTAATATCAGTTTCTCTAATGGAACTCTAAGGATGAATGGAAGAATAGCTTTGAGCAAACAGGACAATCCTCTCCTATCTCTCTCATAAGTTTCTAGGGCGGAGGTGGGCAATCATTTTTTGCCGGGACCAAAATTTTTGAAGTGGCCCCAGGCTGCACTGGAAGGGGCGGGGCCAAAATGCTTCAGGCTTCCTCACCCCCAGACCATGATTAGTCTGGGGGTGGGGGAGCCCCTTTGCCTCCCCCTTCCCACTAAGCACCCATGCCCCTGGTGGTGGGAAGATACTTCCTATGCTCCCCCACCCCCAGGCCAATCAGGGCCTGGGGATGGGGGAGCATGAGAAGCATCCTCCTGCCCTGCCAGGAGGGCGAGGCAGTTCTAAGTGCCACACACTCCTCGTAGGGCAGGGGCAGGGCAGAGGAAATTGCATGCGCTCTCCCTTGCCCTCAGGCTGTGATTGGCCTGGGGGCAGGAGAATGTGTGAAGCCTCCTCCCACCTTGCCAGAAGTGTGTGGCACTTCAAAGTGCCATGTGCTCCTGTCAGAGTGGAGGAAACTTTTTGTGCTTCCCCCACCCACAGGCCCTAACTGGCCTTGGGGATTTGGGAGTGGCAGGGCCTCCGCAAGCTGGATCAACCCACGTGGGGGGCCGGATCCAGCCCATGGAGGCCCTTTTGCCCACCCTGTTCTAGAGCTATGTTTAGACTGCATTGTGTGGACTGGAAAGTGTCCACTTTTTAAAAAAAAAAAAAAGGAACGTGTCCACTTTTTCAAAAAAAAAAATCAAATAACAGATGTGCTCTTTCACCATTCCTGTAAACCCCATTCTATGAGGAATATGGGATGATTCAAAAGAGCAATTTTTCCCAAAATTTGGCATCAAGTAGACGCTCCAAATTTTGAAAAAGCCTGTTTCAAAAGTAAATCAGAAAAAGATAAGTAATTTGCATACCGCAAATTGCGTATCTTTTCCCAGTTTAACAGTGCAGTCTAGACATAGCCTAGGAGCCGGGGCGGCCCGTGGGTATAGGCTGACTCGGCGGTTGCCTAGGACGCCGCCTTCAACTGGGTGCCTGGGGTGCCCGATGATGACGTCACGCGATTGACAGCCGTGCAGGCGGGGGTGCCGATTATGCCTTCCACCTGGGGCGCCAGCTGCCACAGCGGGCCTCAGGCCACTCCTGCCTAGGAGAAAATTGAATTTCAAACAAGGCAGAATTATGGCTCAAACTTATGGTTACTTACTCCTATGGAAAATTCCGTGGCACATTACCATACTTCTGACTACACTTTATCAGAGAGGGAGCAAGGGGAGAAGGTGTTGTATGGTGTACTTACTACATATACTTAGCCTCAAATTACCATAAAAGTGCAGTTGTCTGAGATACTATCATATTACCATTTTGTTATCTAGATTTTGTAATTGACTTGGTTGAAATACAGTCAAATTAAATCTAGAAGCAGGCAACTGTGTTGCTCTAGTTAAGATATTTTATAACTTATTCTGCCCAAATACTGCCTTTTCCTTTCTGCTCCCTTCTTAAATGTGTCTCAACAATGGAGTAGAAGAATCAATAGTGTAAAAACTGAAGTTAAAATGTCATGAAAATATGAGTAGTTTAAAGAATATTCTCATCTAGCTCTTCTATTGAGGGATATTTCTGGTATCTGTATCTGAATTTCTGCTTTTTTATTGAGTGATTTATTATTCCTTTTAAAAACATATTACTATAGGACAGGATGGTAGCATCGTCTAATGTAGCCTGGCGTTTCCCATTATCAGAACCTGTACTGCTTAAAATGTTGACAGATTGATGGTTTCAATGCTCAGTATCAGCACTGGCCTGTATACTGTAGAAAATTTCAGCCAAAATGTGTCCGCCATATCTCAGAACGAGGCTGTTGAATAATATATTATTTTCTAGTGTAAAAAAAAAATCAAATTACATTTACTTTGAAAAGCTGTAGTACTGCAGTCTTTGGAGTAGGAACCTGTAATTTGGCAAGTATATAGTGTTTTTATCAGGGTTAGGCCTATGGTTGTCTCTGTGAAAATCCACCTAAATTTGGCCACGTTATAAGCCTGGAAAAAAATCACAGCTTGTGCATGCAGAGTTAGATACAGATTCACATCTAAAATATTTCAATATTGCATCTGTTGATTCTGGGCTGCTGAGGGTCATGTTGGGGCTGGATACAAAAAATTGGAGCACGGGGGTATTTCTCCTGTGTTATCAATGGCTTCTGTGCTGTTGCCCAGACAGTGTGGAGGAGGAAACTGCCTGATATGAAGTGGGGAGAAGTGCTGGTCCTAGAGTGGAGTGGCCTTTGCTTCTTCCAATTCACTGCTGTTGGGACAGGGTTTCTCAAAGAGTTTTGCTATCTTAAATTAAACAAAAATATAGTAAGGTTGCAACCATGTAACCAAATTCCAAATATCTATCTCTAGTCACCTGATAGAGTGGAGCTAAACAAAGATCATGTCATACGTTTGTGTTGTTTTAATCATATCCTGTGCACACTGCAAATTGGGCTCTTTATAGGTAGGCTTGTATGCTAGAACAAATTGTTCTGTGGGCCTACTTTGGGAAAGCCACTAGTGGGCCCATGCCACTATGTTTACCTAAAGACTCCTTAGTCATGGAGCCTCATGACTCCCCTTGCCTGGAAATAGCAAACCTGAACCAATGGGAGCCATGAGGCTCTGTGGCTATGGAGACTACGTAAACAAAGTCACTGAAGGTTGAACCTCTCTTGTCTGGGACTCTCTGGTCCAGCAGCATCTATGGTCTGGCAGGATCTATGGTCTGGCAGGATCATGGATATTGCTGGACCAGAGAGCCCCTGGACAAGAGGGCTGGGTGGTCATGGAGTTGGCCATAGCAGCCTTGGAATAGTAGAGCCATGGCAGCCTTCACAACCCAGAGGAACGAAGCCCTGGTGTCTCTAAAGCAACAGATCCAAGGCAGCTCCAGTGGCCCAGGGGGTAGTGTGCAGAAGCCCTAGTAACCCCAAGGAGCAGAGCCCTGGTGGTTCTGGGAAGTGTAGCCTCATCTGCTGTGACAGCCCTAATATCCCAAGCTCTGGCAGCGCTGGAGCTGCGAAGCCACAGTGGTCTCGGGATAACCAAGTCCAGCACCCCCGGGGAGGGGAGCCCTGTCAGCTCCAGAGCCATAGCAGCCCCGACACCCCAGAGTTATGGCAGTGCTGGTGCCTGAGATCCACGGCATCCCTGGGACAGTGGAGTCCTGGCAGTCCCTGGGCATTGGAGCCGTGGCAGTCCTAGCCTGATGGTCCTAGGGCAACAGATCTGCAGCGGTGGGGACTGGCCAGTGGAGCTGGGAGCTGGTGGCCTGAGGGCAAGAGAGCTCCACAAGGTCTGCTGATGGACCCTGCGAGAGCCCAGAATCCTATCAGCAGAAGGATGGAATTGACCTCCCCTGGTCTGGCAAATTCCCTCATACGGGACCAGTCAGGTCCCCAAGGTGCTGGACCAGGGAGATCCAACCTGTAATGGCTTTCCTGAAGTGGGCCTGCAGAACAGTTCAAGAACCACTGTGCTAGATAATGTCATATCTCTAAATTACTGAGACAGAAAAGTGTGTGTATTCAAAATAGGGTGATAAAGATAGCAACATACCATATTCTTAGGTCAGGCCCTTACCTAATTATGCCATTCCAGATTATGACTAATGGAAAAAAGAGATGAAATTACATATCCAAACTGATATTTGTGGAACTGAATTTAAATAAATGCTTTCCATTGTGACAGAAACCTTTTATCACTTGTTTGCACAGACTTTCAACATTTTCATGTGTCTATGAAATAGAGACAGAATCATATTAATAATATGGGTTAGAATAAAAACTACATACCTTTGTTCTTAAAAGGGCTTATATATGAATGAGGACTTTCTTCTGAAGGCCAAAAAGTGAAATAGAAACAAAAAGGAAAGTCAAGTTTCACTGCTGAAAGAAAAGTTATAGTAGCTGTAGATTCAAATTCTTTTTAATCACACACTTCTGCATCAAACCACAAAGGAAGGATGATGATATGAAGACAGCCTGTAACACCTTAACCTTAGGTCAATAGCCTCTTTTGCAGTTATACTGAGATCCCTAGAGCTGAAACATTTACTACTTACTTGGGAAGCTAGAATAAAATGATAACTTTTATGTCATCTCTGCAAAAGAAAAACATGATCGTATTCTAAATGCTGCTTAGAAAAGACTTATCACAACAAACCTACATGTGTCATTCAATAACTCATGAGGCAAATCATGCATCAGAAAGTAAACTACTGTAAACATATCTGGCACTGACTTTTTTCATAGTGGTTTATGCAGGAATGGCTCCAGTGACACATGTGAGAGAAGAAGCGGACTTATTATATTTCATGCAGTGCAAAATATTAATGGACATAATAGTAGATTTTTATTTTTATCTACCAAATCAGAAATTAGAGTTAAGACACTTTTAATTTTACCTTTTGTATCAATGGCAGATATGTTCATGTCTTCTATTACATGATCAAATAACATTAAAGAATGTGACATATTTTGCTATGTATACTGTAGCTCTTTATTAAAAAAAAATCTATCATTGCAGTAATGGTTAACATTGCAGTTGCATTACATTACACCATTAGATGTAATAACTGAATTTTATTTTAGTGATTCTGAATTTGTTTTGTAGATACAATTCCTACCAACTGGTACCTGAGGCCAAATTATTGTACCATTTTGCTTGATAGTGAACACTACAACTAAGTTTTTTTTTTTTTTTTAACTTGGATAGTTTTCCAAAATATTTTCAATTTGGGTTAATGGCCTATTTGTTTGTAAAAGCCAAATATTTGGGGTTTTTAAATTTTGTTTTGAAGTCTGAAGAAAAAATACTAACCTATTTCTGAAAGCAAGGGCCATACTGGGTCATACTAATGCTTTATCTAGCTCAGTATCCTATTTCTGGTGCCACCTGCTTCACAGGGACTGAGCAGAACAGGTCAGTTTTGAGTGATCCATTCCCTGTTGTCCAGTCCAAGCTTCTGGTACGGAAAGGTTTAAGGACACCAAGAGCATCAGATTGCATTCCTGACCATTTTGCCTAATAGCCATGAATGGACCCATAGTTCATAATGTATATAATTTTTTTATCCAGTTATAATTATGGCCTTCACAACATCCCATGGCAATAAATTCCACAGGTTGACTGCATTGTGTGAAGAACTTTTTTATGATTGTTTAAAACCTGCTACATATTAATTCCATTGCATAACCCCTAGTTCATGTGTTATGTGATGAAATAACTGCTTCCCTATTCACTTTATCTGTTCCTAATTTTATAGACCTCTATCTAAACTGAACAGTTCCAGTCTTTTTATTCTCTGCTCATGTGAAAGTTGTTTTACATAGCTCATCATTTTTGTCTTGTGACTATAAGTTTTCCATTTCATTCATATATTTTTTGAAATGGCATGACAGGAACAGTGCACATTATTCAAGGAGTAGATGTAAGTTGGATTTCTATAGTCTCTGTATGATATTTACTATCTTATTGTCACTCCCTTTTTTTAATGTTTCCTAACATTTTGTTAGCATTTTTTGTTTTTGTTTTTTGGATGGTTTTTTTTGGACTGACACTGCATATAGAGTGGCTATTTCTTGAAAATTAACCACACTGATTTCTAAATATTTATTGGGTGGCAACAGCTAAATGAAATCTCATTTTATATGAATAGTTGGGATTATGATATTTTACGTGCATTGCACATATCAACACATTTTGTTGCCATATCACCCAGTTTAATGAGATCCCTTTGTAGCTCATCTTTGGATTTAACTATCTTGAATAATATTGTATATCAGCAAATTTTGATGCCTCACTGTGCTGACACCATTTTCCAGATCTTTTGTGGAGATGTTGAATAGCAAAAGTGCCAATGCAGATCATTGGGGGTCCTACTATTCCAGTGATGTCTCCATGGGTGCTCCACTCTAGGTGCTGGTGCATCCTCACGCTAGCGATCAGAGATCTTTTCTAGCAATACCCTACCACACCGCACATGCGCAGCAGTGTCTCTTTGTGTCATTAGTGTCCATTAGTTGCATGCATGGTGCCTCAGATTTTTCTCCACCATCCTCAGCAGCAGATGGAATTCCATCACAGTCACCCTCCTCAGGCCTAAAATGACAGAGTTTCAAAAATTCCTCAGTTTTTATCCTTCTCCAAGTTTTTGGACCCCCTCTCTGTTTTTTCTTAAAAAAAAAACCACTTTAAAAAAAAGTTAGTTTCCTGTGTTCTCCCCAGTTCAATATGCCTGGTTCACCAGGATTCAAGAGATGCAACTCGTGTACAGATGCCACGCCCACTTCTGATGGGCACTCCTCTTGTATAAAATGCCTGGGAGAAGTCCTCATTTCTCCAATCTCATGGTGAGAGGAAGATGGGACTGAATGAATTGCTTCAAGACTTTTCTCTACAAGAAATCCCTCCAGCCAATTTGAGACAACTTTCCCGCTTTAGTGAGGATTCAAGAGGGAAAGCGTTTCAATGTCTGATAAGAAATGTTCCTCCTCATTCTCAGACAGGGCAAGGATAAAGGCCAGGACATCTCCATCCACATCGCTGCCCTCAGCACTGAGCTCCTTTAGAGCTAGCATTGCCAATAAGCCTGGCACCTCAGGCATAGTGCCAACAAAACAGAGTACACGACATAAACGTGAACATTTCTAATCTAGACACAAGACATCTGGCATCAACATTGGCACTGCTGTCACCTGACACAGCACCTAAGACCATGCTGAAACCAGCTCAAACGATGGTGTCAAAGCCGACCCATGCAAACATGCTGCCTCCCAAGGCACTGATGCCAACACTGCCTCTGGCACCGACAGTACCATCAGCGGCACCTATCAATACAATAGCGATAATACACAAGGGTGCACCAGGACATACCCTGGCACTGAGTGAGCATACTCAGAAGGACGTCCAATCAGCACCATATTCACCAGCATTTTCAGCCCATTCAATATACTCCTCTAGATCTCCTGCACCATCAGTACCACTGAGTGAGGCCGATATGGGACCACAAAACAGGTTCTCATCCCAACACTCCTCACCCTCCCTGGGAGTCACATTCATCGAGGTCCACCCATGTACCACCCTCTTCACGTTGGTATGGCCATCTTTGGCCATACTCCTACTTCCATATCCGGGACAATGGCCCTCATAGTATTCATGGTTGGCCTATAGGAGTCACCACACTGCACCCTCAACAGGCGAACACCCTATCCTCTAGGCCATGCCAGAACCCACCCCACCACCTTACTCTCAGGACGTCCTTTATCCCGTCTGCCCCTAGGGGGGGACTCGTGACAATGCACCCAGGATTCGTGAAAATGCACCCAATTCTACTGGACAACTGCAGTCTGGGGAGGAAGAGTCTTTGTTCATGTCAGACGTGTGACAATACACCCAATTCTACTGGACAACTGCAGTCTGAGGAAGAAGAGCCTTTGTTCGAGGAGGACGACAGATCCCCTTCTCACAACTTGCCCTCATCCCCTGTTGAAGCAATTATTCCTGGGACCCCAACTCCAAAGGATGATCTAAACAGTTTCAGAAGTTATTCAAATGAGTGGCCAATGCACAGGTGATAGACCTACAAGAAGTGCAGGAAAAGCAACAGAGGCTTCTTTGCGTCCTGCAACCTTCCACATCCTCCAAGATAGCTCTCTCCATGGATGAAGCCATTCTCGACTTGGCTGACACCATTTAGCAGACACCCACCTCGATTACACCCACAAATAGGAGGGCCGATAGAAAATATTTTGTCCCTGCCAAGGGTATGGACTTTCTTTTTTTCACATCCACCCCCAAACTCCTTGATGGTGGACTCTGTTCATCACAGAACCAAATATCCCCTATTCTGGTCTGTCTCCCCCAGGACAAAGACCATAAGCGGCTTGATATACTGGGCAGAAATGTTTACTATTTAGACATTTTAGAATTGTACATAGCCAATTATTCAGCACTCCTCACTGACAACGACCACACTCATTATTCAAAACTGTAGACCTCATCCAGTTCCTCACAGAACAGAAGTGTACTCGGCTTCAAGCCATAATGCAAGTGGGCCACACTATCACCCACATGGCCCTTAAGGCAGCCCTGGATGTGGCAGATGCCATGCTATGCAGCACCCCTGCAGTAATTGTTATGTGCAGGGCCTCTTGCCTCAGGAATACCGATCTCAAAGTAGAAGACCTCTCATTCAATAAATCCCACTTATTTGCTAGTAAAACTGACCAGGTTTTAGACTCTGTGAAAGACTCATGCATTACCCTTAGAATACTAGGGATGTATATGTCGCCTAATAAGCATCAGAGATACAAATCCTACTCAAGATCAAAGGAGTCATACAGGCAGTCTCACAGAACCTACAATTTCAAATAAAGACACAGACAACAAAAGCGCAGACCACAGCATCAACAACAATCCAGAAAGAACCAACCATCCACATCCAAGCAGAAAACGTTAAGATTTGGTTGAGGGCTCAAGCAAATCCTATTATATCACCACCTATGCCATCCAACCTTCAGTTTACCCACTGGCTACAGTTCTTTTTCTAATGATGGACCAAGATAGTATCCAACTGGTGGGTTCTAGAGATCATCAGTTTGTGCTACTCCATACCTTTCACATCTATTCTTCTACCCACCCCCAACTCTCCTACCCGCCCCACCTTCTCATCCCTCTCCAGAGATCCTTCTCACAAAAACTTGCTATAGCTAGAAGTTCAACATCTCCTACAAATTAGGGCCATAGAACCAGCCACATTGGCTTACCACAGAAGAGGGTTTTACTCAAAATACTTCCTTATGCAGAAGACGACAGTGGGGTGGAGACCCATACTAGATCTCAGAAAAATCAACAAATATGTAATGTATTGAAGGTTTAAGATGGTCATGCTAGCAATCATCATACCAACATTAGACAGTGGAGATTGGTTCTGAGCCCTTGATCTCCAACTCACCTATTTTCATATAACTATTCAACCAGCACACAGACTGTTTTTGAAGAGCAACTAGCTAAGGACACAACATAACAAAAGTAACAGCTTCTTTTCTTTGTTTTAAAATACCTCAAAAGCTGGAAGCCTGCCCAACCAGTGACAGTATCGGAGGAGCACTCAGTGAACACATTTGCATTGATCTTGACTGCAGAGAATAAGGGGAAAATCCCAGACCAGAGCCTTTCTTTATAGGTGACAAAGTCTGAAGAACTGCTCCAGACTATGTTAACAATAGAGGCTTTGGAACAAATTGATAACTTAAATAATAAATCACAAAGGATATTACACACATGTAATTGCAGAACTGCTACTACGAGTTGCTCTTCAAAAACTGTTGGCCTGCCTTATTCTACTTTTGCACTTGACTTGTAGAGTTTATTTTCCATTATATTAGAATTTGACTTCTAGTTTTTAAAAGATGTCTTTTTGCCAATTACCATTTTTATTCTGCTACATTTATTGAGCAGGATGGCCACTTATGCTCCTCTTACTGGTGTGTGTGTTGTTTGTCATGCTCATTTAGTATGAGTCTCTGGTATGGTGTTCTTAAATAGCATCTATGTAGTTTGTAGGCATTTCATGGTTGTGAGTTCCATTTAACTACTTCCTCATTTTTGGTAGTTCCACTTTTTAAAGTTAAGTGCAATTGCAGTAGGTTTTTTGGCATTTTCCCTCCTACATGGGTTATAATACCCTTTAATTATGTTATTGTCATTGAGGAATGGTTGGCCTATTTTCACCTTGTGGATGAGACCTTTGAGCCATTAAGGACAAAAACCAAGAATTGTTTCTCCCCTTCTGGGCTCCAAGAAGTAGTCATTTATAGATATCTGGAAAATTTATCTCTGCATACCTTCCTGAGGTAACAAATAATACAAGGATAGTTGAGATTTCCCATCATTATGGGTTTTCTGCCTTTGTTAACCCCTCTGTTCTCCCTGAGCATTTCCTAGTCATTATCACCCCGTCACACCTCAGATAGTCAGCTGTATATTCTTACTGCTATACTCTGATTTTTTTTCAAGCACCAATATTCAAGTTAAAATAAAATGGTGAATAAATAATATTGTGATTCATATTTTTGATAACACTGCTCTACAGCCAAAATGCTTCTGAAATAAATGTAATCAAACTTTACTAATTCTGGGTCACTGAGAATGAAAATGATGCTTAAAATTGTTGATTGGCTCTAGTTTTCAAGATATGCTATTGGGTCAGTATATACGACCCTTGACTTGGGAATGGCAGAGGATAAGTGAGTTATAAAGGGAAGGGATCTCAATTTAAACCAGAAATGACTAAAATACATCTTTGACTGGATCTATGAATAAATCTATGACTGGGTTTGGACAGTACTTGCTTTTTAGGCAAAACAATGAATGATGCAATCTGAAGCTGGTATTGCATCATACATGATATGAATTGCATGATATTCCTAAAAGTCATGGATGATGCAATCATAACGAAGCTTCCATCACTCTGCTGAACAAATT
>JANRFK010001234.1:57026734-57081265 GCA_030068395.1 Apalone spinifera | reverse complement strand
TGCACTCTCATCTAGATTTTTTTCCACCGAACTGCGGAGCAGTGAGCGGCGAGCACGGCGAGTGATTTCACCCGGACATTGCAACAATGGAGAAATGCTATCAGGGCAAATGGAGGTCATCAATGCTTGCAGACTATTGCTGGACAGTGACAAGAGATGCTCTATTTAATGAATACAAGAGACAAGCCAAGAAGTGCCGAGTAGACACTGAATAGGACTAAACTATGTACATATTAGTTTTTTGCCTTTTGTTTCATAATACATTTTATTTATATAACCCTTTTGCTGATTTTTAAAGTGTTACATAAAGAGGATAGGTAAAATATTATCATGTAAAGCAACCATAAATACATGAAAAGACCTAGGTTTACAATTTATGATTAAAACTCTACTATCTACACAATATACATAGATGTAAAATGTAAAAACTTAAATATCTAGGGAACAGTAGCCAATCAGTAGTTTTTATTGTCATATTTGAATTCAGCACATCAAAATACATAATAAATAGCACATTTTATCTCTGAAGCAGACGACTTCTAAAAAATTATAAACCAGTGTAACTGATCCTCTTTCATGCTGATGAAACCAATAGCCACCTTCCTCCAATGTACTCTGCCATGTGCTGTTAATGACCTACACATCTTCATTTATATATCTTCCATGACCCAGTTACAATTTAGGGATTTCATAGTGTGGCCTATTACTGTAATCTCTGATTCCTTATACATACCCTCAAGGAAAATGCTGGTGTAAACCTTCATAATATAAGTGCTTGTTTTAATATGAGTATTCAGATATTGAAGCTTTTTTAAGTAACTGGTTAGCAGCATGTAAAGTAGGAAAAAAACTAAATAATTGCTTTGACCTTGTTTTTAATTAGCTTAAATAAGCAAGCAGGAGAATATTACTGTTTAGTTTTTACCCTATTAACTTTACATTCTCCTAACAGGACTGAACAGACACCGAAAGGAGTGGGGCAGTTCACACTTCAGATTTCTCTGCAAACTCATTGGTTTCACTGACTTCATTTTTTTTAAAATGAAAGCAGAGTCTTGCTAGAGAATAATTGATTGGATGAGTATATAGTTAATATTTGGGAAACATTGAAGATAGTGGCATAATATAACCTACATTTTCATTTTCCAGGTGGCATGTGAAAAGATAGTGTTATAGTACAGAGGTTACAAGAACCAAAAGAAAACTGAAGATTTGTGACTAATTCAACATTACCTTAGAAACATAGAACCATAGAGCTAGAGGGGACAGACAACAAAGGTAGTCTAGTCTAACCCCTTGCCTACTGGCAGGATTTGTTTGCCCAAAGCATGTAAGACAAGTGGCTACATAGCTTCTTTCTGGAAACTTCAGGGAAGGAGCTTCCACAACATTCCCAGACTGTCTATTTCATTGTCCTACTCTTCTTACCATTAGAATGTTTTTCCTGAGATTTAATCTAAATCTGCTGTGCTGTAGTTTGAAGCCATTGCCTCTTGTCTTGTTCTTGTTAGCACCGCAACCTTTCTCTAATCTTTGTTATGGCCACCTTTCAAGTCCTAAAGCTTTTTTCCATCTAGATTTGGGCTTTCTTATTCCCTTTAATATTTATTTAAAACTGAGCTATTTTGTGCCTTCATAGTATTATTCTGAATAAATATTGAAAGGCAAAAAATTTCCAGGCCCTATGGGAGAAGGTGTGACAGCAACAGTTGGGCTAAATTCACTAGAGAAGAAAATAAAGCTCCTTTTTCAACTCCTGTCTTGACTTTCACTTTCAATGTCTTCCTTTGGGACAGAGTACTTTTGTTTTTATTGCTCTTACTTTTTTCTTTGATAAATTGAGTGAACAGAAAGTATAGAGAACTCCAGGGTTAAAATTTTGTTATATTTACATATAAAGGTATTCACTGTTGTTGAAGTTGCAAGTTCAAGGGGGCAAGTGGAAAAATAAAATAAATCTTGATGGTGAAGATAAAATAGCATTGAAAAACAATAAAAGGAATTGAATGGAGCATTTGATTAAGTATTTTCTTTAACAAAGTCACACAAAGATATATTATTTGCTGCAGCAATCTGTTTCTTTTCTTATAACTTAGCATACCAGTAATGATTGGGGACACTTATTCTGTGCAAAGAATATTGAACAAATTAAAAAACGAGTAATAAATATCTTCAAAGGATCAAAAAGACTAGCCTCATAGTAGTTGATTACAGTGAGTTAGTAAATAGTCAATGAAAACAAAGCTTCAAGACATTTGATCTGATTTAAAGGTTCAATTATGTAGATCTGTAGTATTTACTAAGTGGTATCTATTGAAATAATATAAATCTAAGATAATGCTAATGAAAAGGGAAAAGTATATAAAGTCTTTAAATGTAATACTTTTGCAGTAAGGAAAAAACACATATTAGATTCTATTAGTCGTGCAGAGTCATCAGTAATTACTAAAATGAATATAATCAGTCTCAAGCTATTTCTTCCTTTGTGCAACTCTCTGTGATTATTATATAACTGAGGTCAGAATTTAGCACATATTAAGACAAATTATGTAAAGTAACTTTTGACATACTACATAATTTAATTCATCCTTTAATACTGTTTGCCTTAACTAGGACATTATCTCTTGGATGAGATTGAATAATTTATCTGCATACTGTAAGTTATTTCTTAAGTACTGAAAATGTATCTGTGTCTGTAGACAAGACATGGTACAAATACATGTCAGCTTGATCCTTTAATTAAGGAAAACAGTGTAGGATTTTCAAAAACTTGAGTTTTATACCAAGAATGTAATAAAATTTCAAATTCCAGATGGCATGTTTTCAAGTTCTACCTTTGAAATCCTTTCATATTGACAGTCAGAAAACATAGCTGGCAAAGATGTCATTATTAGACATATGATTGACTTGAAACCTATTTTTACTTCAGTATCTTAAGATTCAAATTTTGGAGATGCCAGCATGATTGCACTAACAGCTCTAAAAATAAGGAACATATTCTAGCCATAATTTCATAACTTGTATAAAAATGATGCAAGAGTAGAGCTGTTCAAAATTTAAATGGTGTGATTGAGATCAGAATATAATTTCAAGCCTGTTGTAGAGGCAAGATGATAATGAACTGAAAATGTTTGTAATGGTACCCAAATACCTGTAGGAGACAAAATCTACATAAATTCATTGTATGTGATGATATTGCTTATTACATATGGATATACTGTAGCAAGCGTCATGATAACTTACTGGATGTATCAGATATATTTTCACGGATGTCATATGCACTTAACATTTCACACTGATAAAGGAGATAAAATTCAGACCCTGCTCTCCTAAAATGCAAGAATCTATTACCTGGAGAGTAAAAAGAATCTCCTTTATAGTTTTTAACAAATAGGTGAGTAATCCTGATGATATGCTCAGAGCAGTTATGATAGATGTGAGAATTTGCATTCATGTGCTCAAACATATATACCCTTACATCTTTCCATTGAAGTAAATACCTGAAAAGTGATATACGCTCAAGTCAAAACTCCAGTTTTTGAATTAATATGGCTTGAAGTAATTCCCCAATTTTCACAAAGTTGTTTATTGATGTCAAAGATCCTACATGATACATGATCAGAGCTAGCACAAGATCTTTTAAAGTGCAACTTTTAGCCATCTAAAAACTCTAATTTGTTTCAGCAGAACACACGAGTTTCTTTGCTTTTTGGAAGCTTAACATGAACTTCTACAATTGGCAATATTATGCCAAATACTTCCTGTGACCTTAACACATCTGCTTTACATCTAAAAACCTGCAACTGGCCCATGCCGGCTGACTTGGGCTCATGAAGCTCAAGCTAATGAGCTGTTTAACTGGCAATGTAGATGTTAGGGCTCAGGCTGTAGTCTGGGCTCTAGGACCCTACAATGGGAGTTAAATAGTCCTTTCTTATTTTAACCACGAGAGCATGGTTTTAACCCAAAATACCTGACATACATAATAGTTTATAATTTGAGATGTTAAAAAACATTTCCTACAATACCCTTACTTGGATCAATCAGAATTATGTCTTCACACAAAATTGTAATACTAGCATAGTATTTCCTTTCGCAGCCAACTTTTCATATGTATAATCTAATTAATTTTCAATATTTCTGCTCCCTTTACAAATTGAATATAGCTTAAATTGTCAAATATTTACTTTCCTATATGCATAGTAGGCAAACGTCTATTCAAAACTCTGCCTGTAAGGACAATAGCACTTAGAAATTCTACTTTACAGCTGTTTCCTAGGTAACTAACACACAGCTAAAAGAACGAATTGCACAGAGGAGAAGGAAACAAATAGTCAAATCTTACCACTTTATACTAAATTTTAACTCATATGAACAATCCCCTACCCAAACCTATCAATGTTTCAAAAATTACAAAATATACACTAGGGGAGAGAGGAATGAAACTTCTTTTACTCCTGTTGGTTCACTTGTTTAATATTTAATTTTCTGCATTCATTTCACAACAAAAACCACAGCTAAGCTACATTATCTAAAATCCAATATGAAGCCAATACAAAAAGAATGGAATAAATCATGTGTATTGGAGAAAAAATGCTGTGTATGCAAGAGTGTAAAAACATCATAACTGGAATACTTCCTCCCATTCAAGCAAATATTAGAGAGGAAAAAAAGAAAACCACAGAACGTGATTAGTAGTTACCAACAGTCTTTCCTGTTAACCATTATAATCTTGAAATAAGCTTCTGGGAAACATTTAAAGGCAAGATAATACCCAGCTCCTTTGTACATGTTGAAAAAAGGGAGATGAAAAAAGCCAGCCACAATGGCTTTGATCCAGCAAAACATGGACGCATCAGTTTATTCTTAAGCACATGAGTAATCTTGTGAATTCTAGCTGTGACTTTAAGATCAGTGTGACATAACCTGAGCTATTAATCTTTCCTACACCCTTTTCCTCTCCCTCCATTCTTTGAGTTTGTCTATACTTCAAGCTGCAAGTGTACATTCCAGTTTGAGGATATATATCCATGTTAGCTGTGACTGTTAGTACACTAAAAACAGCTGAGGAGGTAGCCACTCTGAGGCCAAATTCCTAAATGTGTACTCAAGATGGCCAGCCCTTCGCACCGTTTCAACGGCTACCCCTTTATTTCTATCATGGTACATGATCAGAGCTAGCACAGCTATGTCTCTTCAAGCTGGAATTTACACCTCCATTTCAAAGTGTGGATGTACCCTCAGACCCCATGAACAATGTTACCATCCTGTTTATAAACTCTGGGGCATAACCTAAGAGTCATCTTCAACTCTGATCTTTCCCTTTGTCCTCAGATCTCGGCTGTTTTAAATGTTTCTGGAACTTTCTTTGTAATATCTTAAGATTCAGATTTTCTTCTCCATCCACACAGCTGAAACACTTGTATCTTGGTTGCTGTAACATCTTCTCTGCTCTTGACAAATTGATTAACTTGTAACTTTTCAAAATGCTGCTGCACAGATTATTGTTGTGCCTCCTCACTTTAGCCATGTCACTCTCCCACTGGCTTCCCTACCTCCCCTATTTCTTCATGGCATTAAAGACTGATTACTTGTCTTCACTTTCCAAGCCTTCATGTCCTATCTCCACTCTGCTTACCATCTGTCATATGCTATTGAGATGTCAACTTGTACCTCCACTCTGCCAAAAATGCCAGCTTTCTTCATCTACTTGTTACATTTTCAAACAAGGATCTTTTTTTTCCCCTACGCTGTCTCTTACCATAAATATGTATAACTCCACCTCATTGCTCTCCCTTTAAATCTCTCCACTTAAAACCCTTTGCCATGTGTCCAAAGAACAAACTTGAAAATAATATTCAATAGATTGCTAAGACTTTTGCCTAATATACTGCAGCACTATCTAATTTCTTGTGCTTTCTCGTTCCATCTGTTACAGCCACTTGTTGTATTGTGTGTAGATTGTAAGCTCATTGATTTTGTTATGTCGTAGTATAGTATTTAAATTAGCTAGTCCATGACTTGGGCTCCCAGCAGCAATCAATCAATCAATCCATCCAAATGACAGTTCTTTTAAATTCAGCAGGACTATCTGTGTACTTAGAGTTCAGTATGTTCATGCTGTCCTGGCATGCATTAATTTATCTATTTCTAACATGCTGAACCTATGAGTAGTTTTGAAGAGATACTATTTTAAAAATCTTATCTTCAAAATGACAAAAGATTTTCTTTTCCTTTCCTTTGAAATGTGTGTCTTTTTTTGTTGAAGCCCACAAATGGGAATATTCAGTATTGAATCGTGGCTGATAGTTTTTATGATCTGTTATTTAGCAGCACAGTTAGGAATAGGAGCTTTATATTTTTTTGGAAAGGAAAGATTCATAGCTTCACATCTGGATACCTATCACTGCTTTCTAGCTCTTGACGTCTCAAAAAAATATTAAAGTCATGACATACTGAAATACAGAAAATAGTTTCAATCACTTTTACAGATGTGTAAAACTTTGATTGATTTTTATCTCCCTATGATTCTTATACAATTGGAATCATGCTGACCAAAGCATTGAGCTCTATAAGGAGAAGCATGCAAAAAGTGGTCCACATTTTCAAAAGACTCTAAACATGATTTTTTCATAGCATGTAGGGCCTGTTGAGCATATAGGCTAGTATAGAATATGACTTTACTAGAGGATTTACTTGGCTTTGCTCAGGTCCTTAACTGAATTTTTTCCTTTATTTAAATTATTGCTCTGGGCTGGGGCTGGGAATGGGGGGAGGGGAAGGGGAAAGTGAGGGTTTCAGTACTCAGGCTGCCCCAGGGAAAGAGGGGACAGCCTTAGCCCTCTGTTTCTGCAGTAGCTTGGGGCCTGGTGAGACACACCTGTCCATGACTGCTGCAGAGGGCACAGCTGGCAGGAGAGATGCATGTTCCCCAGCTGGGGGACAGACAACACACAAACAGGTAAACTCTCTCAATATATATTAGATTGGTACTCATTTGGAATGATATAGCTTTATCATTTTAAAGTAATTTGGCTATGCTGATACAAGCTTTATACCATACCACAAACTATTTTTTTTGTATTTATGTACATTAGAAGGAATATAGGAATGTATTGGAAGAGAAGAAGTCAAGGTATCAGTTCTAAATTAAATTTCAAGGAGCTTAGAGGTGAAAAGAAAGTAGATGGGATAGTAATTGGCGAGGCAGATCAAATGCACAGAGAACAGTCTGTTATGCATATTTTACAAATAAGGAGAACTAAAACCAAATTATTTTACTCAGTATTCTAATATAAGCCTGGTATATCACAAATGTAGTAACTTTGAACTGTTGCTAAAGGTTAAACTGCTGCTAACATTAAAAAAAATACTCTGCAGGAACACCTAGTAATGCTGAGAGTGGCACATTATACCAAAGTTTCCAGAATCTTCACAGCAACTTTGATACATGATACCAAAGTTCAAGATAAGCTAAATTCTGTCTGTCAAGTATAATGAAAAAGGAAGAATGCTAAGGAAAGTTAGACGTAACCAGTTTCTTTTAGAACTGTCTCAGTTTGGGCAGGATCTCGATTCATTATTAGTCCTAAAGAATATGAATAGTACTTTGTACTTGTCTATCCACCCTCATTTCTTTGACTTGTTATAATGCCAAGAGAAAATTGTGTGGAGGAAAAAAAGGCTAAAGATTTTGAGCATGTATTGAAAAGTAGTTATTTTTATTTATGTTTTGATTTAAAATATTTAAGCATGTGCATCTATATAACCTCTATAACAATCAAAACTTAAAATGAATAGGGGTGCCATTCAGCAATATAATACAATAAAATAAGTTGGTGGACTAGCCAGTTCTACAGCAGTAAATGATGCATAATTCTTCCCCACCAAAACACTGTGGCTTCAGCCCTCCTCTGAAATATTGTCAAATTGATGACTTTTGCATCATGCCTAAAGGTCAACAAATTCAGGTTTGTTTTGCAACATTTACTTGTAGCTGTCCTGAATAATTGGAAAGAAAACAAACAATAGTAACAGAAAACTTATTTCATGTGTTCTGAGTTATTATAGTTTTATAATTTCTTAGGAGGAAGAGACTAACATAATAAGAATATTGGCAATATTTTCATATAGTTCTTTGTACACATTAACTGCAAAGTACTTCACAAAAATTGAATGTTCTTCCTGTGGGTTTGGGGAGTATTATCTTCATTCTGTAGATGGGAAATGAGGCACAGAGAAATTCAGTAGCTGGCCAAGGTCACAAACAACACAACTAACTGGGAAAGAACCTATACAACTAAAGCATTTAGCCTTATTACCCTATTTGATTTTTATTGTTTGTGAGAAGTACAATGGTATCTGTTTAAATCCTAATTGATTCATACAAAGAAGGTTTTCCCTGTGTAATAAATTATGATTATTGTATGTTTTGAGGAAAAATGACTGTCTTTCAAGCAAGACAGTTAAATATTGACTTTTTTGTATATCGCTCTTGGAGATGGAGATGATGTTGGAAGGTAGCTTGCTACTGTAGCTGGAATTGTAATTCAGCATCAGGTTGATCTGTGGAGTGAACAGGTACACAGTGCAAGGAAATTACAGCTACAGTATTATCTTACAGCAACAACACCATGGAAAGAATAGGCTTAAATACAGAAGTCTGTCTAAAATGATGATCTGTAGGAGATGGCCTATGGACAGATAAATTGCTTTGTGGATTATATTTACTTCATTTATTGCTGGCTTTCCATAGGCAAGACTTTATATTAATGTTTCAGAATCTAAACAATAATTAGTAACCCATTTTTGTCTCAAATTAACTACAAGCAGTTTCTTTCCTAAAACTATTCTTATATTAAAATTGTTTATGTTAACAATTAGTAATGGTGCACAAGAACAATAATAATTTTATTTTATAACCCACCAAGTTGCAATAATGGTTTTGATTTTTCCCTTAGATTTTTTTAATTTTGCAAGAGAAACTGGAGATATAGGGACCACAAATGGCTTTGAGTGTAGAAAATCCATGACAGACTTTTAGTTAAGGCTGATGTTTTCTATTCCTACAGTAGAATTTTTTTTGTCCATGAAGACTTGATTTACCTATATGGTAAGTTTAAACCATTTTAACAAATGGTAGGGGGTAATTTAAGGTATTTAGTTGGTAGTGACACTATTATAGTATAATTAGTAGAGTGACTGCAGGCAAGAGTTTCATAATGCTTATAGATTAAGGGAGAGATGCAGTTAATCACCTAAAAGACAGTATCTAAATTATTATGCCAATATTAAATGCTCTCTATGTGCAGGCCTTTAAGTAGTCAGTTAATGCAGACCTGAAACAATATTGTCAAATCTAGATGTAGATTATAATTATGTAGTCCATTTTGTGTAACTGAATATTTTAGTCAATTTGAGATAAGTAAACTATGTAAATAAAAGTTGCAGAAAAAATTCTGTATTCCTCCCCTGCCTGTCCATAGTAAATGTAATTAGTTTAAGTAACTGACCTCTTCTTCAAACTTGAGAACTATAATGGTTTTCATTAAGGCATGAAAAAGTCTTCATTAGTAAGTGATTGAATTCTTTCAATAAAATTCTCTTGCATAATTATTACCTCAGTATAAGTGAAGTAAAAATATTGAAATGTTATAGTTTATAATTTTTCTCTCAAATTAATGTCAAAGTTTAAGGAATCTTGTGTCTACAGGAAAATATGATGCTTTACAGCTTTAATACTTCTTTGTATTAGACATGTTATCTCAACTGTACAAATGGGAAAGCATAGAGTCTTCTTGTAAAAAAACATATTGACCTATATTTACACTAGGGGAAAGATTCTGGTTCGTTTAGTTAATGTTATTCTCTTTCCCAAAACTAAACCAGCCCTAAATGACTTGCCTAGGGTCACATAAGCTGTCTGTGTCAGAAATAGGAACTGAATTGAGATCTGCTGAGACTCAGTACAGTGATTTAACCAGTAGCAGTAAATGTAATATATCTTGACTTTAATAAGGCTTTTGACACAGTCCCAGATGATATTCTCGTAAGCAAACTAGAAAAATACTTTCTCGGTGAAATTACTATAAGGTGGATGCACAACTGGTTATCTTCTCTTTTAATATAGCCTATCAGAATTTTTGCTCTCAAATTGGGAGGATATATCAAATGGTTCATGCAAAGGACTGACATGGGTATGCTACAAGTCAGTATTTTCATTACTGGGATAATGAAGTAGAAAGTACATTTATGAAATTTGCAGATGAGATGGGAGGGGTTGCCAGCACTTTGTGATAGGATTAGGATTCAAAATGACTTCACCATTGTAAGAGCTGCTCTGAATGAATAAGATATAAATCAATAAAGTGCAAGGTACTGTAAATAGGATGAAAACTCCAAATGCACAAATACAAAAGGGGGAATAACTGACGAGGCAGCACTATGTCTAAAAAGGACAAGGGGTTATAGTGGATCACACCCTCCTCTATGGCAGGATATCTTGAATATTGCATGCAGATACGGTCACCCCATCTCAAAAAAGTACATATTGGAATTGGAAAATGTGCAGTAAAAGGCAGCAAAAATACTTTCAAATGCAAATTAATTAATAAGACTGGAACTTTTCAGCCTGGAAAAGATTACTAAGGGGGAATATGATAGAGGTCTGTAAAATCACAAGTAGGGTAGAGATGGTAAATAGGAAGTGTTTATTCTATCTCATAACACAAGAACTAGAGGACACCAAATAAAATTAATAGGCAGCGGGTTTAAAAGAACAAAAGGAATTATTTCTTCTCACACCTGACAGTCATCCTGTGGAGCTCTTTGCCAGAGGATGTTTTGAAGGCCAAGACTATAACAAGGTTCAAAAATAAACTATATACTTCTTGGAGGATAGATCCATCAGTGGCTATTAGCCAGGATGGGCAGGAATCGTGACCCTAGTCTTTGTTTGCCAGAAGTTGGGAATACAAAATGGGGTGGATCAGCTGATTGCCTGTTCTGTTCGTTCCTGCTTGGGCATCTGGTATTGGACATTGTCAGAACAGGATATTGGACTTGATGGCCCTTTGGTCGATCCAAGTTGGCTGTTCGTATGTGTGGTGATGTTGCAGATAGAGGCAAATGCAAAGTGTGTGGGGAGGAGCTATTAATAGGAGTGACATATGTCAGACCTAAGATAAAATTATTCTGACCTCCTCTCAACCAGTACTCCACAGCTGGAGTACAGTGTCCAGTTTTGGGCATTGTGCTTTTAAGAAAGATGTGATTAAACCTGGAGAGAGACCAGAGGAGAGCAATAAAAAGTGCTGAGAGGTTTAGAAAACGTGACCTATGAGGAAAGAGGAAGACTGAAAGGGTTGTAACAGTCTTAAATTTTGTAAAAGTTTGTTTTAAATAGGACAGCAATCATTTGTTCTCCATGTCCATGGAGGGTAGGATAAGAATAAAATTGGCTTCGTTTGCAGAAAGGGATATTTAAGTTTAACTATTCTTACAGTTAGGAAGATTGATTTAGCATTGGAATAGGCTATATAGGGAGGTTGTAGATTCCCCAGCACTGGAAGATTTTAACATCAGGTTGGACTGAACATTGCCTTAGCAGTGCTGTCACTGTACTGATCCCAGAATATGAGACACACAAAATAGGGGAGTATAAATGGGTCCACCTGCTGGTGAGCACTCCACTGCTCACCAAGCCCAAGTGGTGCTGTGCAGGATCCTTGCCTGGTTGTCCAGTCCCCTCAAAGTCCTAGAACCAGTCCATGGTGCTTGTAGGTCTCAGCTTGTGGCTGGTCTTTGGCCACTGGGTCTGGGTCTTACCCAGATTTAGGTTCAGCTCACACTGGGAGCTAGTTGTAGTGCTGATCTCCCAGTCAGGGTCTAGACCTGGTTGGGTCGAACTCCTGAAGGAAACTTCCAGGCCCCAGCCCTGCAACTTCTTTTATACCTCTCTGCTGGGTCCTGATTAGCTGCTGCAGAGACAGTCACTCTATAGTGCCTGGAGGATTTCTTCTCCACTCCTCTTGCTGGGATGAGGTGTGGCAAGGCTGCTAGCCTGCTCTAGGGGGTATTAGGGCCTAGTCCAGCCCATCACAGGGAGGTAATATCTTTGAGTGGACTAACAGAAGCTAGTCCAATAAAAGATACAAACTCATCCACTTTGTCTCTCTACTAGATCTTATGTCATATATATTCTTGTTCCCTCTCCCCTGCCCACCGCTATTAAATTAAAGTTTATATTTGAGGTGGATAAAGAGGTTGAGTTGGTTTATGAATACTCAAAACTGTAATTCCATTTTTAAATGAAATCCTGTTATGAACTCTGTGCTTTTTTGTAATACATCATTTTATATCATGTTTACTGTTGTTACTACATATATTGCAGTGCAATACACTTTTTTGTCATGTTCATACAAGAAAGTATTTCCTTAAAATGTTGTTCATCTTCAAAAAGTCTGGCTCTAAAATGACTTACAATGTGAAGGACAGCAGGATGTTGGACACTGTATAAGTTTTTGGAAAATATTTGAATGGAAAGTCTTGTGAGACAGAAAACTGAGCCACCACATAGGATTATAAAAGTGTTTCAGTCTGATTTGTCCTAATCCAAAGCATATGTAAGCAAATGGAAAGCCTCCAGCTGATTTGGAGTCAGCCCTTATAGAACAGATCTCTAGCTCAATAGATGTACAAATGAAAACAGCAAAACAGCAATGCACACACATGCATGTGTCAACCCTGTTGGATAGCATTAGTAGTAGAAGATATCACTGTCTTCTATATTTGCATATTTTTATGCTTATAAACAATTTTTAAAAACTGCCTCAAAAATATCTTGCACATTTTCTTTTCAGGAGACAAGTGCAAATCCACTGAATATAGCAAAGTGAAAAATATGTTGTTGGATGTACAAAAACAGAGATACATTGCACAAGCAAAAGAAAACAGCACTGAAGATAAAATGATTTTAAAGAAATGGCTGGTGGATCAAATGTTTAAATATTTTGATTCTGACAACAATGGATTTGTGGACAGTAACGAACTCTCTCAGGTAAGATCTGGATTTTACTTTTCATCAGCACAATATCACTTCAATTTGCCTATGGCCAAGTTTGCAAAATCTCTAGTGGCATGTAGATATGTGGTGTCCTTTGATTGCACTCCTTTTCCTTTATTTGATACTTACATGGAGGCTTATTGGATCTGAGACTTTACTCAGGGATTTGAGGCTTCTTGAAGTGGATTATTATTATCCTGAGGCATTAAGACAATGTTAAGATTAAAATAATTCTGGAAATGCAAATTCTGTAAAAATGTTGACCACTGCTGTTGTGCACTACTTAACATTGTATCCCAATATAATCTTCATCTCACCCCATTGTGTATAACACCATAGGATGTACGTACCCCACATCAGTCCAGGAACCAAAGCTGGCCACCGCTTGTTGGCAGCTTCACAGAAGTTAAGAGAGATTAAAAAACTGGGAAGCTGAGGCCCAGGGTGGCTACCAGAAGAATGTATTGGCTGGAGGAGGAAACTCCTGCAGTAAGCTGCTGAAGAGTTACTCAGGCATAAAAACCTAGAAAAACAACCGCCAAAATGCTGACGAGCCTGTGGAAACCCTATAGAAGGTAGAAAGGAACTCAGAGCCTTCAAACAGACTTAAGAGCAGAGAAGCTTTCTGGATTCATGGATACCAGGTGTAGACTATCAGCTCTAGCATGTTGAGTGAGCTCAGGTGCTATGTGCCTCAATTGTCTAGAAACTCCGCTATTGTTCTGGCACTCCAACTTACATTTCTCATTTTACAGGGGAAACAGAAGTGTTAAAATATTGGTAATGTTTGTTTAGAAGCAAAATACTGTTTTGAGGTATTCTGAAGGCAATTTAGACATAGTTCTAGGAGAGCTGTATGTGCACATGTGCATGTGATTGGAATAAAAATTCATAAGCTCCAGATACAAAGAATAAACATAATATTGACTCTTGAAACAGGAGATGATATGAATTAATGGACTTGACTTGCACTGAGGGGAGGCTGAATTTTAATCCTTTATTTCATAACTGCAAATTAGCTTCATAGTTTCATTTGTTTATACTACAAATCAGTCATAAAATTGTGAATGACTGGCAGCCTTTACATGAGAAGACCAGACTAAATAGTATTGTTGAATGTCAGTATCAAGAAGCATTTATATAATGTATGGGATATTAAACCTCCTCTTGCCTAAGTGAAAGTATTTTTGAATTGGTCTCTGCTCCTTCCATCCCCACCCAATACTTTCATAAACTGCTGCAAGATCCTCTCATCTGGCCAATTTATGGTTGTGAAATCTCATTCCTTTGCTGTAATTATTGTCATATTTGTGTTTTTATGTAAGTCTAACTCCTGAAATAATCAAAATATGTTATGATCTCAAATTCCATTAAAAACAAACAAACAAAAAACAAAGTTTCCAGTCCTCATCTGTGGAAGAAAACCTTGAAAATATGACTTGAGTTCACCCTGTTGGCTCAAAAACCATAAGGCAAATAAAAAATCCATAATTAATTATTTTTAAGACAATATCATGATTTAGGGGTGAGGCACTGGATTCCTAATATTTTGAATCCTAGGGGACTGGCAGTATTCCAACTGTGAGAATATTAATTTACTATAACCCATTAAAGGAAAACTGGAGTGATTTTTCCCCCCTTCTCTACTTTAAAAGCTAAATATTTCAGAGTTTCTGTGCAGCCTGTTTCCACAGATGTTCTAATTTGCAGCACTGAAGTATTGTAGCAACCAGAAAGTTTTGCTGTATTATTAAACATCAGGATTTGGTGAACCAAAATACTCCATTCAGAAACCAATCATGAAATTTCTTCTCTCAATGTGAGATGAAAATAGATTTCCCAACAAAAGGATTTATAGCTTTGGCAGTGGTGAAAGTGTCTTCTTTTGTTGATTGTTTGTTTGTTTAAACTGATATATTCAAGAGTGAGAACTTTTCCAGAAAGTTAGTTTGCATCATTACAGTATCTCAAGTTGGCCAATGATTATTCTTTTCCCTTTTTCATTAGGATTACGGTTGTTCAGGTGTGATTTGTCACTAACAAGTGATTATGGGTATGTCTAGATTACATGCCTCTGCTGACAGAGGCATGTAACATAGGCTACCCGACATAGTCAATGAAGCGGGGATTTAAATATACCCGGCTTCATTAAAATTAAAATGGCTGCCGCGCTGTGCCAGCTCAGCTGATTGTCAGCACAGTGCATGAGTCAAGACACGGATCGGTCAACAGGGGAAGCCTTTGTTAACTGCTCCCTTATTCCTAATGAAACGAGGTATACAGGAGCAGTCGACAAAGGCTTCCCTTGTTGACCAATCCGCGTCTTGACTCGCATGCTGTGCCGATGATCAGCTGAGCCTGCACAGCGCATCAGCCATTTTTATTTTAATGAAGCAGGGGATATTTAAATCCCTGCTTCACTGACTATGTTGGGTAGCCTATTTTACATGCTCTGTCGGCAGAGGCATGTAGTTTAGACATACCCTATGTGATTTACTATAACTTATTACAGTATTATAGCTCAAGAATATTTTACCTCTTCTATCCAGTGCAAATGCATGACAAATTCTGGAGTCTTTACTTCTGATAGTGAATACTTAGGGTACGTCTAGACTGCTGAGTTTTTTCGGGATACCAGACGTATCCTGGAAAAATTCCATCACATCCAGGGAACGTGTCTGCTCCTCCGTTTTTTATGTGGAAGAGCAGATATGCTCTTTCAGAAGCCTTGTCTTCCTTGTTCCATGAGGAAGAAGGGATCTTCCAAAAGAGGGTTTTTTTCCAAAATTTGGCCCAGTGTAGACGGGCCAAATTTCGGAAAAGCCTCTTCTGAAAAAAAAAGTGGAAAAAGGTACGCATATTGTGGAGCACATTTTGTGTACCTTTTTCCGAAAAAAGTTATAGTCTAGACATAGCCAATTACTCATGCAACTATTTTCATGGTCAGTAATGATACTATTCATGTGGGTTAGTGCTAAATCAGAACAGGTAAAGTTTGTACTAGACCATATTGATTTAAGATATAATCTTTCCCCTTCTCTCAGAAATAACAATAATTCAAAATATCTAAATCTGTAACAACAGGAAAATGCAGTAATGGCTGAAGGCATTTGATATCTTAAAGGATAAGTCATTAAGTTAATCAGAATAAAAGAAGATAATATGTTGGGCCTGCTCATGGTTAACCATGAATAAGATCAAGTTTATGTTACAGGTTTTGGGCAATAAACAAAAATTCACACAATCCCACTATCCGTTCATGATTTTTACTAAAAATATGCTGGATAGAGGAGAGTTCTAGCAGTCTGAGCACTGCCAGAGACTCACGTTCAGCAGCTGCTCTAGTCATGCTTCTGCTCCTGCTGTGGAAGTTGACCCAATCTTAGCTGCTGCTCCAGCAGCCCTAAGGACTGCTTCTGTGGCCAACTGTTCCAGCTACACTAAGGCTCCTGCCACAGAGGATGACCATCACTGTTCCAGCCCCAGGAGGGCCTCACCCAAGCCCTGCTGCTGTTCTGGGGCTGACAGCTGCTTCACTGCAGAAGTCATGGAGATTTCAGAAAATCACAGGATCTGTGATGGAATCACATCTCTAGCTATGAATCTGATAAACTGGCTTTATAGCTATCTGTTCTCTAATACATGAAAAACTCTAGCATTTAATATATTTTATAAACTCTACTTGTGTGTGTGTAAGAGAGAAAACAAGGAGGATTCAGTTATTGTGGGGAGACATGGGAATAGAATTGTGCTTTAACAGTAGAGAATGAAATATAGTGGAACTGGCCTTTTACAAAAAGTAAACCTTTCTTATTTACTATAAGTATTCACTGAAAAGTGTTTGGCCTCTTAAGATGCTTCATTCCATTCAACCAGACCTATTGAAGTGCACTTTTGCAGTAATGTAACAAAAAAGATGATGAAACAATGTTATACTTGATTAAGTCCCCAGAAGCTGTTTTGTTTTGCAGCTGTATTTGCTTATTATATTTGTGGGCCATATAAAACAAGGTATATAGATGAAAAAAGGGAAATTCTCCTAAAACAAATTCATCCAAAATCAAATTATACACGTCAGATGGAATAATGATGAAGAATGAGGTCTGCTGCTTATTTATGATTTACTGCTTAGAAGAGGAGTAGGTTCACTGGGGTTAGCCAACATTTTATTTACCTGCACATCTGCAGGTATGGCTACCTGCAGCCCTTGTTGGTCAGGGATCAGTATTCCTGACCAAAGGGAGCTGCAGGAAGCGGTGTCCCAATCCACAGCCAATGGGAGCTGAAAGTAGCAGTACCTGTGGACGCACAGATAAATAAAGCACTGGAAGCCTTCCAGGGGCTAACTCTGGCAAACCTCCAGCTTATTACTCCAAACCCGGGTTGGATTTCAAAGGTCAAAATATATCTATATCTGTATTTGTTTTCTGTATTTATTATTTAAAAAGAGGAAAAATAAAAACAGTTGGTGAGATATTTTTTAATAATCAGATGAAGATTCTTACACTGCAAGCACAAGTGGGAGCATAGTGACCAATTTCTAATGAAGCACAGCAGTATGAACAAGACTCAAGTCTTGGCTTCAGGAGCTGTGGCCAGGAGTGAACTACATGATCTAAAGGAAGTATTATTTAAGATCAATAGTAAGGAACAAAAAGAAAAAAAAAGTTAAGGTCTATCCACATATGTAACACTTAGGTAGGCCTTACGCATTGTGGATTGCATGTCTGCTCTCTAGCTGTTTCCTCTCTCACTCACTCTCTCACACATATACCCCTCTGGTTTTTCAGAGGCCATCACACTGCAAAGTTCTCTATTCCATTTTTTCTTGCCTCACATTTTACATAAACACACAAACATTCCATGTTTTAGAATTCACATGGTGCCTACATGGATAGTATATTCAATTCATTCTTTGTTCACAAATGAAATGAAAGATAATGTCAATGAACAACATAGTTGTTGCATGTTAGTTCATTCAAAAAAGCTCTAAATTTAGTTTCATTTTATTTTATTATAGTATTAGCATTCCCTACTTCCAAAAGAAACAGGCAAGAAGTAGATATTTTTTATCAGATTTTCCAAGTAACTGATTAATCTTCAAGACTCCCATCAATCAACTTCCCTTATTCCTTGTGATAGCAAGGAGGCCTGATGCTGGTGCAGGTGCTCTCAGCATTCAAGCTAGACCCACTAAATCAAACCCCAGAAGATCGATTGCTAATTGGAGATGTGGCTTCAGAGATGAAAGTTTCCTGAGATCTAAAAGGAATGGCATTTTATGTTTTCTTTTATGGTAATACTAATATTTCTTCTTACTGCCTTCAGTATCGTCTATCTGTATTTACACAGCCAGGACTCCTATTTTTAATCACACCATTGCTCTCTCCATCCAAATAGCTTCCTGGAAGAATACTGCATTAAGGATATAGTGCCCCACTTTCACTTTGAAATCCAGCATTGAGATAAAATCTAGTATTGCCACAATCCCTCTCATTTGTTATTATTCCCTCATCTTTGCCCTTACCTGTTTCTTCCATTAAGTTGAGTTTCCTTCCCAAACTTTGGTGCACTCTCAAGCCTGTGGCACAAGTTAGATCAGGCAATTGCTTGTTAGTTAATGCACCTACTTGACTTTTTCTTGAGCCTTATTTACTAATAATAGTGTCCAAAATGTTTTACATGTTGTTCAGAAATATAAAAATGTATAGTGTCTGCCCCAAATATCTTATAATTAAAAATATAAGGAAAAGGGTGATTGGCGCTCCTCTTACCATGGTTGATCAGTTTGTTAATGTTAGAAAAAACTTCTCTGATGTTTTATCTACCATAAGGAACACATTCAGTTATCTTTGATGGAAACAAATTAATTATTTCCACTATTCAAATCACATCACAGGACCTATTATGTCCTTCCTAATTATATATTAGTGAAGCCCTAATGTGCATGCTTTGCTTTAGAGAACAGATAAAAGAAGAAGTTGCTGCCCTGAAGAGTTTACTATCTAATTTAGACAAAACAACTGAGGCTAATAAACAATAGATGTAAGGGGAAAGAGGTTATAATAAGATCATGGTTATTCATTTTTTTTTGTGGTAAATGTTCACATTCTATTAATTCCTTAACATACAAGGCCATGACCTCCTGATCTGCTGCAGGAGGATGTGGAACAGGAAATGTATCTCTCTCTGGAAGGAAAGAGCTGCAGACTGATTGGTTCACATTGTCAGTAGAAACTCAGGGCACAAAAGAGCTATTTGCTTTGCTTGTGTCTAAGTCAAGCCCTGGTTAATGCTTTTCTTGAGGGATTGTTTTGTTCTTTCTGTGTGCTAATTAAATCCTTGGCCTCTGACTTTAAAATAAAGTATTTTTCATGCTGGTTGTGGTGGTGGTATTTTGTGTGGTGTGGCAAATACCCTTCTTTTAGGACTTAAACAAGCTAACAAAGAACTCATTAGGTAGTAAACCTTTTTTGTGCCTTTAGCTAAAAGCCTGATTTATGAAAGTATTTAAGCATATGCTTAAATCCATTCCTAGAAAGGAAAGCACATGAGCATTTGAAGTAATCTAGGCTGATGAAGGAAACTATTTCACTGCTAGTCTAAACTCTCCAAATGCCGCAGGGTTTAACTGTGAATGTCTTGTCTCCAATATAGTCAAAATCAAACATGCAGCTATTGAGAATCTTAATTTATAATGAAAATGAATGTCAGTTTCACCAAGACCTCCCCTCCTGTTTCCTCAGTATTTTAATTGATTGACTAAGTTCCTCAGAGGTTCTGAAGTAAAATAGTAGGATATTGCTGTGAGTTGAAGTAGTGTTGTAAAGCACAGTAAATTGCACATTCTTACTGTGGCTTACGTTTCAAATGGTGTCAGTCCTCACTCCAAAAAAGTGAAAATGTCTCAGTGATACATGATATGACTTCTTAATGATTCTCTATTATATGTAAACGTCAGAAAAGTCTCTGAATTTTCACCCCATGTGTCTGTCTCTCACATTCTCTGTCCTGTTGGAACCACATTCACATGGGCAGAGAGAAAGGGTACATCTAGACTACAGGCTTTTGTTGACAGAAGTTTTGTCGACGGATACTGTCGACAAAGCTTCTGTCAACAAAGAGCGTATAGACTACATCCAGTTCTGTCGACAAAGCAAGCCGCTCTGTCAACATGAGAGTGTAGACGCAAAGGACAGTGTAGATGCACTAATGCCTTCTGTCGACAGAACTCTGTCGACAAAAGGCGTTATTCCTCATAGAATGAGGTTACAGCCATCGACAAATCTGCTGAGTTCTGTCGATGTTATGTCAACAGAACTCAGCAGCAGTGTAGACGCAGGTAGTCTAGACACACCCAAAGGGAGGTTATGTCTGTACTGTAGCTGGAAGATGTAATTACCAGTGCAGATGGAAATTCTCAGACTAATCCAAATTGACACACACAAAGCAGGTGTGTGAACATGGGTCTGCTACAATTGAATTGCAGCAAGGGATGTTCAGGTTGGACATTAGGAAAAACGTCTTAACCAATAGGGTGATTAATAAATTGTCTAGGGAGGCTGTGTAATCTTCATCATTGGAGATGTTTATGAGGTTAGACAAACACCTATCAGATGTTCTAAATGATGCTTAGTCCTGTCACGAGTGCAGCAGAATGGAATTGATGACTTCTCAAAGTTCCTGCCAGTCCTATTATTCTGTCTCAGATGAGTGACCTGACCATGAGTTGCAGCTAGTGCTCTGAAGTTAGCAGTGTGGGCACCATAATCTGGTCAGTGGTGTGGTAGCCTCAGGACTGCCAGGGCTCTCCGCCACCAGTGCCAGCCAGGACTGTGCTCCTGACTGCTGATCCTGCTGCCTCTAACCCTGGCTGGGGCTGTGCTCCCCATCGCCAGCCCAACCTGGGCTGCGCTTCTGAACCTGGCCAGCTGGGGCTCTCTGGTCCAGCAATTGTTTTCTGTTTCTGGATCAGATAGTCCCAGATTTTAGACGTTCAACCTGTAGTATCACATTGGAACTCTGTGGCAGAGGTAAGGATGAGAGACAGCTCTCCCGAGTAGTATTCAACTTCCTTAGCCATAAGATCATTCTTTCTCTTCCTTCAACCACCTATCTCATTCAGTACACACCTTTCTGCATCTGCAACAAATGCGACAGAGGTTCTGACAGACAATAACTGCATTTACTATAAGATCCTAATTTAGGACTGGCCTACTCTAGGATTTTACTTCAGTCTAGCTATGTCTCTCAGCTGTATGGAAGAAATCCACACCCCTGAGAGACATAGCTATATTAATCTCACCTACGATGACCAAATAGCAAGTGTGAAAAACTGAGTCACTTTTTTTATGAGGCATCTGGTCATCCTACCCTAACCCCCAGTATACCTAGCACAAGGTCGATGGAAGAATACTTCTATTGACCTAGCTACTACCTCTTGCGGACATGGGTTACCTATGCTGATGGGAGGAGCTCTTCCATAGGTTTAATTAAGTAGTATCTATGCTGAAGTGCTACATTAGCTGCACTACTATAACATTGTAATGTAGACATACCCTCATTCCCAGAGCACCACCCACTCTGTGCACGAACAAAGTGGAATATATGAGAGTGGGTTTCAATTTTTTGTCTTGGTGACCCCTTTCACACCACAATTCTCTTATAAATTAAAAACACTATTATAAATGCTGAAGGTGAAGAAGAGCTTAGGTGTGGAGGCTGACAGCCTGTGACCCCTGAAAGGTCATAACCTCTAGTTAGCTCCTCATTTCAGTTCCATTCTTGCATTACTAGTGCCAGTCTCCACTCCTTACATTTTTCATCCCAGTCTCTCCTTACCCATTCATTCTTAGTTTCCCTACCCTCTGCCTCCTGGTTCCTTGTCCGTCCTCTTGCACTGTGGCTCTTTCTTTGTCCACCTCACTCTGTTTTACAGTACCAGTATCCTTTCTGGAGCACCCACAGAGAAAAATGAGCAGGTTTTCTGCATTACTGGCACTCAAGTTCCTTCTCTACCTCCCCTTCCCCTGTGCCTTCCACAACCAGCAGCTCCACTGACCAACTCCTCCTCCTCCCTCCCAGCTCCCCCTGGGTTCAAAGGCTCCTGGGGGCAGAGGAGAGGACATGGCACATAGGAGGGGTGAGAGAGTGGAAAGAGATGGGTTGAGGCGGAGGTGGCTGGGGGCAAGGGAGGATGACAAGGGGTGAGGGTTGGAAGAAGTTGGGTGGGGCCTGGAGCAGAGGTGATGGGTCAAGCACCTCCTGGCTAGAGCAGAAGTCAGCGTCTATGTTCTGAGCCAGTGACTCCCAGTCTCTCTCCTCTATTTCACTGTGGCTTCTAGTCCCAATCCTCCTCCATTCCAACTCCCAGTTCCAGTCTAAATTCTCTTTGTTTTGCCACCCTCTGCTCCCCACCCCCATACTCCCGTTCTGGCCGTCTTCTTTCCAGGTTCTCATCCAAATATATTCCCCACCACACACATTCAACACCTGAACTTTTGTCCCGGTTGCATTTGAGTCAAGTAAGGCCCAGCAATGATTAGGAGCACAGGAGAGATAGGCTCATTTCTGCCAGTACAGATGTCTGGTCCAAAGAAGTCATCATGGGAAAGAGTGGCTTTGCCCTTGTAGCCCTTGCCTGGCCAGTGCAGGCACTGTTTCTCTGAGCAATTCCGTGTACACAAAGTTGTGTTTTTATGATCCAACTGTGAAATATAACATCCACAAGCATCTTGAATTTAGAAGTTAATTAGCTGAAACTTGTAGGACTTCTGTAACAGTGAGACTTCCGAATGCTGTAAACACAGTATTTAACTTGAAGCATAAGGTATGTATGTTTGTTAATTATCCTTGGCAGCATTTCTGTCTTTTATCAGCCAGCTAAGGAGATGTTTGGGTGGCTAAGGACCTGTTTCATTTTATAGAGCTCATATAGCAACACCCCTCCCACCCCTCCACCCCCCGCATTCTGGTGGCATTAAACAGCTAGATAAATAATGCATAATAGAACTAATTTGCTTCAAATAACATCTTATTTAATAACTAAACTATGCACGTGGTATTTTTTATGGGTTTTGTGTTTGTACTTCATTATCATTTGAAAGTTACTAACAAGTTATTATACAATTTTTAGAGAAATTTGTACAGATGGATAAGAGTCATCCTGTTTGTTGGGGAAAAATAAGTTTTCACTTTCTATCTCTGGTTTATTGGTCCTTTTTGTTTTATGCTGTTTGTATGTTTGAAACTTTTTTGTATCTGCCATAAAGAGAGCTATGAAATCAGTTATCAGCATTGCTCTTTTTGGGTAGAGCAGTTGGAATATCATATTTATGTATTTTGTGAAACTGTCTGGTCCCTTTGTTTTGATTATGGGAAAAGTTATAGTCTGTTTTTATATTGAATTAAACTGTGTTCATTGCAAATTGAGCTTCTTTCAGCATTTCAACAGTTGGCCGTGTTCTTCGATTTCTAAGGATGTATAATTAAGTCTTCTTTTTAAAGCATTTGTTGTTATAAAGGATCTTAGACACTTTAAAGATATTAAATGAGACAATGGGCTTTGCAGACCAGCATTTGGCCATTTTTGGTGTTATCTACATTGTCTAGAGCAGGAATGGACAATTATTTTTCATGGGGGGAGAGGTGCATTCTAAGAATTTAGTAAGTGAACAAGAATGGCATTCTTCCATGATATTAATGGAGGAGGTTTGGGATCTGGGGTTGAAGTTAGGTACAGAAGGGAGTTTAGGTGAAAAGGGGGTGTTGTGACCTAGGTCAAGGGATCAGGGTACAAGGACTGTGGGGGTTTACAGGTGCAGGAGTGGGGATGCAGAGGGCTAGGAGAAGGAGGGGCAAGAGTTCCAAGGGCAGGCTTAGTCCAGAGGGTACTTACCTTAAGTGGATCACAGCCAGCAGCCCAGTGGGAACCTTCAGGGAGGCTCCTTGTTTACTGCGCCCCCACATGCTGCTCAAAGTGGCTGGCTGTGGGGGCCATGTGCACCCCTGTGTGCTGCATGTCCCTCAAGGGGAGGGGCATTCTGCACACTGCCTGTGATGCAAGCATGGCCAGTGGGAGCTACGAGGATTGTGCTGAGGGTGAGGGGAAGTAGCCTGCCACTGCCACCAGGAGTGGCAGAGACGCACAACCCCTGTAGGTGGCTGCTTTGTGCAGCATGCAGGGGTATGGCGGGGAGGGAGCATGCCCGATGCTTCCACTGGGCCGCGGGACAGTTTGGTGGGACAGATCCAGTCCACAGGCCATATTTTTCTCACCCTGATCTCGAGACTGAACATAAACAATTTACAAATTATAAGAATGGTTATTCAGCAGAGGTTCATTAGTGTAAAAATCTAAAAACCACAAACTGAATCCTTACACAGTGGATATTCCCCCCTGTGGAAACAATTATAACAAATTCTTAAGAACTATAATAGGTTTGTCAAATGTGTATAAGAACTTGGTGCAGTTGCAGGTATAAAAAAAATTGGAACCTAGAAAAAATAAAACATTCTGATTTGGGATAGGGTATGGGAGGATATTGGGATAGATAGACTTGCTTCTAATCCATGTTATATACAGGGCAATGTCTTTATTGATACAGCTCATTTTTGTTAATGTCTTTATCACTGAATTTCAACAGAGAAATCTTTCTTGCAAACCAAAATATTTCTATTGGGCTGTTACATATTGTTTCATTCTATATATTTCAAATATTTCAGAAACTTTTGTATAAACTCATTGCCACTGTTTAAATTGTATTAATTTTTTACATCATAATAAGTAATTATAAAGCAAATCGAAATCCCCAACTTTGCACTGTTTCAGTTTCTTACCCCAAAGAAGCCTTACAATGATTTATTTCATGATTATTAGAAACAATTAATTATACCAAAAAATTCTGAGAGCTCAAATGTAATTTCATGGTTATAATTTTCTTGTCAGGTAATAAAACAGGATGAACTTGGCAAGGATTTGTCTGACTGCTCTCTGTTCGATCTACTGAAATATGATGATTATAACAGTGACAAGCACCTAGTTCTGGAAGAATTCTACAGAGCATTTGGTCAGTACAAGTTTTTTTTCCCCTTCTATTTGCACAATTTGCCTTTCTGTCTCACTTTCTTTTAAAAAATAAAACTCTCTAATTTGAAGCGCTATAAAACAGTGTTTTGACAGTTAGCTCAATTTGACTGTTATGCTGTAGAGGAACATGCTGAAGCAGGAATCAATAGGAGATGCATTTGTGTCCAGATTTCTCAAGATAATGATTTTGATAAAGGGACAGTTGTAGACTACATGCTTTTTCTGTCACAATCGAATGTACGGCTGCACCAGTGAAGTACGGCTGCTACTCTGTTCAAGCTCAGGTTATAATCTGTAAATTTGGTCAAGCTGCATCACTTTTCTGTATTCAGATTCTCACATGCCTAACAGACACAAGTATTTTTTTTCATGCTGATCTTCGTCTGCTGTGCTTTCCAACAAAATTTGTCAAAGATCACTCTATAGAAGATTCATGAAACCATGTGGATTTTCAGGTGGTTGGTTGACAACCTTCTCTAATGGATGTCCTAGATGTCTGGGAACCAATGTTTGTATGTTATTGTTGCATCTGCAGACACTGTTGATCTCCCTGTTTCTGTTACAAGACCCCAATTTTTGGTTACTACTTAAGTCAAAAGGGTTAACAATATTATACTAAAGTTTTCTGTTTATAGGTGGTTAGAGCAGACCATATTTAAAATTAGGAAGCTATTGGAAATCATATGCGAGGCAATGGATAATTGAAGTATTGCTTCACAACCTTTGTAGATTTTTCTGTTAGGAAATGAAGAGCCCAATTTACTTTATTGTTTTCCAACTGATGTAACTGCACTGATTTTAAGAGTCATATAATTTCCTTTTATATATGTGAAAGCAGAGTGGTCTGAGAATGTAAGGTGTGTTTGGGTGTTAATTCTCACTGAGATGACAAGTGGAAATTAATTTGGTGTTTTCTTCCCAGTTGCTGTATAAAGGGAAAAACTACAACATTTTATAATTTGTCATATTCTGACATACTCAATGGTGAAACCCTGGAGTGTTGAAGGTCAGTCTTGAGGTTCAGTGACAGAGCCATGTGGAGAACATGCACAGACATTCTAACTCTGGTGCTTGTTATTAGTTGCTATTGGTCCTTCCAATACCAAAATTCACCCTCTAAAAAAAAGGAAATAATTTAGCATATCCAGAAATATCGCAGTCCTGCTCTTTGAAATTTGCAAACATGATGATCATTTATAAATGATTCCATATGAATTATTCTGTATGGTTTTAAAAATTCTGAGGAAAGGCCCGTGGAGAAATGATTGTTCAGCTTACATTGTGGATATTCAAGCTTTTATGAAAACAATAAAAAGTACTAGTCTCTTTGTATATACAAGGTCTGCTGGAGAGATCTTGTATGGCATAAGATATTCCTACATAATACTTTTTATTATGAAAGATTAAAAAATGAAAACGGATACAGTATTACATAGTCAATATCACATATGTTATGTATTGTGGCATTAAACTTTTGTCATCATAAGAACCTGGACATTTTTAAATAATAAATTGAATATGATTGTTAGAGAGTAAAAAGCATTTAAATAAAATGTGGCCTATTTAAACTATTTCTGGGGCAGATTTTAAAAAAATGCTCTGATTGTGAAAGTTCAGTTCTGTTTATGCACTATCAGTACCACATTTAAGAAGTCTTACTACTTGAGTTATGGGTCAGATAAATAAAATAAGTGAAAGAATCATTTATTGGACCGATTTTTGTTGGTGAGGGGGGTAAGAATTTGAGCTTACAAAAAGATCTAGGGAAGATTATTTTTTTCAAGTTGGGGTTCTCAATGAGTATGGGTTGTGGTTATTTGGTGACAGCCCATATGGGTCCTAGTTTTGAATGGTAGAGGTCAACTAGGCATATGCAGTTTTAGAAGGTTTTATTTCTGTATTGAATCAGGTTTGCTCAAGTATTTGGTAGCCCATTCCATGATGCAAGCTACTGCTGTGGTGGAGTGTTCTTGTTTAGTGACAGCTGTTTTGAGTGTGTTAAGGTATACATCCTGGACTTTCTCCCTGGAACATACTCTATTGTATCTTACTAAGGTGTTTCGGTGTAGATAAGATTTCTTTATGTGTTTTGGGGTAGCTATTGGACCTACACAGGTAGGTGTGATGATCCCTGAGTTTTTTTATTGTTATCTTTAGGATTAAATACTGACACTAATCATGGTATCCAGAACATTGATGATGGTGTGGGGGTGTTCCGGAGAGAATGTTATGTATAAATGGTGTTGAAATCATGGTGGAAATGTTTGAGGGGGTTTTCTGACCAAGTCATTTGTGTCTAGGAGGAAGCTGGCCCTTTGCATAGTGATTAGTTTGAGGATGGATTTTGAGTCTTGATACTCCTTCAGTGAAAGTGCAATGGCTAGATATGATGGGTCTGCCTGTGTCCCCTTGCTCATTTATCTTAAGTATGTAGAATGTCCCTGGGGTACGTTTGTGGGGATGATTTTATAGAGCAGGGATGGGGAACCTCAGGTCTGGGGTCCTGGATCCGACCACTATGGCTCAGGCACCCCCCCCCCCAGCATTGGGGAGCCCACACTGATTTTCCAAACCCACCCCCTCCCACTCCACCCTCTGCTGCTGCCCTGGGGCTGGAGCGCATAAAATCTACTAGGCTAGGCCCACCTAAGCTCTGGTGTGGCAAGGGGAATGTGGGGAGTGTCTTTCTTCTTCTCAGTCAGGGGCCAGGATGAGGGTTTTTTCTCCCACTTCTCACTTGTGTGTGGCCTCCAATTGATTTTTCTGTGGGTCATAGGCCTCCTGTTCAAAAAAGGTTCCCCACCCCCTGTTATAGAGTTTTCTCTTGGAGTTGTTTTGGAATTATTTGATATCCATACATTTTTGGGTACATTTTTGCATGTTACTTACTGTGCTTCAAGAAATCCAAATTTAGATTGCTATCTTTTGTATCCATCAATTGGTGGTACATATGGCACAGTATTAGATGACTTTCTCAAAAAATGCCTTTCTGTTTTAATAGTTACACTATTTAGAAATTCTGGTTCTTAGGTACCACATTGTCTCCCTGCTTCATGGTGGTCCCCATGCATAACTTCTCTCAACTCTTGTCCCACAATAGTTTCATGTATGTTACCTATAATATGTGATTACAGCACACACAAGTATCCATATGAAGAAGGACTTCAAGACTGTAAACAAGTATGAGAAATGGCCTTTAGCATTTTAATTAGCTGCTTGGGAGTAAAGAGAGGAGTCTAGTAACTAAGTATGAGATCATTGAGATCATTCTTATCCATAACTTAGAATTATATTTGAACCCAAATCTTTGGGGTTGAAAACCTATTTTCCTAATCTTCTATACAATCTATGTCTCTTAAAGATATAAGCCAGTAGTTTTCAACCTTTTTTTTTAATTTGTGGATCCCTGAAAATGTTGAATGGTGGTAAAGAACCCTTTGGAAAATGTAGACATAAGTCTGCAGACTCTCAGTCTGTGTACCCCAGGTTGAAAATCATTTTTCTATAGTAACCTCAATCTTTTTCAGACCACTTCTTGAAAACCACTGATTTAGGCAATTAAATTTCATTTTAATATATGGACAGGGACAGGAGTGTAATATGTTTCAACTAATTATCCCTTTTGTTTCATTAGCATCTCCTAATAGATTTTTTGGGGGTAATGTAGTTGATTATAGCTTTGACTGTCATATAAAGATTATAAATTCAGAATCAAATATGACTATAAATTACATTGTGAGTTTTATCGTAAGTCTCCAGTCAGGCAATAGGAACTTTAATTTTCCTTCTGTTAATAAATTATCTTCAAAATGAAGAGATTTTCCATTTTTAAGTTTATAATACACACATTAGATTAAAACTGGTTTTCTTGATGATAATCTGGTAACTGCTTAGTGTAAAGCTATTAAACTCACATCCACTTACTGAATTATTTAGAGAATCTCTCTTCATCTGATAAAATGCATTTCAGATAAATATAGTTTTTCATTTTTCCAATGCAAGTAAAATACATATTTGTGAAATGAGCAAATATCACCAGTTTATTTAAATGTTCAAGTTTTTAATTAATTGACTGGAATATTCTCCTAGAACTTCAGAGGTCCTGTGAACCTCAGGCATCTTTAAACACTGTGCCTACGCACAGATAGAACACAAGTGTAATTTATTAGCCATGTGAGCCTTAGGGTAAGTCTGTACTATACTACAGTTGCAACATGTCTGGTAAAAACGCAGTATGGCAATGGGAGAACACACTCCAATTGGCATAATTATTCCATGAGAAACAGAAGCTATGTTAGCAGTTGACATAACACCATTGTGGACAGAGCTAATTGATTGATTGAAACTCAATGTTTGATTGAAATGGTGGTGTAGGCCTCCCCTTAATCTTGACAGAATGACTCACTGAAGAAGTAAACTCTCTTTCAAATAATGTTTTAATTTGATTTCCCTGAAAGGCTAATGGGTGGCTTGCATTCTATTATGGTAATCCCTGAGCTTTGAACTCTGATGCAATGATCTCCATCCCATAGCTCTGTCTGGAAATCCCATGATCACATTGTCCCAAATTTGGATCACTGACCACATCCTGTGCCCCCACGAGGTACAACAGGATATCCAATTGACCATATGGATTTTAGAGCACTTTGAACAGTCTAACTTTAAACAGAAATGCTGGCATTAATCTTTAGCTATGATATGCTCTGTTTCTTATAATACTGGGTAATTCTATATGAACTAGAAACACTATCTGTTTTCTCGGTCCTTACAATTTTTATTCAATTTCTGAAACAAATAATTGTATATTAGTAAGTTATGCTTTTTAATTTTTAAAATGAAAATTTCTATGGCATAATACCTCAGGGAGCTTTCACAATGGTTCAGAAAATCTCATAGCTTTGCTACAAACAAGTAAAAAGTAGTAATATTCTGTTTGATCATTTAGCAGATATGGATATATTTCCGTTTATGATAGTGTTAGAAAAAATGATAGTAAGGTAAAATTTCTGAATAGAATGCACAGAATACAATGAATATTAATATCAAGTTTTATAATAAATAACTAAACAAAGTTAAAGGGGACGTGAATCTGATGAAGTGGGTCTTTGCACACGAAAGCTTATGCTTCAACACTTCAGTTAGTCTATAAGGTGCCACAGGACTCCTCGCCGCTTTTGCAGATTCGGACTAACACAGCTACCCCTCTGATACTAAACAAAGAAGTGTTCCAGTAGAAACTGGCATCCTCTGTGAAGTGGAGAAAAGTTATTACATTGCCTTCTGCAATGAGTTAACCTGGCTGGTACAGAACTATTTCTAAGGTTGTTCAAATTATGCTGAAAAAAAGGGCATGGAAACAATTATTGTGGCATTTGGGATTTTTTTAAATGTATGGAATATGCCAGGAGCAAAATGAATAATTAGCTGCACAAAACAATATAGGGGCCAGTTTTGATACCGTTATTCTCAGTGAATAATACTTTACTACTTGTGGTATAAAGCGCTGCTCATCAGGAAAAAGGATATCCCAATCCAGCCCATAGTGAATACCATATCCTGGTAATCTACATATTGCAGAACATTATGATTCAGATAATGGAATGTGCTTTATTTTAAGATACAGCTAGAGTTCAGGTCAGAAACTTCAGGTCTGACTTGAAAACATCCCAAAGTTTCAGGGTGCTGTCAGTGACAATACCATCTTTAAAATTTGAATTCACCACTGCCCTTGGGTGGCCCCTGGTGGCCCTGGCATACACTTGCCACAACTCCTTTACTTTGAGGTGCACCTGCTCCTGGGTGTGCCTGTGGCCCTTTCTGGCCATGGTGGCTGCTATGCGGCCATAGATGGCTGCGTTCCTCCACCTAGCGCGGAGATCATGGACATTGGGGGCCTACCCCCAAACCTCAAGGAGGTCCATGATCTCCGCACTAGTCCACGAGGGCACGCGCCATCTACGGCCCCTAGCTGGCCCCTGGGTGCTGGTGGGCTGGGCGGGGGACAGCTGGCTGCCACTGGATGGCATTGTGCGGCCACTGGGTGAGGGACTGTGGCTGCTGGCAGGCCTGGCTCTGGTAAGTGGTATATGGCCAGAGTCTACCTCTTTAAGGGCTCCGGACCTAGGGAGAGGAGAAGAGTTTTCCTGGTTTGGCCCAGAGTGGCCACCAGGAGAAACTGGGAAGGGCTGGAGGCCAGCTAATTCGAATTAGGTGTCTACCAGCACTTATTTCGAATGAGCTATTTCGAATTTGGCGTTACTCCTCGTAGAATGAGATTTACCAAATTCTAATTAGGCACATGTATAGATGCTATTGAAGCGCATGTATAGATGCTATTCAAATTAACTTTGCAGTGTAGACATACCCTAAGAGAAAAAAGCTCTATGTATTGAAATATGGGCTATTTTACTAAAATCCCTTGCATAGATGTGCATTAAGGCTCTTTTTTCTTTACAGTAAGTATTCTTGATTACTTTTATTTACTTTTGTGTATTTTCAACACATTTGTGAAGCTCCAAACATTTCAGGAAGGCATTGGAAGCATGCAAACCTTATTCAACTTTACAATTTTTGCCTATCTGTAAGTAAATTTCTTTTACTCTTCCACATCATGCCCACAGAGTCTGAGGCAAAGCTCATGGGGAAGTTCTGCTTCAAGATGCTCATGGACTTCAGGTGGCTTCAGATGAGTATTGTGGACGATTGGTTATGGCATTGAATGTAAACCTCAATATGTAATGTGCCCAATTTTGCCTTCATATTATGCAGTTACTGCTGTGGCTTACTTCAATTGGAATTGCAGAGATTTATACTGTATATGGTAAAATTGGGTTCTATTACACAAAATGTCATATACAATAGTGTGTGGTAAGGTTACTATCAGGATTTAAAATGGTAGTTTTACTGTTACAATAACAATTTTTCTCTTCTAATTTTGCTTTCTACTACAGATCTCCTTGAGCACATTTTTAAATCTAAAATGCTGACATTGTCGTTAGCAGACTGTGTGTTTCTAGGTTTCTTCTTGGAGATATTATGACCACAGTATATTTTACCTAGTCAGATCAGCATAATAAACAAAGAAACTGGTTTCGACCACACTTGTCATGGTTGATTTTTAATAAGGTCGTTTTACTAAATATTTTTTCACTTTTAAAACTTTGAATAGTGTTCTGTTCATACAGAAGTAGGCAGGATTCATATTTGTCCTGAGTTAGGTACAGTACAAACAGATGCTGTGTATGCCTCTCACATATCAGTGACAAGGAATCTTGATCTTAACAGGCTGAATAGCTGCTACATCAGTCCTAGGCCACTCTTGCACAAAAAGTGTGTGTGTCAAATAGCTGACTTGTGACATGAACAAATAAGAGTGCAGCAATCACATTTTACTGTGACTAAGCCAATATTTGTTAAGCACAGGTGTCTAGATATAAAAGACTAGTGAACTTGTTCCTGGTTCTGCCTTGATGTTTAAATAAATATAAGACAGGGTCTTATGAATTCTGCAGTTGCACAGAATTTTCCTGTAGAACTGAGCACTTGATGGGTTTTTTTCTCTTTATAGTAATGGTTAAATGATTAATACGCGCGCTCACTAAGCTGCCTATAAACATCTAGGCTACGTCTAGACTGGCCCCCTTTGCTGGAAAAGGCATGCAAAAGAGCCAAGTCGGAATTGCAAATGAAGCGGGGATTTACATTTTCCCCGCTCCATTTGCATGAACATGGCTGCCGCTTTTTTCCGTCTTGGAGCTTTGACGGAAAAAAGCGCCAGTCTAGACAGGGCTCTTGTGGAAAATAAAGCCTTTTCCGCAAGATCTCTCATTCCTTTTTTTAAAAGGCTTTTTTAAAAGGCTTTATTTTCTGCAAGAGCCCTGTCTAGTCTGGCGCTTTTTTCCGGCAAAGGGGGCCAGTCTAGATGTAGCCCTAGACAGCAAGTTTTGAAACTTCTTCAGCTATCAGAGGATATGTTTTGGGTCAGGAGGTCTTGCTCATTTATATAAGCATTATGTGAGTGATAGCACTTTTCTATGGAGGCAGGCAATGGATAAGGCTGTGGAAGTGTGGGACTCACACTTAGGACCTGGATCTTCAGTCCATCTGTTTCACTCTATTTCTCCACTACCCACCCCCTTTCTTTCCAGATAGCCATGGGTTGTGACAGATCCACTTAGTTGATATTTGTTATTGGATAGGATTTTCAAAAATATCTGACTGCTTTAGAAATATAAGTCCAATTGCTTTTCAGTAGGACTGATGCCCTTTGTCACATAAGGCATTTTAAAAATCCTACCCAATGATGAAAAATATGCAGACACAAATGAACAGGGAGCAATTTTAATTAGTTTGGCTATATAATGGATTATGCAGTCTATTCTGAGAATATTCACTTCTTTGCAAGACAAAGTAACATACATTAAAAGACCTGAACTGTTGTTCTGAGGGAAGCCTCTTCAAATTTCAGTCATACCGTTTGTAAGGCTAATATAAGAAACCAATTGCAAGCACCTTTGAAAATACATCCTCTGTCACAATGACCTTTGTTAGTATTTTAATTAAGCTGTTTTCCTTATCAATGCCAGGAAGGAAAAATATTTACAGAATCTGAGGGTAAATAACTGCCATGTGCATGAAGTTGAACTAAGCATTCCAAAGCTGTTGTATGCCCCTTGAATATAAGCAGTTCTTCATTTAAAAGGATCTGCACAGCAATACATCACTGCAAAACTGTAACAATTTTTTTTTTGTTATGGTGGACAGCATGTCAGGCTAGAAATTGAATTGGACTTCCTGGCTGAAAATCCCCCAAAAAGCCAAATTGTGTGTGATTCTGCATAGAATTTAATCAAATATCCTTGTTGCTGCTAAAATCATAGATAATCCATCTACCCATAGTTTACTGAAGAAATCTAAATGCACAAAAGAAGGAAATTATAGTTTTTCAGAGTTGTTGTAGTTGCTTTGAAAGCTCAAGGATAATTTTGTAGAAGTAGATGAGAAAAAGAATAAATGTTTGTAGATTGCAAAGAAGGATCCCAGTTTGTGAAAGAAATAAGATTGTTTGACCCTACAAAGATCATTTTTCTTCCACAAAGTAAGAAAAGCATTGAAATTCATATGCCGTCCAATGTTTGGTCTCTTCACAAATATCCTAGTATCAAATGGTGTGGCTGAAAATAAATAATCTGATAAACATTGCTGTATTGTGGAAAAAACACTTGTGACAATCTCAAATCTGACTGAGGCAGTGCAAATTTTCATGTTAACTCAGTCTTTAACTGTGCTAATGCAACAGTGGCATACCATCCAAACTGTCTTGAGGTGTTATTAGACAGCATATAGAGGAAACATTCTTTTGCTACAATGCAAAGAAATAGTTGTATCAGTTGCATTTTAAATGGTGGATGAGATTTTTTAAAAAAAGTGTCTGCAGCTAGGTTCTGAAATCCATGTTCAGGTGCCCAAACCATTGTCTTTAGAAAATTAAGTGGTGAACAGCAGTGAAGTCAGATGATTTTTAGCCAACCATTTAAAATTTGTTTAATTAAAAATAAATCACTATTGCTTGTTACCAAAATGAGGAAGGGATTAGAAAAAAGCACCTTAGTAGCTGAGGAACATAAGCTCCTTTGAAAACCAATTGGACTTATGTTCCTAAGTCACCTAGCCTCTTTTCAACATACTTACCTACAAATTAAAATTAGGATGCTCTGCTAAAGAAATTGAGTTAATTGTGCTGCAGAATACACGGGCACTTCCAAAATATAATCGCTGAAAGAATATTTTTCATTTTATATACTCATCATGATTAAAAAACAAATAATTATTTCCCCTCCAAAAATGAAATCATTTTTTTCAGCAACAATCTTACAAATTAATTCAGTAAGTTACTTAGAATCTACTGTTTTCCAGTTCAATGTTAAACTCTGATGTACAAATCATCAACAAGATATAAAAATACTTGAGAAACTCCATGAGTCAATGCAAAGAAGCTAGAGCTGAAGCCAAGTTCTGGACTCATTGTTCTTTGGGCATCCATCTAAAAATGGGCCAGTATGCAGGGCTTCTTTCAATTGGCCATTCTCTCAGAAGATAGATGAGAGAATCTGGTTTACTAAATTAGGTAAGGGAGAAAGGTGCCTTCCCCGTCAGATCTCCCAAAATATGTAAATTTACCACAAAAGCTCATTCATCTGTTTTGGTTTATTTTTAGTTATTTTTTAGCTCATTTGCTTCTTTCATTGCCTGTGAATACTTTCCTTGGGCTGCCACCTTGATGTGATGAACAAGCTCACGTGTACAGGTTGAACTTCTCCAGTCCAGCACCCTCAGGACCTGACTGGTGCCAAACCAGAGAATTTGCCACACCACAGGTGGTTATGCAGCCTGGGAAAGAACTCTAATAAAATTTAGATGGGTTAGGCTCACTAATATGACCAGAAATTCTAAGTTTGTCCCCTCTGTCCCAAGTTACAATGGGGTAGAACCATAAGATTCCCACTCGTGAAGGTCCACTGGCGATGGACGACAAGTACACTTTAATTCAGGAAATGAAAGAGAAAATAATTTTATTGCCAAAGGGAAAACAATGATAACAACCACAGTGAATATGGCAGTCAGGACACAGATTTGGTTAATCCCCAGATGGCATTAACCAAATCAAACTAAAACTTATTTAGGTATACAGAAATTATTCATTTTGCAATATTTCATTCCCACAGGATCTGCCACAAATTGTAGGTGTTTTTAAATATGGATCTATTACTGTGGACTGAAAAGTTTATTTCAGAGCTAAGGTGTACTATTAGTATTTTAACAAGGAGTGTGACAAATAGTTTTCTCACTCCCTGATCCACACTTAAGACTGCCATTGAATTATTCATTTGCTCAAATGTTTGCTGGGATTGGGGCCAAAGCAACAAGCAGAATCCAGCTCTTGGACTGTGATTTTGCAAACACATATAAACATGCTTGAATTTAAACACATGAATAGTCACATTTATTTAAGTAGGTATTTACAGGATCAGGGATTTATTCTGTGATAGTGATCCTGGGTTGAAATCCTCTTCAATTTCAGAGAGGTACAGTGAAATGACTTCCCATCTTCAGAAAATGTCTCTACCTCTAATCCAGGGATGGGGAACCCAAATTAAATTTAGTTGGGTGTCGCACACAAGTGAGAAGCAAAAAAGGAAAAACAAACCCTCACTAGCATGGCCCCCAGCTGAGTAGGAGGAGGACAATTCCCACATTTCCCTTGCACATCAGAGCCTGGGGGGCCCAGGCTAGTAGATTTTGTATGTTCCAGACCCATGGTGGGATGGCAGGGGGGAGGCGGGGTGCTGAAGTGACAGTGCAGGCTCCCCTATGGTGGACAGGAGCCCCAAGCCTTAGCAGCTGGATCCAGGCAAGCCGGGAACTGCATCCAACTCCACAGGCCTTAGGTTCCCCATCCCTCTTCTAACCAGTGAGCAGTAGCAAAAGAGAAGAAATGGTTCACTTTTGAAATGCTTTATCTTCTTCTAAATACTCCAGCTTTCTAAAGAGTGGGTTGAGGCAGATCTCTGACCTAGAATACTTGTAACAATAAAGCCCTTACATTTTGTAGATTTTTTTTAATCTATTTATTTTCCTGGTGAAGAAAAAGGGTGTGTGTAGGTGAAGAAGTTATTGATTGTGAACCGACAAAACTTGTTCACATTAGTATGATAGTGCTGCTGGACTAAGGATGTTAAATTGCGGTTATCTGACTAATTGTGTAATCGATACAATTTGTGCCAGCTCTGGGAACCACTCACACCGTGTCTCTGCATTTTAAATGTAGTAAGAGCCACCGGGCCCAGCGTGATCTGGAACTGTTTAGTCCCAGCTTCCACTGAGTCCAGCAGCCCCTGTTCGCGGCAGCCAGTTCTGCACATGGCCAGCCCAGACCGCCACGAACAGGGGCTGCTTCATAGCAGCAGCTCCTGTCCGTTAGGGAGGCAGATTCCTGCTCCACAGACAAGGGCTGCTGCCAGAGCTTTGCAGCTGCCTCCTCTGTCCTCCCCACCTCTGATAGAGGCAGCGGTGGGGAGCAGGTGGCACTGCGGAGATGGTGCTGGGGAGGAATTGGCTTTTATGCCAGTTCTCCCCAGCACCAGCTCCTGTCCTCCCCCCTCAGAGAGGCAGCAAGCGGGGAGGGAAGTGAGTAATTAATACTCCACTGAGCTACCCGATAAGCTTATGCTTATTCAATAGTTGACTGCTCACAAACATCTCTATACTGGACTGTTACAGACACATATTTGGCTTTATCTTTGACATATAGAAAACCTAAAACACTGAAGATGGATGTCTTCTGATATATCTAATATGCAACTACTACAGGAGTGTTTTCATCTTTAGTTGTTGAAGCAAGAAATGGAATTAAACGTGCATGATGCGGTTCATAAACCTAGTTTAACATCTAATGAAAGCTATTCTACAAAAACCTTTCTGTTTATGACCTTCAACAACACCTATACATTCAATAAGCTTTTGGGATTAAGACTATTTTCCAGGCAGCTAATCTTTGTTTAATTTAAGAAGTTCACAACCAAAAATGGAAACTGTCCTTGTTGGTTTTGTTTTGTTTTTTTCTGTTCAAGGTTACTTATTTTGCATCCATATGTAGCCTGAGTCTGCTCTTGTTAATATCACTTACATTAGTTGCATCTTACGCATAAACCATAAGGACAGGATCCTAATGGGCAATGATCTCAAAACTGTAATGAACTGTTTATCTCATATTCTGTTTATAGCACAATAACTAGGCTAACGTTATAAAAGTAAAATTTTATTTAGTAAGCTTTTAAGAGGAAAGAGGGGTGCTTTCAATGTTTCTTTTTTCTGTGCTTATAGTTTAACATTTTATTTTAGCAACTTTTACATATTTATTTGTTATGGGCAAACTTGAGAATGTTCAATAGTCTTGCAACTCTATCCTACAATTGGATCCAATAATATATATATATATGACCCCCTGTTCAAGACAGGTTCTACATGCTAATGGATCAAATTTCAGGTGCAGGGCAAAAGTTTGGATGCTTCTATGAATTCTCAGAACATTTTAAGCCTGCAAAACTGGATTGAATTTTTTTACAAGAATGGGCTCATTTATAAGTTTTCTGGCATCCAATTAGACTAAAAATATCACAAGAACAACCTTTTTTTGCACTCTTTCAGCATTCTGTTTCAGGTTCATTCTGGCATTCAACACTATAAAGGTATATGAAAATTAAATTTATATTTAGAAGTTATCTAGTCTTTCACAAATAAAAATAAAGTTCTCTCCACAATAAGTTGGGTGAAGCACTGTGTTAATTTTTATGTTATCTGAATCATCTGACTTGTAAAGAGTTACTACAGGTTGGACCTCCCTGGTCTAGCATATTCAGGACAAGACCAGCCCCAAAAGAAAGAATTTCCCCCACCAGAGGAGGCTCCCTGCCACTGGCCCCCAAGGTCAACACCTGCTGCCAGCTGACTACCACTCTAGCAGGCACCATGCCTCTGCCATTCCCTCCCCATGGCTAGCCCAGCTGAGCTGCTCCCCCAGCTGCCACAGACTCCCTGGCCTCACTGGGCTGCCCCAGGTTCTGGCTCCTGCCCCACGCTGCCAAATGCTGTCTTGGGCTCCAGCTCCAGCCCTGCGCTGCGAGGAGCTGCTGGCCCTGGCTGGGTTTCCTGCCATTAGGCTCCTGGGCTTTCTGATCTAGGAGCATCTGTGGTCCTCCCAAACCAAGGATGTTGCCAGACAATAATGTGTCGGTTTTAGGAAGTGCAACCTGTATATGTGAAATGTCAAATCATGAAAGTGAGATATTTTGCCTCAACTCAGGTCTCTGGCTGGAGTAGTGTAAATGAGTCCTGTAACCCACATATTAGGTCTGGGAAGAATTTCTCCCACACAAGAACAGAAAAAATCAGCAAGGCTGCCATCTTGTGGAGGGCGGGGGGGGGGGGGGGGGGGGGGGGGGGGGGGGGGGGGGGGGGGGGGTTAGGCTATGAAGGGAAGGAAAAATCCAGATTGTTTCCTCAAAACTTTTTGTAGATTTTTGTCAATTTTGCCCTATTGGTTTGGTTTAACAAAAAAGCCCACAACATGAAATACAATTCTGTTAAAAAATACTTTCAAGATTTTCTAATGGAAACTTGTTTATTTAAAAAAAAAAATAGAAACTACTTTTCATGTAAAAATAGTTAAAATACTTAATTTTGAAATTAAACATTTTGGTTTGGTTAACACAACTGTGTATTCAATACAAAACAAGTTTTGGTTTAATTTTCAGCAAAAAAAAAAAAAAAGTAAAAAAAAAAAAGTCTATTCAACCTGAAACATTTGCTTTCCAGAATTGCAAGTAACCAAAAGTCTGTTACTTGCTACAGTATATTACTGAGCCTCTCTGGCTATTAACATCACAGTAATAGGTTGGGTTGCAACCTGGTTAGTAGGGTTACCATGTTTCTGATGGCAGAGAATTGAACACCTTTGCCATGCCCCGGCCCAGCAACTTCTCTGAGGCCCTACTCCCTGCTCATTTCATCTCCCTCCCTCCTTTGTTCGCTTTCCTCCACCCTCATTCATTTTTCATATTCACCCATCTGGGTCATGAGGGTTTGGTTTGGAAGAGGGTGCAGACACTAGGGCAGAACTGGGTTTGGGTCACAGAAAAGGGCACTAGGCTGGGAGGTTGGGGTGGGAAATGAAGGGATTCAGAGTCTAGGAGGGAGCTCCAGGCTGAGACAAAGGGTTAAATTGCAGGGGTAAGGTCTCTGGTTTGGAGTGCAGGCTATGAGAGTGGGGACAGGAATGAGAGGCTTGGAGAGAGGAGGAGGCTCTGAGCGAGTGTTGTGGGATATGCAGTACAAGTTGAGGTACGGGCTATGGGAAGGGGTTTGGGTACAAGAGCATGCTCAGGGTTGATGTGTGGGGCTAGAGTGCAGGAAAGGGAACAGAGTGTGGGCTCCAGGAGGGAGTTTGGATTCAGGATGGGGTTCAGGGCTGCAGCAGGGCATTGAGGTATGGGAGGGGATGCAATGTGCAGGCTGGGGAGCAGCTTTTCCTGTTCCCTAGGAGCTGGAGAGGGAAAAGGCCCCTGCTTCTGGGAGCCATGTAGAGACTGGGCATGAAAAGAGTTTGCCTTAACTGTGCTGCCCTGTCAACTGGACTTTGCTGACCAGAGCCACCAGGATCCCTTTTTGACCATGCTTTAAGAGAGAAAATCTGGCTCCTTGGTGAAGCTCAAACATTTTATGGAAATTAATATTTGTGGGATACAGAAACTACCACCAATCAGGGGCCAAAATGAATGGCATCTGAATAGCTGGATTGCAGCCAGTGCCTTCTCTCTCCATCCTGTACTCTTTCCCTTTCTCCTTGCCTGTGAATAATTGTCCAGTTCACAGAATGATTTTGCAGAGTCACTTGATACACCACTGCCACTTCAGCCTGCCCTATTTCAACATTTCAGACTCCTGTGGAGAGCTTTTGTACAGCTCCACTCTTTAGTACACAGAGAACTCTACAGTTCTTACATAGCCTCTTGCCTTATGATCCAGCAGAACTGCTGCACTTGTTATGTTTCAGGATGTTTGAAATCCTTCTTCAGTTAGAGCAATAAATCTAATACAGTCATCAAGATTAAATCTTCCTATCACTTTGCTGATAGAACTAGAAATAAAGACAGTAGTTACAAAAGTCTGATTATTGTGACATTGTAGATCATTTCAAAGATTGTAAATATTTAGTCCTTCTACTATGGTTCTGAAAAAGCAATATTGGAATTCAAAATATAATTCAAGCTATTCATTTACCCATTTTATTTAGTGTATTTTTTTTAAATAAGACTTCATATATAGTCCCATAAGTTATTGCGGATGTCAGCTCTTCTCTTAAAATTCCCAGTTTGTTATTGATTAGTCCCAGAAATGAATTGCTTCATTCTAAATGTTTAATCTCAAATAACTGCAAGTACTTCAGCATCTATATTTGCAATAAACATAAGAAATATTAAATTGGGATAACAGTAAAATTGATTGAAAATATTTGCTAAACTTTTAACATCTAAGTAAAATATATTTACTTGAGCTAATCAACACAGATGTTGACTGAAACTGATTTTTCAATAAATTCACTTTTCCAGTTAGACAAATTCACCAAGCTTTTCTACATATATTAAGTCAAAGATTACCTTTGGGAAAGGGGGTGGGGGAGGTGGGGCGGGAGCGAGTTATATCACTATCACCATAGTGAACTGGTAGCTGTATTTGGTGTAAGGACTAAACTGTATTTATATAAAACTGTTTTATATAAAATATGTTTTCAGAAAAAAGGGTAAATGGACTTATTAAAAGCAATGAAGATGTCAGGGTTATCATTTGTGTATGTTTGTAGTTACTAGCTATTGTTGGTCAAATTCTGTCCTCATTTATAGGCATAAACCCCACTCACTATAATAGCTCTATGGAAGTGTTGCTATCAGCATAATTTGATTCTCTCTTGACATAATTGAATTCAGTATTTCTTTCCATCAGCAAGAAGAAAATAAGTGGCCCAGATTTGCCAGGTTACCTTGCACAAATATAATTTTGAAAGTAATTAATTTATCAATTCATTTATAGTGAACAACTGGAAAACTCTGAAAAGCATAACATTAATGACTCAGTTTTTTCTTATGTGCTTCGCACTATTTCTTAGTGACTAGAATGTTCAATCAAATTTTATCCCTGAGGAAGCCCATTCTATTTCACATCACTATATTGATTACAAATTATACTGTATTTCAACTTTTAGTATTGCACGATGGGTTTTATTGGCTAGCATTTTGAAATCATACCCCACAGACATTACAGAACAGAGAATCAGCATCTCATTTGAAGTTGTAAATGAAACACTGGAACAATCCTTTCATTGTTGTAGAAAGAATTTAACACATTTATTTTGAGACCCATGAGCATTTTTTTTCTCCAGTCTGCCACCCAATCAAGTGCTTAGGATGTTGTTCTGTTTTTAAAAGCATTGAGTAAAGTAAATTCAGACAAGTCTTCAGCTGAAGTTTAATAACCTCCTTAGTACATCTGAACCAAGTTCCTATTTTGTCCCTCAGGCTATTGGTTTTAGATGCAATGTGTACAGATACAAGTCACTTATGAAAACAACAATTTATATTCTACTTGAGAACTTATTTGTTGTGCTTCCTAATGGTTTGATGGACACTGAAGAATATTCCAGTGCATTCTGGAAAGTTCTTGCATCAATAGAAAGCAAACTTCAGGGGGAGCTGATCATAAACTTGAGCCAAAGGCAAGGCTTCTATTGATCAAATTTTATCTGATGATATATACAGCTTTACTGGAATTCAGAAAGATGAGGAAGTAGAGAAGGAGGAGGTTCAAAGATACAGAATGGGAGAACAAGCAGTGGATGTGAGCAGTGAGGGAGACTGGTACAGTGTCAGAAGGGTTTATAACCACTATGACAACTTTCCTATAGAACCTGATATTGAACCAAGTTTCTGCAGTCTTTGCTGACAGAAAATAACCTATGAAACCCACTGGTAAAGTGCATCTTTTCCAATGACTGGTCAATATTGAGAATGCAAACCTGTTCCTATGACTAGTTACATTGTTAGCTCACTTGGTAGAGGTCTGAGCTATGGATATAAAAGGCCTGAAATCTGATGAGGAGCTAAGCTGGGGGTCAATATGATTTCCCATGACAGATTTCTAAAGATTGTTTAAACAAATTAATTATTTTTTAAAAGCTAGAAAGCACTTAAAATAGCCAGGTGAACATTAAACAGTAAGGCTGAAGAGTATAGAAATGCCTTAATAATAAGTTTTACTTAAATAATTGCATACATGTATTCCAAAGGAGCCTGCAACATTCAATGCACAGGATGGATGTTGTTCTTAGAATGACTCAGGGTTGTGTAGTGACCTAAGTTATTATCTGTAGGATCCATTTGTTGAAGAAACTGGACAGGGTCAAGTGAGGGAGACAGAGAATTTCCGGAAAAGAAAGAATGGTCTTATGTTCAGATAGCTAAATGCCAACCTGGACAACTGAATTTTATCCCTGTATCTTACAGAGTCAGTATGTGATGCTTTTATATCGTAAATTGTGCACCCAAAATTAATGGACACTGATTGGCCTTCATCTCTTTATGCCTTGGTTCTCATCTGTAATGAAGAAAAAAATAATACCACTTATTCTCACATTGTTGTTGTGAAGAAAACTTCGTTAATATATGGAACACACTTGCATATCATTGTGAGAGCACCACAAAAAGCCAAAGAAGAAATTAATTTGAGTGTAGGACTGAATGATATATACTTTGATAAATGCAAAGTAATGCACACTGGAAAACATTATCCCAACTATATATATAAAATGAGGGGTTTAAATTAGTTGTTACCATTCAAGAAAGAGATAATTGTGAATAATTCTCTGAAAAAAGCCACAAAAAAGAGACGAGAGTGTTGGGAATCATTAAGAAAGGAATAGATAACAGGACAGAAAATACCATCTTGCCTCTACATAAATCTATGATTCACCCACATCTTGAGTACATAAATCTATGGTTCGCCCACATCTTGAGTACTGTGTCAAGATGTGGTTGGCCCATCTCAAAAAAGATATATTGGATAAGGTGCAGAAAAATGTGTGTGTGTGGGGAAATGATAAGACGTATGGAATAGCTTCCGTGACTCTGTCTACACAGCATTCGAAACTCAAAATAAGATACGCAATTTGTGCTACACAGCACCAAATTTTGAAATACAATGCTCTTACAAGCCAGCCCTTACTCTTTGTACAATGAGGTTTACAGGGATGGTGAAATAGCGTGCCTGATATATTTTGAAATAGCGGACATATTCAAAAGCCACGGGGTAGCTATTTCGGGATGCCTCAGAGGGAGGAGAGATTACTAGGACTGGGACTTTTCAGCTTGGAAAAGAGATAACAAAGGGAAAATATGATTGATGCCTATAAAATCATGAATGGTGCAGAGCAAGTAGATAAAGAAGTGTCATTACTCCTCATACCACACAAGAATTAGGGGTCACCAAAGGAAATTAATAGACATCAGGTTTAAAACAATAACAGGAAGTATTTCTTCATGCAATAGACAGTGAACCTGTGAAATTCCTTGCCACTGGATGTTGTGAAGGCCAAGACTATAATAGGTTCAAAAAAAGAACTAGATAAATTCCTGGAGGATAGGTCCATAAATGGCTATGAGCCAGGAGAGGCAGGGAAAGTGTTCCTAGTTCCTTGCCAGAAGCTCGCAATTGATCACTTGATGATTATTTATTCTCTGGGGAATCTGGCACTGGTAATTGTTAGAGACAGGACACTAAGCTAGATGGCCTTTGACCATAAGTAGAATGGCCATTCTTATGGTTGTGAACCACCTACTTAATGTGGAGGATAAAAAAAATGTTGAATGGGGATGAGATCTTGTGAAAAGCTAGCATGTGTTTGATTATATAAACTTTATATATCTTTGTGGTTTTGAGCAGGATAAAAGTCTCAGGGAAGGAGAACTTCAAACTGGAATAGAAGGAAAAAATCCCGTAGTCGGGATCCAACTTCCAGATGACATGATATCCTCTTGAGGCTGCCTCTCTAGAAGAGGGAACTCGAGGTATATTAGGAAGAGACAGGTAATAGTAATGAGGGATTTGATCATTAGAACTATAAAAAGTTGGGGTTGTGATGATCAGAACTGCATGGTGACTTACCTGCTTTGTGCAAATGTTACAGATATCTCAACACATGTAGACAGACTAATGTGTAGTGCTGGGGAGAAGTACATTTGGTATCGATGATATAGGGAAGATAAGAGAGAAGTCATGGAGAACAGATTTAGACTGCTAGGTAAAAGACTGAAACCAAGACCTCCAGGGTACATTCTCTGTTCTGTGCTTCCAATTCCACACAGAAGGACAGTTAAATCAGCAGAACTGCATGACCTAAATGTGTGGATGAGATGGCAGTGAAGAAAGAAGGGGTGCAGAGCTGTTAGGAATTGGGGAACCTTTTAGGAAACTGGGAGCCTGTACAAGAAGAATGGTCTCCACCTAAATCAAAATAGAACTGGATTACTGGCACTTAAACCTAAAAATGTTGTGGAACAGTTTATAAACAAAGGACTGAGGGAAGACTAACAGACATGGAAGAGCATGTGGTTCAGACAAAAACAACCCTAAGAAGAGAATCTATTAATGGAGATTCTCTATATCCTAGTAAGGAAAGATGATAAAATGCAGGTAGGATCTGATTAGAAACAGTCAAATGAAAAGAGTTCCATTCAATTATATCACACAATGGCCGAGCTAAAAAGGGATTATTTTAAGTTCTTATATACAAATGTCAGTTGTCTAAATAGTAAGATAGGTGAACTTGAGTGCCTCATATTAAACAAGAATATTGATACAAGGGGCATCACAAAAACTTGGTGGAATGAGGATAGAGTAGTACAGGTTGTGCCTCCCTTAACTGGGACCATCTGGTCTGGCCAGACCACAGATGTTCCTGGACCGCAGAGCCCAGGTAAAAGAAAGTAGGACCACAGGGCGTGAGTGAGCGGGTGGGTGGAGTGGGGGGAGGAGCAGCAACTCAGCCAGGAGCCCAGTGTTTAAGGAAGGGCAGGTGGCACTGCAGGGAGTTCTGGTCCCTGTGGCCAGGCAGTAGCAGGGGCTGGCAGTAGCCACAGTGCTTAAGGGCTGGCTGTGGCAACCACAGAGCCCTAGCTGCAGTAGCTGTGGAGCTCTGTTCCTGGCAGCAGCAGCCGCGCAGCTCTAGCCCCGGTGCTCTGGCTCCAGCAGCCTGGGGAACCACAGCTATGTAAGCAGCAGCGGAGCTGGGCTAGAGTCGTGGCCAGAAGCAGCACAGGCCATTTTGGGAAGGACCTCCCCTCATTCGGCACATCCCCTTGTTTGGCACCAGTCAGATCCCTAGGGTGCCAGACAAGGGAGGTCTAACCTGTACCAGGGTACTAAATATATCAGAAGGACAGAATGTCTTGGTGGTAGAGAAGTAGCATTACATGTGAAACAAAGTGTGGACTCATATTTTAAAAATCTTAAATGAACCCACCTGTATCATAGAATCTTTATGGATCATAATTCCATGGTTGAAGAATAGAGCATTAGGAATATACAACTGATCTCCTGGCCAGGATGGCGATAGTGACTGTAAAATGCTCAGGAAGATTAAGCAAGCTATAAAAACAACAACAACTCAATAATAATAGGGGATTTCCACCATTCTCACATTGTGTATGTTTAGTTCACCTCATGATGGGATGCAAGACAAAGTGTGTTGATATCCCAAATTTAAAAAAAAACAACAATAAGGGGCCCCCAAAAGTGCCACAATGGCTAAAAAACACAGTAAAAGAGGTGGTTAGAAAAAAGCACCTTTTAAAAATGGAAGTAAATTTCTACTGAGGAAAATGAAAAGGAACATACATTTCAGTATGTCAAGAGAAGAAGTATAATTAAGCAGGCAGAAAAAAATAATTTGAAGAGCACCTAGAAAGAGACACAAAAACTACTAATATTTTTAAAGTACATCAGAAAGAAGAAGCTTAACAAATATTCAGTGGGGTTACTAGGTGATTAAGATGCTAAAGGAATACTCAAGGAAATTAATGCCATTGCGGAGAAACTAAATTAATTGTTTGCATCATTCTTCACAGCTGAGGAAGTGAGGGAGATTTCCATACCTGAGCCATTTATTTAGATGACAAGTCTGTGGAACTGTCCCAAATTGTGGTGTCAATAGAGAAAGTTTTGGAACACAATGATAAATTAAACAGTAATAAGTCACCAGGACCAAATGGTATTCATCCAAGAATTCTGAAGGAACTCAAATGTGAAATTGCAGAACTGCTAACTGTGGTATATAACCTATTTAAATCAGCCTCTCTACCAGATGACTGGAGATTAGCTAGTGTGATGCCAATTTTTAAAAGGGCTCCAGAAGTGATCCCAGCAATTAGAGGTTAGAAATCCTAACTTCAATACCAGAGAAATTGGTTGAAACAATAGTAAAGAACAGAATTGTTAGACACATAGAAAACCATGATTTGTTGGGGAAGAATCAAAATGTTTTGAGGGAAAGTACTCTCAAGGATCAGTAACTATTTAAAAGATGGGAAACAAAGGGTAGAAATAAATAGTTTAAAGAATGGAGAGAAGTAAATAGTGGTGCTCCCTAGGGGTCTGTACTTTTATCAGTATAGTTCAATATATTCACAGATAATGTTGAAAAGAGGGTAAACAACGAAGTAGCAAAATTTGCAGTTGACACAAAACTACTCAAGATAAACCCGAACCACGGGGAAAAGGGATCTCACCAAACTGGGTGAGAAAATGGCAGGTGAAATTCAATTATGAAAAATGAGAATTAATACACATTGGAAAACGTATTCCCAACTATCCAAACAAAGCAAAAGGAGGGAATAGGGAGAGAGGATAAGAGGGAAAAAGTGATAGGAATATACTTGTCTGTGTGGAAAACTTTTTTAATGTTTGTATTTATCTCTCTGTCCATGAACGCTAATCTTCCGCTTGCATTGTTTTTATAAACAATTACATAACTTTATCAATGATCTCCTCATAACTAAAAGCTATATTTTGATTTTGCTATCATTCACAATGTATATAATTTGAAATAATTTATTTAAAGCACCAAAAATTATCATTCAGTTCTTGCTCCTCTTATCCCATCAATCATGCATGTTGTAACTTTTCAGCTTGATGGCATTCAGTTTTCGGTAAAGATCTATTGTATTCCAACCTTTTGTATATTATGTAAGTTGGAAAGTTCTAGTTCATATATTGTTGAAAAGTAGCCAGGCGAGAGAGAGTTTGGAGATGAACCAGGAGGAGGGAACTGTGACTGGCTGGGCTAGAAGACATTTTATAGTCAAGATCCCCCTGCCACTGTGCCCCTTAACATATACTGAAAAATGCAGCAGATCTTGTAATAGTAGATCATAGGAAGCGATTAAATTAATTATTTGAGCTGTGAAGTAGATGGAAGATCAATTTCTCAAAGAATTTTAATATTCTGAAATTTATATTAGTTATAAATTGGAAAAAAATCTGAAAACGTCAATATTTTTCATGAAAGAAAATTGTGAAAAACATTTTTCAGATTAGTCAATATTTTGTTTCTATGGAGACTTAAAAATTTTATATTACATAATAAAACATTAAAAGAACTGGGAAAAATCAATTTTTTATAACTCCAAACATATCAAATCTTTCTATTTCAGTATCACCAGAACTTCTTCCTCTTTTCTTTTTAAATTGCAGTCCAATAAAATCAGACTTTGCAAAGAATTTTGATAAAAAAAAATATAATCTGACAGAATATGATTCTGTTGAAGTTCCTCTAGACAAGTAGAATGAATTATCTTAGTATTGTTTCACATTCAGGACCATGCAATCCTTTTTTTGTTCGTTTGTTTGTTTTTATTTCAGTCATATTTTCCATTCCAGCTATTTGTAAATGGAGTATAAACTTTTAATTGGATGAGTGGCTTGATATGCCCTAAGGTTTTTCTCTTGATAACTTACTCATTTTATCATTTGAATGAATCAGTTGTTTCCGTACAAAGGCCTGGTTTTTTTGTGATGGCATAGAATTTCCTATTATATAGAACTGTGTTGTTACAAACTCTCTGGACTTTGTGATTTCCCTTTGGGTCATGATTTGCTATAGGAAGAGTCCATCAAGGAGAATATTTGAGTGTTTGGGAGAGAAATGTTAGTGTGGGGGGGGAGGAAGGGTCTTAGATTTAGCTAAACATTGATAAAGTACACAAAGGTGACTTCAAGATTTTTTCCCTCCATTAACTAACTAAACAAAAGTAACATACCTTTACTATATTAACATTTTAAAAGCATCTTCTTATACACATGCAGGAACAGGGGCTTAACTTTATTTTGACTTCAGGGAGGAATTAAACCTCCTCCCTCTTCCAGAAGAAAGAATTCTAATGTGTTAAGGCAGTAGGATGAAAAATTTATTGCTGAGTATCAGCCAAAGTCCAATTAGCCTCAGAACTTTTTCTCTGCTCCCTTCCCCACCCTCTTTTCTGTTACCCCATGAACCACTATTATAATGTTTCTTGGGATTCCTTTTGTGTGCATTCTTCCCTTCCACGTTTGTTTTTTGTAAGATATGAAAAAATGTAGGATCGTCATATTTCATTCAATGAGAGTTATTTCTATTCTGTGCTTGGAGAATAGGGTTCAAAGATGTTAAGCTATGCTTGTTTAGTGTATAGGTATGACATTTGCCTTAAAAGACAGCATCAGTAGTGATACTCTATTTTATCAAGTATTTGGATGTACAAACAGAAACAAGATAGGCTATTCCTGTGTGACTAGAAATATTATATCCTATTGAAGCAAGAATCTGTGGCTTTAAAACTGCAGAATTATATATTTCTTTCTCAGATGAAGAGTTATACTTGATCCTTGTATATACATTTACTTGCTATTATGAAATTGAATTCCAGTGCACTAGTTCCCCTTAAGAGGCAGTTTCAAGTGTAACAGTCTAACTCTGTGTGTGTGTGAGTGTGTGTGTGTGTGTGTGTGTACGCATATCTAAAAGGAAGTGCTATGACTTTGTTTCAGCAAAAGGATTTGTTAGCAGGAGTGCAAGAAAATCCTTGTTGTCTTATCAATGCAGCTATGTAGAATCTTCATAAAAAAATACAAACAGAAGGAAAACTGACCTGTATACATTTCAAAGTTTAGGGTTGATACACAAATAGTGTATTTTGAGCATTGTTAAGAGTGCATATGTGGACTCCCTGGGCAGAAAAGTGGGGAGGTTTAGGGGTAAAGATAAAAAAGTAGTAGGACAGAAGAAATGAGATTGAATTAGGGGACAGCATAAGATAGGGAAAGAAAGAAGAGTGGAACAAAAGGTATGATGAAATCACAGATCACTAGAAGCAATGGAGAAAAGAACAATAAAGTTTATTATGGGAAAAAGTGAAGACTTTTAAAAAATCTGCAATAGATAGTCAGAATGTTACTATTAAATACACAAATACTGTTGTAGATTCTATAAATGTGATGTGAGCATTCTTTGAACTGAATATAGGATTGCAAGGGGTCCTTGACCTTGGTGCATTTCATCCTCATTTCTTAATACCTTTAAATCATCCTCGTCGTGCATGGGTTTTTCTTAAGAGATAGCCTTTGAAGATGCTTTTGAAGAACAATGCTTTTGTCCTTTGAATAGTTTGCATCAAATTACAGGTAATTTTCAAAATATCCCCCTGGGGAGAATGCTCCTAGCTTTTTACAAAGATTTTGTTCCTTCTGTCTAATGATGTCTTGGATGAGCTGCTAGAAGATGTTTCTTGGGCTGTTCACAGCAGCTAGTTGAGTTCTGCTCTAAGAGTTTGTTCCCCTTTCAATCTACAAACTGCCTCTGTCACTATAGTTTGAGGATTTAATAGCCTTTGACAGCTTTTTTTTCCTACCTGCTTTATGGAGGAAATGGGAAAAATACACTAACAAATTCTGCTGCAACAGAGATGTCATTCTTCAGATCCCTTCTTACATATCAGCTTTTTGTCTGAATCCTTCCTCTTTGAAACTAGCACATAGGCAATTAAGCTTATTATTATTGGTTTGTGGGTTAAAAAATATGGCAACTTTTCTTCTTTTTCTTTCCCTTATTTCACCAAGTTTTACTCAAGGGAGTAACCTGACAAGTAGGAAGGCTATATAGTGGTTGACCAGCCTCTGAAAAGTAAGCAAAAAAATCAAGGCCATTTACTCACGTAAGCAACTTCTAGCTAATTTGTAAAATTAGCCAACTCTTAAGAAGAGAGTGGCAACTATGTAAGCATATCCTTTTCCATGATTACATCCCCTTATTTTCAGAGGCACCATCAAAGAGAATGCTCCCCCAATAGGCTCCCATCAGCAAAGATTACCTGGTAGATATACTGAAAAGTACATCCTAGTCCTCCCTGGATGGTGTCACCCATTTTTGGGGAAGCTATGGCTGATGGGAGCCTATTGGCAAAATACCTGTTTTTACCTGGTACTTTGTGTCACTTCAACTCCATCCAGGTTGACCTACTTCCATGAAAGTCAGTATGACTCATTTGGGAATTTCTTTTGAAAGCTTCCTGTTCAGGCAGAACAGTGGCTGATCACCGGCTGCTAAATTGCAGAGGTTTTTTTCCCTCATAGTTTAGACAAGGACAGAGATAAAGGCATCAGTTTGGAGAGAAAATATGAATATGGGATGAGGTTATGTTCTTGAAGTGACAGAAAAATGCATATATAATATAGAATTTTAGATTCTTCTTTCTCAGATTTGTGTCTGTTCTTAACTAATCTAATATTCAGCCAAAATATATATAGATGGGCATGATTCCTTTAGGCTTAGGCCTCAGCTAATTGCTGAAGTGCTTTTTATGGTAATAAGAGAGTCTTTCCTGTGCTACCTTAATCTTTTATTTCCTTGTATTTTCCCATCCTTTTTTCCATCCTGATTGGTCCTTTCCTCCTCCATCCCATCTTCTTAGTTCGTCCTCTCTACCTTTTCCTTTCTGTCCTTTTCTGTACTCTTAGTCCCTTATGTGATGGGCCCGTTGGAGCCCACACTGCCCCGGGGGAACCTCACCTTCTCCCCCAGCAGACAGGTGGGGTGGCGCAGTGAGGGGCAATGGAGTTTGCTGCACCCGACCCACACGTCTGTGCCTGAGGGCGGCGAGATGCCCCACGCCCCGCCAGAGAGAAGATGTGGCAGAACAGTGTTATGGGGCGGCCAGCACCGGCTGGCCGCCCCATAACACAGGGCATGGGTAGGCCCTCGGTGCAGGGCTCTGGGCTTCTGGCCCAGTGTCCCAGGGTGTGAGGATGCCCAGGGGGCGGGGTAATGCTCCACCACGGCCTCACCCAGGCCATTTGAAAAGAGGCCTGGCCAGAGGCAGCAGGGCTGCTTAGGGGGAAGGAGCTGCTACTGGTCACTCCCTAAGGGAGAGGATGTTCCTCCACACTGGAGGACGCGGCAGGAGGGCGACACGATGCCGTGGAGCCCAACTGAGCCCAAGGATGATGGCAGATGGGTAAGCCCCCGAGAGTCACTGGCAGGGACGGAAGCCAGGCGGGGGAATACGAAGCAGCCCGGGGCAAAGCGTTTCTGGTGCCCATGGGCTGACGAGCTTCAGGGTTGAACCCCGTCAGCCAGGGAAGGGATTTGATTCCCGGCTGGGACCCAGTGGAGAGGGCAGGCTCGGGTCCCCCTAAACCTCCCCCCCAGCACTTCGTCCTCATCTGCATGACACTAGGCACTGACTTCAGGCAAACCCGGGACTATGGGTCGCCAGAACACGGATCCCAGGGAGGGCCCAGGAAAAGGGGCTAGGGATCCCGTGACTGGACCAGAGACCAGATGGTGGGTCCGCTGGGCCCCTCTCTCACAGTCAGGAGGCGGTGCTTGCACTCGGTAAACCTGTCACCATCTCAGACCTCTGACCAGGATTAGACAGTTGGTTCGCTGGGCCCCTCTCTCGTGATCAGGAGCGGGCACTCGCACCCGGTAAACTTGTCACACCTTATGTTTCTTTTCTTCTCTCTGTTTTGCTCAGGTGTATTTCTCTTTTCTTAATATAATTGTGCTTTCCTTCAGGTCCTTTCCTCTTAATTACTATTTCTCATCACCATAATTATTAAAAAAAATTAAACTTTGGTTGCACATACTAATTTGCCCCAAACTAAAGAGAGAATTCATCAAAAGGCACTGAGGCTGAATTTAATATGACTATTCATTTTTATTGCTTTTGGTTTGGGAGGTGAGGGTGGAACACCAACCACCAGCTGCTGCTATTCTTTACCTGCTAAATGCCTGCAATGACATATTGACATTAAAGTTAAAAAAAAAAGTTCCTGTATTTATTAGCACAAACCTAACTGAAGTCTAGCATGCCCGGTGTTCTCCTTCATTAACAAAGGAAGAAGTATTCATGTAGTAAGATCTATTGCCCTAAACATTTATCTAACATATTCCTCAGTGAACATTAAAAATAACACAGAAATATGATGTATTAAATGCCACAGCGAATTCAAATCTAAGTTATACCAAATGCACCTTACCTTTTAGATATGTATGCTAATTAGTATAATACATTGCTATGTTCTCACCTTTCCCCTCTTTGTTTCACAAAAGTAAACTTAGGAAAGGCCAGACTGAACTCAGTTTTATTTTCCCTGCAGCTCTTAAATACTTGAGATTGTATTTTTTGCAATTACATTTTTTGAGCAACTATTACCACTGTAGTGGCAATTTTTAAGTAATCGTCATCAGATAATAACTGCAAGAACGTACTCAGATCAATGAATTGTATATGAGTGGCTGACTAAGGGTAACTGGGTGGGACAGAAATTCTTGCTGCTGCTGCTGTCATCATATATAACAGGCAAAGACATTGAAGATCATTACATAGCCTCATTGAAGTGGCTTTTCCAACCATACTCTTTTTGGTTCCTGCACAGAGTATGTTTAGTATGCAGTTATTTTAATAGTTCCCAACTGATATTAAGAACAACCCAGGAAACTACAGACCAGTTAGTTTAACTTCTGTGCCAGGGAAGATAATGGAGCAAGTAATTAAGGAAATCATCTGTAAACACTTGGAAAGTGGCAAGGTGATAGGGAACAGCCAGCATGGATTTGTAAAGAACAAATCATGTCAAACCAATCTGATAGCTTTCTTTGATAGGGTAACGAGTCTTGTGGATAGGGGAGAAGCGGTGGATGTGATATACCTAGACTTTAGTAAGGCGTTTGATACGGTCTTGCATGATATTCTTATCAATAAACTAGGTAAATACAACTTAGTAAGGTGGGTGCATAACTGGCTGGATAACCGTACTCAGAGTAGTTATTAATGGTTCACAATCCTGCTGGAAAGGCATAACAAGTGGGGTTCCGCAGGGGTCTGTTTTGGGACCGGCTCTGTTCAATATCTTCATCAACTATTTAGATATTGGTATATAGAGTACACTTATTAAGTTTGCAGATGATATCAAGCTGGGAGAGGTTGCGACTAATCTGGAGGATAGGGTCATAATTCAAAATGACCTGGACAAATTGGAGAAACGGTTTGAGATAAACAGGATGAAGTTTAATAAAGACAAATGCAAAGTGCTCCACTTAGGAAGGAACAATCAGTTTCATACATTCAGAATGGGAAGTGACGGTATGGGAAGGAGTACGGCAGAAAGGGATCTAGGGGTTATAGTGGAGTCAGCAGTGTGATGCTGTTGCAAAGAAAGCAAACATGATTCTGGGATGTAT
>JANRFK010001234.1:56981719-57026634 GCA_030068395.1 Apalone spinifera | reverse complement strand
GTTAGATAAATGTCTATCAGGGATGGTCTAGACAGTATTTGTTCCTGCCATGAGAGCAGGAGACTGGACTTGTTGACCTCTTGAGGTCCCTTCCAGTTCTAGTATTCTATGATTCTATGATTAAAGGAAAAATTTGGTAAAATATGGACAAGGGAAAAAATTACAGATGATTAGAAGACTTTAAATCTGTTATTCTTTTTTGAGATCAACTTCTAACTATGCTTTAATGTTAATAATTACTATAAATTTATTCCTACAAAAATGCTATTAGTTGTAGAATTTTAGGATACAGTATTTATTATATGAAAATTTGCAAACTCCACATGCCTTTAACAAATTTGAAAACCATACATTGAGAATATAGATTCCATCATTTATAAAGATGTTCTTGGATCCAATGCATCATGCTAAGAGACAAGGGATGGAATGATGGCAGGTCTTGATGTATCCTAATGCTATATTCAATTTGAAATCTTTACTAAACACAAAATCAGTTATGGAAGAAATCACGGGGAAAAGTGAAGCTTAGGTGGGTTGTGTAAATCTGATACTTCCTGCTGCCTATCACAATCACTGACTGAGTTCCTTAACTTCCCATTTGTATATTTTCATTGTTTGTTTGACAAAGTTAATAAAGGTTTTGTAAAGGAAGTTTAAACTTTGAGGAGTAATAGTTGGCATACATCAAAACACACTTTTCACCCTGAGTTGCTTTTATATTGTTTCGGGAATAAATATTTTAATCATAGTCAGAGACAAAAATACAAGAATTTCATGCAGTCACCATCCTTAAAATCTTACTAATTTCCTTAGGTGCCATCAGCAATGGTGAATTCCATGGGATTATCTGAGTCCTTAAAGTTAAGAATATTTGAAAATCTTGGTAGGATCAGGGTCCATATGTCCCACTTGACAACTGAATGAAAACCAATAGATTACTTTTGCATAAACATTAAATAATTTTGCAGCAATATAGTTGCCTTTTCAATTATTTTGACTTATTACATTGTAAATACAGATGGTAGGTGATTTTAGATCATAGTTTTAAAATAGTTGCTATGTTGTCCTTATTAATCTTTTTAATTTCTTTAATGCAATGAATTGACAAAATTCACTGACAAAAATCTCAATTTGTCCAGTGAAATACACAATGGGCCACTGTTAAAATGGACATTTGTTGGCACACCAGTGTGAAATTCAGATTTCACCTAATGTGTTGACAAAAGGAGAAAAAGGAATCCAATAGAATGCTTATTTTCTACAAACCTCTACAAATAACATACAGTGAGTTATTTTCACCATTCAATGATTATTTAAACTGCAAGCACATGCCATAATTATAATAATTTAAAAGGTTTGATCCTACATGCTTAATACTTTCTGCCTCCATTGGCTTCAGTTGATGATGAGGGAGATCAAGACCTTGCAGGATTGGCTCTTTGTTTTGTCTGTTGTGTGCATTTGAACAGCATCTGGAATTTCTTACTTCACAAGGTTAGAGGATTAAAGTATTAATGTCTCCGTTACAACCTCTCCCCTCCTTCAACCTTGCTTTTTCTATTAACCATTTAATCCTGGAAAATATCGGTCCTGGTGAAGCTGTAAGAACATAAGAATGGCCATAATGGGTCAGACCAAAGGTTTATTTAGCTCAGTATCCTGTCTTCTGATAGTGGCCAATACCAGATGCCCCAGAGGGAGTGAAGAGAACAGGGAATCATCAAACAATCCCTCTCCTATCACCCATTCCCAGCCTCTGACACAGGCTACGGACACCATTTCTACCCATCCTGGCTAATAGTGCAAGTCCATACATAAATATATTAACTAACCCAATTCCATATGTTTAGAATTCCCTTCCAGTCATCTCTTCCAGTTGCTCAAGAAGGCTTATAGATACATCAGAAGAAATTATACAAGGCTATCTCTGAGCATTTTGTTTCAAGATGAATTTTCTCAGTCACTAAAGGGGGTGGGGTGGAGCCTCAACTGTTGACTTAAGAGATTGTCCATAAAGGTTCTGTAAAGTTGTGCAAAAATATACAGTAGTAAAGCCAACACAAATGACTTCAGCAGCATCACCAAATTTTCTTTATGCAGTATATCTTCCATTTGACAAAAGTGATATTTTTATGATTGAAAATTGCTGTTCAAAAGATTTTATATTTATTTGTAATACAGTAGCACTAAGAGAATACAATCAAGATTGTAACCCCATTGTCCTAGACATTTTATAAATCCACAGTAAGAGAGAAGTCCTTCCCTTCTTCCCTACACAAATATCCTGAAGCGCCATCTCAAGCACCTTGAATTGTAAGGCCAAATCTGAAATGAATGAAAAAGAAAATAATACTCTGAATTTCCTATTTGATGATGTAGTTATAGCCAGTCTCTCTTTTTCACCTTCTGCACATATCTAGCCTACATAAAAAATATAGTTAAGTAGACCATGTGATGAGGTGACTGCAATGTCTCCTGTTTGTTCCAGGGATTAGCCCTGCTAGCCTAAGTCACAAGTGAAGAGATTGGGCCCTCACCCACTATTCTAGGTCCTGGCCCAGGGATCCTATAGATGGCTGACAGTCCTCTCCAACTCTATGGTCCATTTCACTGAGCCACTTCCCTGTAGCTCTAGCACCCTTTTTGCCCCTGCCTCAGGGCCTCAGCTTGCAGATCACCAGGAGCTACCTTTACCTCACAGGGTCTTTGACTGCAGCACTGCTCAGTCCAGAGTAGTTAGTGCATTCAGCTTGCAAGGCAGCCAGCCTTCCTTCCTCTTGAAGCTCTAGGAAGTGACTGAAGCTGCTCTGTTCTTCAGCCCTTACCATATGGGCCAGCCTTGTCCTGACTGACTGTTCCTTACAGCCCCTCTAATTAACTGCCTCCTATGCAGCATTCATAGGGGCTCTATTAATGCTTTATATGACCAGTGTGGGAGGCAGGCACTCCATTGCAGGTAAGAAAAAATGTCTTTAGCCATTTGAGTTTTCCATTCTCAGTAAACCAAATAAGTAAATTTTGAAACACTAAGCAACAGACAACAAAAGATATGTTCAGAGAGAGAAAGATAGATAATAAAAGGCAAAATAAAGTAGTTATAATAGCTGGCAGCTTCTTTTTTAAGGCAACATTTAGTTAATCATTTAGGATAATGTGTCAAACTCTCTCAGGAAACCATTACTGTGTGCTAAGTTAATATTAGTAATTTAGCACATAGGGCCAGATTTTTTTGGAGGACATATAATTTTCTTCTTTCACTCTAAGATTTAAAAATGTAACACTGTAATAAAATATATTAATTTTGAAACTTGTTAACTGACAGTAGTTCCTTCCAACATACATAATTACTTTTATTAATACATTTATATCAGAAAACATAGCAATAGAAGGTTAAGCTATTTTGTCTAATAGGACAATTTTTGGAAAAAGATTAATATCTTTAAGAAATCAGTTAATAGAAATGATTAAAAATCAAAAGACTACAAAACAAACCTACCCCAAAGCTATGAATAAACTCCCTTATGCCACCCCCAACTATGAAGAAACTGTGTTTCAATCTATAAGTCCATGGAACATTCCACCTTGTTTATCAGGTTAAAGTGGGTCTTTCATATCAATGGAGCCAGTTGATTCATTTCCGTTCTTAGATATAAGGCAGATGAGAACAGCTATCTGGAAGAGTGAATGTCTAGGTTGTGGGTTAGACAGTCATGAGGAGGAATATTAAGAATAATTAAACCTGAAAACAATCCCTGGAACATATTTAAGACTTTCACAAAATCTTCAGAACTCAGAAGAAAGTAGCTATGATGTTCTATTAAATATTGATGTGACTGAATGGTGTTTGTGTGTGTATGCTCGTTACATTTTATAAAATAGTAATTTTCTTACATCTTCACATTTTTGAGTATCATTTGAGTATCACATATCAGTCTGTGAACAGTTGTAAAATCCCCTAGTTCATAATAATTTTCTGGTAAATGTTCATGAATCAGAGAATTGCATTGACCTCTAGCAGCTATAGGAATTTGCATTACCGTACCTATAGAGAGTCTATAGGGTAATTCCTTTGCTTAAGGCATACAATTGTAGAAGTTAATTTCCTATGCACGTTTTTTATTAGTGAAGGCAATTATTCCTTCACAGGGCTGCTTCTTGGAGACATTTTTTACAAACCAACTCATTTCATTCCAAAGTGGAATATATGGAAATGAGCTAAGGATTATCACTAATCTTCTTGTGCTGATTATGTTTCTGTCTGACTTTTTTAACATGGTTGCATTTCAAGTCTTCTAACCAGAAGCACTGGTAGTTTTAAATACAAAAATATTATAATATTAATGCTTTTAAATATTTCCATGTATTCAGTGTCTTAATTTGTTTTCCAAGTATTCTAGAGAAATGTAAGGAAAGGCATATGCATAATTATGTATTACTTTATATAAATCATCCCCATCACTGTAGAAACAGAGGAGCCATTCATAAATGGAGTCCCATTGTGGTATACTCTGAGCAAACAGAAAATAAGGGATGTTCCTTGAAAAAAAATTGTTTCTAATCTAATTTAAATCAAAACATGAATGAGTGAACAAATGAATTCTATAGGGTAATGATGAGAAATTGCGTAAGAATTTAGTACACAATCAGCTGGCTATGGGTAATAGTGGGATTTTTGAGCTTTCAAAATAGAAGCAAATGATAATTATTAATGGCACTAATAATTCCTACTGGTATCATTTTTTTAAAATTTTTCCATCCTAAAGCTAATATATTTTGAAGCTTGTTTGACCTTTCAAATGTAGTCTAGTTAAGAGCAATTTAAAATATATCAGATATTATATTATTTATATAATCCATGATAATACAGTTGAAGTTCAGAAGATAGAGCACTGTATCATTATATCTATCATTTATATCTAAATTGCTCTATTATCATAATGCTTGAAAGAGTAATACAAAATATTTGCCCTACTGGAGTCAGTGAAGTTGTACTAAAGGTGGCTTTATTCCCAGACACTAAATCTCTGGGAGGAGAAACTAGGAACTGGGTTTACTAGATGAATAAATGAACATGAGTGTCTTTGCTTTTATTTTCTAGGATGGGACACACTGAGCCATATAAAACTGCTATAAATCAGCAAGGTATTGAGTTCAGTGGAACTACATTGTTTTACACTAGCTGAAGGTCTGGCTCATTTTTTACGTTAGGTGGTGTCAAATTTCTCAACCCTCTTTCAAGTGCAAAATAGAACAAATAAAAATATTACAACTCCTAATCCATGTTAGGTGAAGCAATCTCTTACTAGTATTTTTGTGAGACATATTAGTTACATTTTTAATTAATAAAGCATTAAGTCTCACTTTTATTCATGTGGAAGCAGCAAGCAATTCACTAACGATCATGAACCTCCACAATGGATGCCATGCAGCTTCCCTGGGCTCCCTACCAACATGATTCCAGCATTCAGTTTGTCTTGTAACTTTGAGAGATAGTATCGAGTGGGAAAGTTTTCTGCAAGACAATTTTTTCCCAAACAAAGTATGTTAAAAACCATTAATTCATGGAATCCAGCTACCTGCTTCCTCCCTCTCCTCTCCAACATTCCTTGAAAATGCCTTGATAAAATAAAAATACACATCACAAAGGTTTCCACCACGGCACTTTATCAATGCACAAAGCCCTTACTGTAAACCATTCCTGTACATGTGTTCAAGTTATTCAATAATATTTTACTCCCAGTGACTCCTTTGCATCTCTGACAGAAGCTGGAGATGATGTCCCAACTTTAACCCCCTTCCGGTTTTGCTGAAAGCCCTGCAGGATTAGCATCCTCCTTTTATCTGAAGATGACTGTCTAGACAGGTCTGCCTTAAAAGCCCATCTGTTGCTCCATGATCAGTCAGAGGTCACTGTTAACTGACAGGAGGCCATTATTCCCCTCCCATCAAGAGCATACTGTCTTTCTGATGTTTCCAGCTCCCATACTGTCTCTCTGATGTTTCCAGCTCCTGTCAGCCCAAGAAACAAGAACCCTGGGTCTGGTAACTAATCATGACAGTCTTGAATAACATACTAGAGAATATCACAACATGTAGCCAGGCTCTTGCTATTCTGCCAACAAAACAGTTTGCTTATAATTCTCTTAATGTTATTAAAATGCTAAGGAAGAAATCAAAATAAAATAAAATCCTTTCATTTACTCTGTAAAGTACTTAGGGATGCATCACCAACCAAAGCTTATCAGACTGAATATTTCCAGCCCTGTCATTCTGCATAGGGATTAGCTTTCTTCATGCTGTAGAATTAACCTCTTTACTATTTATTTTAACTATTGTTCTTCATTTCAAGATTAAAATGTGAATAATAAAGCTAACTTTAATAAGACAAATGTGTACTATTTTATTATTGCTATGGGAGTTGGGTTGCTTAGGGAGTTTATTAATTGTTATATTATCATTCTCTTTCTTGCCATCCGTCCTTAATCCACAACTCCCCTCTCAAAAAATGCCTGTGATAGAAGCCTGGTGTTCCAGAGCCAGTTTAGAGGTATAAGACTTCTGTGGTTTTGATTTTTTGCTTCTAGCATCTCATCTGGCTAAATCTGTGGATTTGGGGAATGGAATCTCCTGCCCAAACTCCCTCCTCCCAGGGAAACAATCATTAGTAAACTACTTGAGGGTCATTACATGAAGGACTTGTTAACAGGAGAATGATGAACAGGAGTAGGGAGTCTTAGTATGTCCTTTGTGAGATGAATACTATGCATAGTTCTGGTGTCTAAATTTTTAAAGGCTATAGGAATATTGTAAATGGTTCAGAAAAAATCTAAAAATATTATTTTGGGGGCTGGAGAAATACTTTACATCTTTAATTGCAAAGTATATCTTCAATTCAATTAATCACATGTGGCAGATCCCTTGGAACTGGACAGTGTAGACTCTTGAGCTCAGGCTGGAGCCCAAGCCCAATTCATTTTCTTCCTTTCCCATTTTTTATTGTAGCTGAAGTCTGTCTTATCCATAATGCATCTCATATGTGGTGGAATGATGTACAAGGCAGACAAAGTGTAAAAGTTTTTTTTTTTAATAAGGTCATATACAGTATCAGGTTAGAGACACTCTAATGCAGTGGTTCCCAAACTTTTGGGCATCATGCCCCCCTTTTTGGTTTTTGAAAAACCATCATGCCCCCCCCCATTCCGCCAAATAGCAGCAAAACTTGATGGGGGGGAGAAGCTGGGTCACCTCGCGCCCCCCCTGGAATTTTTTCACACACACCCCAGAAGGGCACGCCCCCCCAGTTTGGGAACCCATGCTCTAATGGAATCGCTACTCCTCTTTGCTGTATTAGCCATGGCCACTCACACAAGAACAATTTGTTGGGAGCCACATACCTACAACCACTCCTCTTTGGGGAAGCTGAGCCTTCTTTGTGCCCTCAGGAGGGCATGCTACAGCCAATAATGAGGTGACAGCAACAAATAGTCCCTCACCTTCTGCTAAGGTAGTGTCTGGAACATCTCCAGAGAAGTGAGCTGGAGAATTAACAACTTGTTATGGTGAGTGGGATGGTTCAGGCTTTCTGCAGACTCAGAAAGATGTCACTGTATGGATTTTACTCAATGTTTTCATCACTGCCATGAGGGCTGGAAATAGATTTTGTGTCCCCCCCCCCCGCCCCCCCGCAAATATTAAAAACAATGAAATTTAAGATTCAGGCTTCATCTTCCAATTCCAGAACCTAGGACGTTGTGCACTTGCTTATTAACTATAAATATAATTTACTCTGGGGAGAAGAGGCAAGCTTTAACTCAGATAGAAAGCTGCAAAAGGACTGACACAAATGTTTAAATAAGCCAGGAAGTCTCTTTATATTGTGCCCACATTAGGAAATACTGACAGATTTTACCAAGCACAATTACTGTTGAAAAGCTAAATGTAAAATTAACCTTCACTCTAAATCCCTGAATGTTATTAGCTATGAAATTAAGTACACTTATATTCAAGTTATTGGTAAATATAAGATGTTCAGTAGTAGGTTGGCATTACAGAAACTGTTTTCTCCTTGCCTACCTGCATCTAGTTCATTTATGTATTTCAGTGTTGATATGTCTTATTTGGACATCTGTTTCTATTTAATATCTTGACCCTAACCTAATCAGAAGATGAAAAATATTTCATCAGTTCCAGTTAATATAAGTATCAAATAGTGATTTGACTAAATCAGGATGTTAATAGAGGTATTTCACCATATCAGACACGCACATTTTAAAAGCTGAAGCATTCTTTTGATTTTCCAAACAATAAGATAAAAATGTATTCTGCGTGTATTAAAAATGCATGTATTTTAGCTCTGCTGCATATTTTCCTTCCTCCTTGAAGTAAATGTTGACTAATATGACCTGTAAGTAACCATTTATTAGTATCCATTGCTCCAACATAAAAATGTTTAGATTTTCTTTTAGAGTTTGAATTGATTTTCTTTATGGAATCAGCTTGTGCAAGATATCTTATAAACTTAAGATATTCCAGTATTTGATTTACATGCCAACAGAGAAGTGATTTTCAATTCACTTGGTAACAGAGTAGAAATGTTTCACTTACAGCAGTATTTTTTATTTATTAGGGCTTTTTGGGTTTGGTAGTGTGTTAGGTAGTGTTCTGCTGGGCTGATTTAAGGCTGGAAACCAAATAAATGCCAAAGAAGTTCAGCACAATATCATGTAACTTCCAGGAAGGGTAACCACACAAAAATAAGGAAGCTAAACAAACAAAAATTACAAGGAAGAGTCCCAAGGGTGAAATAACTGCAAGCTGCATGGAAACATTTTTAAAAACACCATAGTAAAAGCTTCACTTAAATTAATATACCTAATAAAAATATAGTAAGAGGACAAAAATGCCATAATTGCTGAATAACAGAGAATAAGACATAGCTAGGGGAAAAGGATCCTTTAAAAATTAGAAGTCAAATGCTACTGAGGAAAATAAGAAGAAGCATAAACTCTGGCAAGTCAAGAATGAAGATATAATTAGGCAGGCAAGAAAAGAATTTGAAGAATAACTAGCAAAAGACAAAAACTAACAGCAATTTTTTTAAGTACATGAGAAGCAGGACGTCTGCCAAACTATCAGTTGGGCCACAGAAGGAACAAGATGCTCAAGGAAGATGAGACAATTTCAATGAAGCTAAATGAATTCTTTGTGTCAGTCTTCACTGCAGAGGGCATGAGGGAAATTCTCACACCTGAGCCATTTTTAGATGAGAAATCTGAGGAATTATCCCAAAATGAGGTGTCAACAGAGGAGATTTTTGGGGAGAAAAGTGATGTCACAGTTATGTCACCAGGAGAAGGAATTTGCAGAATTACTGTCATATATAACTAATATCTTAAATCAGCTTCTGCACCAAATGACTAGAGAGCAGCTAATATTGTGCCAATTTTTAAAAGGGGTCAAGAGGTTATACCGGGAATTACAGGACAATAAGCTAAATTTCAACACCAGGCAAATAGGTTGAAAACTATAGTCAAGAAGAGTATTATGAGACCCATAAATGATTAGGATTTGTTGGGGAAGACTCAATATGGCTTTGCAAAGGGAAATGCCTCACCAATCTATTAGAATTCATTGAGGTAGTCAACAAAAATGTGGACAAAGGTAATCCAGTACACGTTGGCTGTGTCTACACTGGCCACTTATTCCGGAAAATCAGCCGCTTTTCCGGAATAAGCTGCGAGCTGTCTACACTGGCCGCTTGATTTTCTGGAAAAGCAATGACTATCTACTGTAAGAAATCAGCTGCTTTTCCGGAAAAACTATGCTGCTCCCGCTCGGGCAAAAGTCCTTTCTCCGGAAAACTGTTCCGGAAAAGGGCCAGTGTAGACAGCACAATAATGTTTTCCGCAAAAAGCCCCGATCGCGAAAATGACGATCAGGGCTTTTTTCTGGAAAAGCGCGTCTACATTGGCCACGGACGCTTTTCCGGAAAAAGGGCTTTTCCGGATAAGCATCCTGCCAATGTAGACGCTCTTTTTCCAGAAATACTTATAACGGAAAACTGTTCCGTTTTAAGCATTTCCGGAAAATCATGCCAGTGTAGATGTAGCCCCTATGTATTTAAATTTTTCAGAAAGGATTTGACAAGATCCTTCACCAAAGACTCATGAGCAAATGAAGCAGTCATGGGAAATGTCCTCTCATGGGCCAATAAGTGGTTAAAAGACAGGGATAGAGGGTAGGCATAAATGGTCAGTTTTCAGAGTGGAGACAGTTAAATAGTGGTGTCACCTAAAGATCAGTATTGGAACTAGAATGGTTCAACCTATTCATCAAAGAAGTAAGTGGTAAAGTGTCAGCATTTGCAGGTGATACAAAATTATTCAAAATAATTAAATCCAAAGCAGACCACAAAGAATTCCAAAGTGATCTTACAAAACAGGGTAACTGGACAAGAAAATGGCAGATGAAATTAAATGTTGTTAAAATCTAAAGTAATGGAATTGGGAAACATAATCCTAACTATACATACAGAATGGTAGAGTCTAAATGAGAGGTTACCACTCAAAAAAGAGATCCTGGAGCTATCATGGATGGTTCTCTGAAAATATCCACTCATGCAGCAGCAGTCCAAAAAAAAAAAAAAGACCCAAATAGATGTAAGAAACAATTAGAAAAGAGACAATATGACAGTAAATATAATAATGTCCCTGTATTAATCATGACACACCTCAAATACTGCATGAAGTTGAAAAAATACAGAGAAGTTCAACTAATATGATTAGGTGTATGGAACAGCTTCCATATGAGGAGAAATTAAAGAAGACCGGGATTGTTCATCTTTGATGTCTAGAAAATAATGATGGAAAAAAGTGTGGGAAAGTAAATAAGGAAATGTGGTTTGTCCCTTCTTATTTCACAAGAATTAGGGCAGCCCCTGAATGAAATTAGTAGGCAGCAGGTTTAAAACAAACAAAAGGAAGCATTATTCATATAATGCATGTGCACTGAACCTGTGGAACTTGTTGTTGGGACATTAGTGAAGGCCAAATTTATAATTGCATTAAAAATGAATTAGATACATTCATAGAAGATAGGTCCATCAATGATTATTAGCCAAGATGGTCAGGGACACAACCCACTCCTCTGGGTCTCCCTATGTCTGAGTGACAGGTGCTGTGACTGGATGACAGGGAGCATCATATAGTAATTGCCCTATTCTGTTTGTTCCTTTCAAAGCACATGGATTGGTTACTATTGGGAGATAGGATAGTGAGCTATATGGACCATGGATCTAATACAGTATGACTGTCCTTATAGTCTTCTTATTAAATCAGGGACTCCAGAGTTCTAAACCCAGCTCTGACGCTGACACACTATGTGACAGTGAGAAAGTTGCTTAAACAGGCTACATCTACACTGGCATGATTTTGTGCAAATATTTTTAACGCAAAAGTTTTTGCATTAAAGTATTTGCACAAGAGAGCATCTACACTGGCATGTGCTTTTGCGGAAAAGATTTGCTTTTGCACAAAAGCATCCATGCCAATGTAGACACTCTCTTGCGCAAGAAAGCTCCGATGGCCATTTTAGCCATCGGGCTTTCTTGCGCAAGAAATTAATGTTGCCTGTCTACACTGGCCTCTTGTGCAAGAATACTTGCGCAAGAGTGCTTATCCCTGAGCAGAAGCATCAGAGTATTTCCGCAAGAAGCACTCATTTCCTACATTAGAACGTCAGTGTTTTTGCGCAAATACTCGTGGCCAGAGTAGATAGGTGGCAAGATTTTGTGCAAAAGCAATTGCTTTTGTGCAAAATCTTGCCAATGTAGACACAGCCAGTCTGTCTGTTAAATGGGGATCACAAAAATGCAAATCTCTCTCACATACAAGTTCTGAAGATTAGTTGCTATATTATTGTTTTACATTTAGGGTGCATATACACTGCACCCAGTATTCTGAAATGTTCCTTAATCCTCGCTTAACAAGGTTTACAGGGACATCAGAATAGTGAGCCCGTTATTTCGAAAGCTATTCCAAAATAAGGGGCTTGTTTAAAAGACGTGAAATAGTGCCGCTATCTAGACAACCCTCAGAAAGTGCTTGACTATTGTCTATATTTCTCTCTTGCTTTTAAGCCATTTAGCATCACTCCTGCTGCAATGAAGGAAACAGCTCCACTATCTAGCTTCACAATGAATGCTAGTACTTCTTTTTTCAGACAGCTAGTGTGATGCTGCCTACTGAGTTTAACTTTTAAAAAGTCTAATTGTTGGCACAATGCCTAAATAACAACAACCAGTCAAAAAACAGGTTTCATGCAGAGAGATTCCATTGAGTGTCGGAATAATTTGTTTATGCCAGAATCAAGAGCAAAAGAATGCACATCTGCTTCCTTGGTTTTCTTCATAAACAGATTGTTTCCTATTTTTTCTGTCTCCTATAATATTTTATTTTGGGTAACTACCTTCATATCCTGTACCTTCAGACCTGACTCAGGTCTAGTGAGTACTGTAGATGTTCAACAAATACTGACTTGGTTTTCCCAATTTTTATATTTATTAACAAATTAATATTGATGTATTTAAATAAGCTTCATGTTGCAAAAATACTTTTTAATGATTACATTAACAACTACATTCTGCCATCAGATTTATTGGTGTTGATCTTCATTAAAAAGGTATAAACTTGTGCTGCTTAAATAGCAATTCTTGGTGATAATATTCCAAATAGCATTTTATGCTGCCTCTGTACCGCCTTGCTATGGTGAATGGAATCACAATAAATGTTTGTGATTTGGAAATAAAGGTCCATTGTTTAGCAGAATAATTACCACTAATTTAATTTGTCTATCCCATCCAGTGGCTTAAATTAAGTCCAATTCAGATGTAAAAGTGACTGACTCTTTATTCCTTGTGATAGAATAGCTGTCTACATTTGCAATTGATCGACAAAACTTCTGTCATTCACAGGTGCTTAACCTTCCCCCACTGAATGACAATAGCTTTGCTGCTGCAACTGCTAATGTGAATACTGCTTAGTTGGTGCTATCCTGCCAACAAAGAAAAAGGTGCTTGTAAGGGCTAAATGTATTTTCTCACCACAATCTTGTTCCTAAAATTGCATAGTGTAGATATGTTCATAGCAGCTGTTGAGATATAGGTTACAAATTATATATCTTTCTAGTACTTCGACACCTATATCTGCTTAATCTGAAAGTTCCGATATAAACATTAACACTCCAGACCAGAGATACTGACTCTGGTGTATTTTAGTTTTATAGAATAAAATCCACGTGAGAGAGATTTTCTGTTCCTGGTTAGGATGATAAATTTGCATATTAAATCTTGGGAAGAGCTAGAGGGCTTTTTTTTATTGGTAGCAGAAACTAAATGTAGGTCTACATTGAAGTGGAACACTAGCAGCAAGCAGGGATTGGGCTAGAGAATGGACGCTGGGGCCATTGGGCCTTGAAGGGCCCCAGAGCTGGGGCTCCAGTCTGAGTCCGAACATCAACAATAAAATGTTATAATCCCACAGCCCAAGACCTGAGAATCAAAATGCATTGACCTGGATCAGCCAATGCAGACACGTTCAAAGACATATTATGAAATCCCTCTTTAGGAGTGAGGCAAGTAGTGACTGAAAATTCATCCTGTGACTCTGCAAACCCCTCTCAAAACTGTATTGCAGATGAGGAAAGCTTTATATTGACTTCTAGCACTCAACATACCTGCATAGAGCCGCAGGTCATGCATTGCCATTCTCCCCAGCAGAAATATTTAAACTTGTATTGGGTCACCAAAGGAAATTGCTCTAAATTCTAGATGGATAAAGCAGTCCATGAAAAAAAGCATTTTAATGATCAGGAATACTGCACTAATTGGCATTTTCACAATTCTATAATTCATTGGTTTCATAGTTTAGATAGTTTGATACATAGCAGAATAACATAAAGTATTTTTTAACAAGTGTGGTGTATAACATTTTGAAGATTGAATAAGTTTCATTTAATTATCATTTTGATGTACATTTCTATTTAACTCATCAATTCAAACTGTTTAAAAGTAGCTAAGCTTGGAAGGAAACCAGGCTTTGTTTTAAACATTAGAGACATTTTTTAAATGAGCTGAAAACACAGCTAACATTTTGTACCCTGGTGAGGAAACAGTAAAAGAAAGTATCTTATGTAATAGCACTAAACTTTTAAAAAAAAAGACACTAAAACTATACAAAAATGAAATGCGGAAGCTATGCTATTGCCACACCCATTTTGATGTTTTAATTTTAGATTTCATACATTACATAAACTTGTAGCACATTATAGTTTGAAATACTCTCTAGTCTATAAACAAAAGGCTTCTTTGTATGGCTTCAAAAAGATGTTTGCTCTTAAATTAAATTCTAAATAGGCAAACAAAGTGAAAACAGGCTTAATGCAGTTTTATTCATGATAGTGAGCATCAGCCTGCATAATGTTCATTAGTTTAGATTCCAAGGGATGTTTTGTGGCTGCTGTAAGTAAATAAAACTAACGTAAGTAAATGAGAAGGCTCAAATTATACTACTGTTAATGGAATATATAATTGCAGCCTATTTTGGCTAATTAAAAGGTTTCTTGCCATAATATTTAGCAATTAAAATATGGTATATGAAATTTGGAATATAACATTTTCAGAAGTTCCATTTCCAGCTTTCCATATTCACATTCTGGGCTTAATTATGGCTTTTTTACCCTTGTCTCTGGGCTGGGTTTGGCAACCCATCCCAGGAGAAGCTCCCTTATTCTTTCCCCCTACTCAGGTGTGCCTTGTTGTTCCCCAGAGGTATTACCAGTATCTGTGTTTGTGTCCAGCCCTTGAAAACTGCCTCTGCCTCCTGAAAATCGGTGTAAAAGTAGATGAAGGTGTGAGTTCCCTGTGGTATGGAAGGACTTTCTGCTTGATTTATGCCACATCTCTTTTTTACAATCCTAAAAGCATAAGGAGTTGTGTGACAAAAGAACTTTATTCCCTGGTCAATGTAATACCTCTTGCAGGAGGATGATGAATCTTCTCAGAAAAGTTTAAGTTAGAACATCCCAAAGGCTTCTTTAATATATGATGGGGACCACAACAGCCATTACCTATCTCAGGAATTAGAGAAGTTCAAAGGACATTTAAATGGAAGCGCAGTGATGCCTGAATATTATTTGCCCCATCTCAAACAATTTCTTACTACAAGTTGAACCTCTCTAATCCAGAACTCTCTCATCCAGAAATATCCGTTGTCAATAATGATTTTAGTTAGCTGCATGTCCACTTTCCATGGGGGTGACCAAGTTTCCCGTGGTCCCATAAAGTTTGTTTACAGCCACCAGTCTTAGCTCTCAGTGTTCTGTGCTGTTATTTAGCTCTAATTTACCCCAAAATGTCCTCTAATAGCACAGTAAGCAGTGGAAGTGTTAATAATGCTGCTAGATAATATTGATCTCCCATGGTCCAGAAAATTCTCTTATTCAGAACTGGTCACATCCTGAGGGTTCCAGATGAGAGAGGTTTAACCTGTATGTTTTTAAAAAGTATCAGAGGTTTAGCCATGTTAGTCTGTAACTTGGGGTATGTCTACACTGCACACTTATTTCAGAATAAGCAATTCCAGAAATACTCCACAGCACTTATTTTGAAATAGAGCGCTCTTCTTCTGGCTTCCCTTACTCCTTGTACAATGAGGGTTACAGGAGTCGAAGTAAGAAGTCCTCCAGCTTGACAGTATTTCAGCATTATTTTGAAATAAATGCCTGCTGTGTAGACGCAGACTAAATAATTTGCTGTGTAGATGTACCCTTATAGAGACTAACAAAAATCTATAGTATCATGGACTTTCATGGGCAAAACCCACATCAAATGAGTATGGTATTCTTGGAATTACCGGTCAACTTGTAATGTAATTATGACAACCAGTGAGGCTTAGGGAGATGAGTGGTATAAAGTTTGCTTCCTTTCTTAAAGGAAGATGCTATCTTGTCTAACAACATTTACTTTTTTTTTTTTTTTGGTGAATCCTGGATACCTATCTGGTAAATTGAGAGGTTTCCTGTTACATACCTATTAATTGATTCCTTTTTCAATGGTTTGGTATTTGTGTCTGCTTCCCCAGAAATCTCAGCTGATCTATTTTCCTTTGCTTTGGCTCCAGAAACCTTAAACCTGCCTAATGTGATTCCAGTTGTGTCCAGTACAATGAACTCCAGCCAATAATGGAGAAGTAATGCGGGAGCCAACTCTATCCCTGGAGCAGCCTGTGTTGGCTGTCCCACCGCTCCCAGCGTGGGCAGGACTTGAATCCATACCCTGTGCCTAATATCAGTAGCAGGAGTTCACAGTTTTTAGATAGTAAATATTGGAGGCAATAGTTGTCTTTTGTAAGCTCTGCCATATCACTCATAAAGAAGCACACAATGATAGAAGTGTAGAGTTTGAAGAAACCTCAACAGGTCATCTTGTCCAACCTCATCACCCCCATTCCTAAGGTGAGGAAGGATAATAATAACAATAACTATTATTATTATTAAATAATTATGGTTACTAATAAATAATTAATTAATGTTTGCCCACACAGAACAGGGAAGTCAAAAGTGAGAGGGATGGAAATTACCTCCTAGGTCTTGCTTATGTTACATGATTGGATGGCTGCTGTTAATTATTTATAAAATGGAAGAATTTTTAAACATGTAATTGGCTCGTGAAAGGGCTATTGTCTATTGCAATCTGTTTTTAAACCTCTTCTGCAAGAAATTGATGTTTTGTATTTACTTTGAAATTTTCTCCTCATTGTTCAAATATTTACCCAGTGTCAGTCATTAATTTTTTGGATTTCCATTTTTACTTCTCTTCAAGTGTCTGATAACTTCGCCCTCGATGAGCTGTTTAAAATTATAACTAGTCATTTTTTTAATCAATCCTCATGCTTCGATTTACAGTGAGGAAGGAAGAAATATGTAAGGATGAAATAGACCTCTATTGCAAAACAATATTGTGGTGTGTATTTATAGTGTATATTATTTTATACCTTCCAATGTGGAATCTGACAGTGATTATTGTTGAAGTTGGAAACAGTACATGAGACCATTTGTCTGTTTCTATGTACCTACTTCTTAAAACTTACAGAAGTACAAATACACATATAAAAGTGTGTATTTTCATGAGTCTTTTGTGAATTTAATTCAACTAAAAAAATTGCTTTTTCTGTTTAAGTTTTTAATGGTATAATGGGTTAAATTTTACTAAATGGGTAAAAATGTTATATTTTTTTTAAAGTACAATGTGAATTTTGGGCAAATAAAAATTTTTCATTCTTAAAATGTAGCTTTTTATGAAAAATAAGTATACAATATATATTTTGACTCTTTCGCAGAATATCAGAAAAAAGTGAGATTAGTTTAATTTCAACAAGATATTTTTGCACAAAATTAGCTGTAAAATATATATCAGTTATTTTTCATTGCACAAGTACAGGGCCGGCTCAAGCCATTCCTGCGCCCTGGGCAGTGGGCGCTCGATGCATGCACAGCTCTGCCCCTGGGTGCACAGCACATGTGCGGCCCCCGGCCCCGGGCATGCAGTGCCTGATGGCAGCTCTAAGGGGTGCCATGCGGCCCCCAGCCCCTGGCGCATGGTGCATCTTACAACTGCCATCAGCCACCCCCCATAGGTTGGCACCCCGGGCAGCTGCCCGGCTACCCCCCCCCTTAATCCTCCCTGCACACATAACACACATATGGTATTTTGCAAAAACATATAGATACATAAAGGGCTTGCAAATAGACTTTGCACTGCTTGTTTTCTTATTTAACCCAGATAAATATTTATTTACAAGTTGAGTACCTTGACTAGTTCTAACCTGGCATGACTCAGTTATTTCGTAAAAATATTATACACCATCATTTATAATTCCAGGGTTAACCCTTAATCACAGTTCAAAAATATATATGAATGTATGCTATATAGAAGACTTGAGTATTAGTAAAGTAATTGTAAATAATTCTATCAATATCAGTACTATATTTTACTTTGATTTGCAGCTCTTTATGATTTTCTGTTTCATTAATAGTGCACAGGGTTATCCTTAGCAGTAGATAGCAGAGTAGTAGAAAGATATGTCTTGCACATGGATTATTTATCATCTCAATCAAGCAACAGAGCTAGAATCTCTCTTTAATAGGTCATCCAATCTTGGGTAAAGTGGTAAAAGTTGCCTTTTCTGCTGGTGAAAAAGTATACCTTTCTCAAAATATACAAAATCTGACAAACAGTTCTGCTATATGAAACATGACTCACTGTCTTTGTACATCTCTATATATAATTATTTAGAGTAGTTAATTAAAAATAATATTCATAATACATCTTACAATCTCCTTGTCAGGTGACAAGCCATATATGAAAATCTACCCGTGGTCCTTTCTGGCAGTTTTAAATGTCTGAAATGCACACAGAAAATAGGTTGTGCCTGGCACAGTTCAGTTCAGTGAAGAGACAATAGCAAATACGTAATAATGAATCAGACAAAGCAGTAATATTTCTGTATAGATAGATTAATCTTCAAACCAATTTAAACACAGTGAAAACCAGAATGTTCATAAATCCACTGGGTCAGAACTTTACAAGTGAAGATAGGTTTCTGAAATATATGGAGAAACTGAAAATATGGAAGTTGTGATATTATAGCTCTTCTCCTAATTTCTACCTCTTACATTATATCATAATTATAGCTACCTGGATTACTCAAAGCAAGATTGCTCACAAACTGTTTGCTACAACAATTTCCCCATTGTTTCTCATTTGTTCTTCATATGGCATGACAGGCCATTTACATTTCATGGTATATGTTGTGTTCACAGATTAAAAGGCTAATTGAAAGACGATTTGGAAAAGTAACTTGTGGCTCAAATAGAAAAGAGAATACACATTCTTGCAAGTGCTATTGGTATGATTATTGTGCAAATAATCATGATCATGTGTTCTTCCTTCTGTGTCCATTACAAGGATTCAGAAAAACTGTCCTACAAATATGCATGTGATGTTCATAAAAAGTATTGCAGGTACCATCAAAGCTAATTTTAGATTTTTGTTTGAATTAATGTCCATAAATATTTTTGGTCATCTTTTAGTACCTGTTGTCGTGATTGTGGATAGCTCTAGAGCAAAGAACCATCATCATTGTATAGAATTGTCTTGTAAAAATTATTTGGTATGCTTATTTGTTCCCTGGAGTCTTGTACAGAGAAGAACTCCCAGTGACATAAACATTCTGGATATGAGAGGGAGTGAGAATACACAGGCTGTAAAAGAAAGGGAGAGAGAATATACTTCAATTTGAGAAGAGTTTCTGACCACTCATAACACTAGCCTCATAGTGATGTTCATGGGGATGTAAAATAAGAGCATTTGTAAATAGAGTTTTCTTACTTTGTTTTCTCATAGCCCCCAGAGAAACACAAACTAGGCCTGTATTTTATGTGTAAGTAGTGCAGCAGTTATTGTAACGCCTAATACTAAAAGTGCATCTGCCATTGGCCTAGGTTGTTGTACTATGTATATCATTGTGCATGCTGTCAGTGGCTATCCTGAAAAATCAAGGAATCCAAACTTCTATCCTTTTTAGCAGTTCCTTGGAATCAGTGAATACCAATAGGGCCATAATTCAGCAGGCCATCCCTATTAAACAAAGCATTTAAGCACATGGTTAAATCACACACACTCTGCAAATTAAGTATTTTGCTGAATAGATCTGAACGTCGATATGTAAAACTATTTGTTGAACTAGGGCCGACTAAAGTACTACTGAATATTATTAAATATGGAAGAAGCAGGTCCCAGCTTTTAGTGCAATTTTCAAGACAGAGCTAGATTCTATATTGCATTAAAGATAAAGATATTAACAAAGTTTGTTGGTGACCTAGGGCAAGAAGAAATATAATCTTTCTCACTGTGAGCTAGTATGAAAAGCAGGCTTCCTGAGTAGCTGAAGAAAATAAGATAAACATAAGGTTGATGTTTTCCACCCTTGGAGATACCATGGCTAGAAAGGTTCCATCAAAACATTTCTGCTAATCCCTGCTCCACTGAACACTTCAATTTGTAGTGTTTCTAGTTCTGCAAGGAGTTGTAAAAGAGAAAAACAAAAATATTGAAACAAGTGAGACTTTTGTATTTTATTTTTTAAAGTTAACACTATATAAATAAACTTAGCATTGTTGCATGGTCTAGAGATTAAGGTATAGGGCTGGGAGTTTTGAAGACTAGTTCCAACTGTGGCTTCCTGTGTAACCTTGTACAATTCAGTTAATCCCTTTATTCCTTTATTTCCCCATAATTAGGATTAATAGAGTCAAGGCCAGAAGGAACAGCAAGATCTTCTAGTTTGATCTTCATACTGTAGGTCGCTAACACCATCAATAACAATTTGTGAAATCCTTTGAGATCCTTGGATGAAAAGCACTGTAATTGAACAAAGTATGTCTTTGCCGCCTAAAAGTAATTATCTGTTTTGTATCTGTCAGTGGCTAGACAAATAGTTTCAGGAAGTCCATTCCATATGTATTACTAATAATGTGGCAGGGGAAGTGATTGAAACATTCAAGATGGATATGTCTGACTTTAGAAACTTCAGTACATTACCACAGATATTCTATTTGATCCTCACAAAGTTTCTATCTTAAAAAAAAAAAGATGTTCTAGTTGGTGACATTCATAACTGCATGTCACATGATGAATCCTGTAAAACCAGGTGGAAATCACATTCACATGTCTCTGCTGGACAATATATTAAGCTCTGACTTATGGAGCATGCCTTTTAGACAAGAACAAATTGATGTAATTTTTCTTCATGTCTAAATAGATGATTAATATTTATACTCAAGAGAAAACTGAACTATTGAGTTTATGATTTAATGATGAAATAATAAAGCTTTGCTTCCAAAAGCTATTGAAACATTTCTTTGATGCCTAATACTTGAAACACATTAGACAAAATATACTATCTTTTTAATTATGCTAGTGCTAATCACCAAGTGTTGCTTTTGTGGTTAAAAAAGAGCCAGTTAAGGATCTCAGCATGTGCATAGGTTGCTGTTGTGCTATAATCTAGAGATTAATGTCTGTTTTATATTAACATAATTTGCTAATTAAAGGAGAATGGAGAAAAGTGAAGTCATTAGGAGTCACTCCAGTTATTTGAACACTGAAATATAAAATAACTGAAGGTCTAGCACTTGACAGCGAAATGGTTAGCCTTGGATAAGCTCTGAAAGGTTGTCAAGATTCAGTAAAATGTATGAAAGGTAACACACTAAACTTATTCAGACTATCCAAACATTTCTCCCCCTTATTTCTTGAGAGGATGAAACTCTTATAAAGTTCAGATTTTCACATTTCAAATTTCAGCAGTTATATGTCTAAAATGTGAAAGGGAGATTAAGAATGTGTTGTAAACTGCGTTTCATTCGACTCTATGAAAATTTCTGAATGACTGAAGTAATTCTACTGACAATAGAAGAGTGAATTACACAATTTCCACAATGAAGAAACCAAGACATCTTCCTAAGAGCAAGATGTGCACTGTAGAAGAAAGCATAATGTGGCAAGAAATGCTTCAAATAACTTCCAAGCAGTCCACAGTTTGCTCCATTTCAACTCTAAATCCTATGTACAGTATTCACTTATTCTTCTAGCTAAATTCTTTTCATGCTTTTTGCCTTTTTGAGTGTGTCAGCCTGGCTGTTGGTAGGAGAGAACAGATTAAGGGTATGTCTAGAGTACACGCTTCTTTCAAAAGAGAAAATCTAGTCAGCCACAACTTTTTTTGAAAAAGCGATCCTCTTTTTCGAAAGAGAGCACCCAAGCAATCTGGATACTCTCCAGAAAAAAAAAATTAGGTTTACCACTGTCAAAAAACCCTCCACGTTCTTTCTATTTAATTTCAAAAGAACACAGTAACAGTCTAGATGCAGGTGAAGTTTTTTCTAAAAAAGGCCACTTTTTCCGAAAAAACCCTGTAGTCTAGACATAGTCTAAGAGAGAAGGTCATGTTGTCATTATTGCCATGAAAATCTGTCCAGTGGATACTACTGGTGGAAACAGCAGGAATTCTTCCTCAGCACCTCCTTCCTGACCCCTTCAAATTCCACGAATGTTTCTAAATATGCTGTTGCTTTTAACTATGCCACTTTTAGATTATTTTGGTTTAGATTAATCCAGTAGCCAGAACTTTCAACATTCCAGTTCTCAGAACACCCATCTCCTTTCCTTAAAATGAAAAGCTATCGACAACCCTTAAGTGAAAATGTTTTAACAAAACCAAAAAGGAGTCATGTGGCACCTTAGAGACAAACAGATTTAATAGGGCATAAGCCTTGTGGAGAAAACCCACTTCATCAGATGAATTGGAATGAAAGTTACAGAATCAGGAGTACATATATAAGTAAGAAATTGTGTTAATGAAGCTAATCAAGTCAGGATGGAAGTGGGTCATTCACAGTATTTGATGTGTAATGTGTTAACCAGTTGAGATTCTTAGTCAGTCCTAAATTGATAGTTTTTAATTTGCAAATGAATTCCAGTTCAGCTATCTCCCTTTGTAACTGGGGTTTGAAATTCTTTTATAGAAAGATGGCTACTTTCAAATCCATTGCTGAATGTTCAGAGAGGTTAAAGTGTTCCCCTGCAGCTTTATGTGCATTATTATTCCTGCTTTGCCTGGTGTGTGCCTACTTGTTGGAGTTTGTTGCTGGCTTCTTTCTGCAGACCACATGGCAGAAGGCAGGCTGGACCGGAAGGGAGGCATTGCCTGGATCCTTATGCCTCCAGTATGTTGCCTAGTGTCCTGAGAATAGCCTATGATTAAGGCTTACCAATTTCACATCCATGAAAAACATGTCATCTCATGGACCATGAAATATAATCTCCCCATGCTGCTGCTCCACCCATGGGCTCCTATCTTTGAGTCCCAGCAGGCCTGGGGAGGAACAAGGCTTGTCCTTCTCCTGCACAATTGCTCTCAGGGAGAGATCAGATCTTCCCTCTTGGTGCTTCTCCCTGCTGCAGGAAATTTTAGGGCTGTGCAACAGCCTCAAAGGTTCGTGAAGCTGGTGGAAGCTTCCAAAGGTGAAGGCACCTCAACAATGGACTCCTAGTGATGAGTCCTGGCCAGGGTGGGAATGGACAAGATTTGTCCTTTCCTTAAATGGTTATTCTTGGGAGGGAGGAAGGCAAAACTTACCTTTGTGTGCCTACTGCTAGAACAGGGGGCTCTGGAGTAGGTCTGATCTCTCTTTGCTCCTGGCAGTGCTCCTAGCTGTGCATCCTGGTCAGCATGGGGAGGGACAGGACTTTTCTTTGAAGGGGAAGGGAGGATAATCAGACCCACCTCCAGATACACCATATACTTTTTGGACTGGGGCACCTATAGTTAAAACACTATGAAATTTCCAATGAAAATATTTGAAAATTATGAAATGAAAATCATGAAAATGAAATTGGCCAACATCTCTGGCCATAAAATTGATCAAAATGGAGTGTAAATTTGGTAGAGCCATGCCTATGATGTACCATTTCCTGATAATTGTATAGTTTGGATGATGGGATTCAGTTTGTTTGCAGGGAAAAATCCACTGAGATTTGTAATTAGATGAAATATTGACAGAAGGTAGAAACCCATTCTAATTCAGGGTACATCTACACTGCAATGATATTTTGGGATACCAGAGTATCCTGAAATACCAATCCCGTGTCTTCACAGCAAGCCTGTTATTTCAGGCTTGCTGTTCCTATGTCCCTGTAAACCTCATTCTACAAGGAGTAAGAGACATTTCAGAATAGCACTTTATTTTCAAATTTAGTGGTATGTAGACAGTGCCAAACGACAAAATAAGCTATTTTTACATAAAAGATAGGACTATGCAGCACTTTAAAGACTAACAAGATGGTTTATTAGGCAATGAGCTTTCATGGGCCAGACCCACTTCCTCAGATCAAATTGTGGAAGAAAATTGGCATGACCAGATATACCAAAGGGATACAATAAAAAAAAGTGAACATGTATAAAATTGACAAATCAGATTTTAGAACAGAGGGAGGGTGAGGGGGGGAGGTTAGTGTTTATGCCTCCCCCCTCCCCCCCCTCTGTTCTAAAATCTGATTTGTCAATTTTAAACGTGTTCACTTTTTAAAATTGTATCCCTTTGGTATATATGGTCATGCCAATTTTCTTCCACAATTTGATCTGAGGAAGTGGGTCTGGCCCACGAAAGTTCATCACCTAATAAACCATCTTGTTAGTCTTTAAAGTGCTGCATAGTCATGTCTTTTGTTTCAGCTACACCAGATTAACACGGCTACATCTCTATTATTATTTTGAAATAGCATTGAAAATAAGATACACAATTTGCATAGCTCAAATTGCATATCTTATTTCAACTTACGGTGATGTGTAGATGCAGCTAGGGTGAGCTGTGTTCGTCTGTTTAAAATTCAGCCTGGAGAAAGTTAGGATTGGTGCTGCTTTTTTAAAAAATATCTTCTGTTAGTGAGTGTAACAGGAGCTCTTCCTTTCTTCTTCCAATTATCTGTGTGTACAGGGAAGGCTATGTGTCTATATATGCACCATTAAAAAAGGAAATAGGTTGAAAAATAGCATTGTTTTCTGTCAGTCCCCACTACATTATACAGATTTAGGTTTATTGGCTCTGGTTCTGGCAGAGAAAATCCTCCTGGCTCTGTGTGATGTGATGCAGTTATTAAAAAGCATGCTTTTCCAACATAAGAAGCATTTAGTGGGTCACACATCAAGTGTGTTGTTTACAGCAAACTGTCCTGTTTAAATTGCCAAGACTGCCCTTAGCTAAATGGCAAGCTCCAAAATATAGTACAACAGAAATACAGCTGAATAAGACTATTTTATCCATGTTTGGTTTAAAGATTCTTAAATATTGTTTGTCCAAACTTGTATTTATTTAGAATAAAAAAGCTTTAGGCACTTTGCATTAAAGATAAATGAATACACAGATACAATGCACAAACACTGTTAGTATTCGTTAGTAACAGGGGAGGATATAGGGCAGGGCAGGGCGAGCGGGCAGCTACCCCGGGCCCCGCGCTTCAAGAAGCCCCGCGCATGCGCCGTGGCTCCTCCGTGCATGCACGTAGCGCCACCGCGCATGCCCCATGTCAAAGGGGGGGCCCTGCGCAATTGTGCTGCCCTGGGCCCCGCAAAATAGTCATCTGCCCCTGGTTAGTAAACAGATAAGAACCAGCTCTTGTAATTCCAATAACAAAATGTAATACATGTAATTCTTTTCCCCCACTGTAAATGTCACATTTTAGAACTTCTAATTTTTTCTTAGATTACTAAATACCATTGTAATCTGGAATATCCTGTAGGTTTTCTCCATGCTAAGTATAAAGAAGACAATGAAAAATGCAGAGACAGAATCAGTGTATTTTAAGTACACTGCCTGTATTAAATATTTGTATTTATGTGATTCTGTTGCAGTGCAACATTTTATGGTTTTAGTAAGAACGGTTGCATATAATGTTGTTTGTTTAGCACTAACATGGTGCTTAATTTTTCTTAGGTGTTGAACATGAGCAGCTCTCATAAATTTCAACAGGACTTTTGTATGATCAGCACGTCTGAAAACCAGATGCATATAAAAAAGAAAACCTTGGAAAATCCAGATGTGTTGATAATTTAGTTGGGTACTTGCTTTTTAAATATTGCACACTTGCCTCTTGTAAGCAGAATAAAAGAGTGAAATTCCTGGAGATTGGCAAACTGAGGAACCATTTCATTTACTACAGTAATCCAAGAGAAATTAATTTACTTCTGGGTTTTAGAGGAAATAATTTGAAATCCTATTATGCCCAATGGATAATAAAGTTCTTTTCAAAGCTAGAAAGCAGGAACATTCCCACCTTCATTAGCAGTGCCAACCTGATCAATAAACAATGATTTTATGGACAGATAGAAGGAAAGGAGAAGCACAATAGAGAAACTGCAACAAATTCCTTCCTCTCATTTTTTAAACATGGAAAATTATCAGGTATGCAAATAAATATTCTAATGAAAGGGTGAATGGTCCAGATTTAAGTCAGAAGTGTCATGTTTTATTGGGTCTGAGGTCAGGGTGGATTAATTCAAATCAAAGCAAATTAAACCAACTGTTTCAATCATTATTTAAATCAGCAAGCAGGAAATGATTTAAATAATTTATTTTAATCTTGTTTTGCATTTGCACTTTTTAATTATATTGCTAAAGACAGGTTGATTCTCATTGGTTGGTAAGTATTAAAACATGTTGATTTGAACTAAATAAAGACTTTACGCTAAATTTGTTTTTTCTTCTTTCAAACCAAGAGTCAATGCTATATCTACACAACCAATTAAGTACTGTAATGACATATCTTAGCACACATTCCAATTCTTAAAGTATATATTTTACATCATTCAACATTTAATAACATATATATTTCTTATGTACTAGACGATTTATTTATTCTTTCTGGCAAATTCTATTTGGTTAGGAATTGGAATTCTATTAAAATGAAAAAAAACCCTGTTTTTATGTGTATGTGTATGCTGTTAGTATGTAAATTAAGTTGATTTTTGTTCTATTTACCTTGTCTTTCAAAACAATAGAACTTGTAAATTTTAGAAATTTCTAAGTTGTTTTTATTCTTGGAATAATAGAAGAAAATAAGTTTTCCTGCTTTTTTCATCTCCCAATCAGCTTCTTAACTTTAGATGAACTAGTCATTGAATTGAAATGGTTGTGAAAATTGAAAAAATATTCTCTATGGCTGCAGAAGAGGCTATTGCTGTCAAAAGCTAGTTTACAATTCCAGTTAAATGGTTTCAGGTGAATAGCTAGTGGCTTCCATTGGTACAGTGATTTGACTTTCTTTACAACTTCAGTGGCAAACATGCACTGCCTAATCTTATATTTCATTAACATATAATAAATTTAAGCTTTAACACAGGTTGTCATAATTTCTATTTTAATTTTGAATAGTTTTATGTTTAAAAGAAAATGTATGTAATTCAAATTAAAAGTCCATTTTAAACTTAAATATCTGATTTTTTTAAAAAACTAATAAGTGATTTGGATCCAGCTTGTATTTGGTCAGCGTAACATTAAAATTTTATCTTACTGTGATCCATTATTTGTAGGTTTTTATAAATACTAAAAATTTAACTTTTTCTCGGTGTTTTAGAAATTTTCCTTGTTCTTTTCGGGTTATAATGTTCAGTTTTACCTCTTCCTAGGAAAATGATAGATTAAATAGGAAAAGTCATCTTTTGGATATTCACATTTCTGGGAAAGGTTTTCCGACACAGTCCTGAGGTCTTTTGGTATTTATTGAGCTGGTTTAAACTGGGATTTTGTCTACTTTGTCTGCCAAATTAAGCGTTTGCAAATGGGATCTAAGCAGTGGGGTTTTTTTCATATAGTCTCATCAAAATATATTTTTTCTTTTATATGTATGCAAAATATTTATACAAATGTTTTTACCCTCAACAATAAATCCATTTAAGTCAGCTTTATCAATTGACTGTGGTAACCTTATTTGCTTGTGTTAAACTGGCTCCAAGCAATTTATTGATGAATAAATTGATCTGTTTTGGTGCAATTGCAGATGCTGGCTTTGAAATTACATAACTTTGTATGTCTACCTTTAGATCCTGTCTGCCATATTTATTATAACCTTATCTCTGAAATTTATTTCATGTTAAATGCTTCTGTTCTAAGTGATGCTTGTCAGTCAATTTAATTGAAATGTCATGCTGACCTTTTATTTGGAACAGTTTAAACTTCTAAGAGTTCTTTGAAAGTTCCTTTTCCTTTGATTCAATTTAGACTCCTTAAATTACCAGGGTGCGGAAATTGCATGCCAATTAACCTTATGAAACGGCATGCTAATTAACTTTCCAAACAATATATCTTTTACAGAGATTGTTCAGCTGAGTCTGCCAGATGATCAGAAAATAAGTGTCACTACAGCAACAGTAGGACAAAGTGCTGTCCTAAGCTGTGCCATTCAGGGAGCTCTGAGACCTCCTATCATCTGGAAGAGAAACAATGTCATTCTGAATAACTTAGATTTGGAAGACATCAATGTAAGTAATAAAGGGCTATAAAATGATTTAATGGCCTCATTGTAAAATCTTTGCCATACAAAATTACCAGAGTGTTATTTGAGAAGGTGAGAATTGCCTCTGCTGGTATATTATTCAAAATGTTGTAACAGGTATTTGCTAAAAACATAGAAAAGAGGAAATTAAAGTAAATATACATATTTTTATTGTATTGGTTATATTAATTTTTTTGTAGCATAAACCAAATGAAAATTGAATTGTTTTCAGATCTTTACTAATCTATTGTTTTGAAATGATTATGCATTGTTATAATATGACCACATAACCAAGTTTGTGACGTATATGCAATCTGATATAAAGTATTTGTCTACTTACCTTGGTGATCTGAGTTTAGCACATCTTTGCAGATAAATGTAGATCTATATAAGATTTAGATTTGTATATAATATTTGTTCATAAAATGAAGCTACTAAGAAAATATCATTAAATGTAACACTTTAATATCTGGTCTTTTAGTGCCAATCTTTATCAGTTTGTCCATGGTTACTTGTTTATCAGCAACTTCGTTTGTTATAGCTTTTATGGCGGCCAATAGTGACTGCAATGTCTAGTTGTGCTTCCATTGAAGTCAATGTTAAAACTCCCACTGCAATATAGGATTCAATAGCAAGAATCACACACAGAGAAAATAAAATGTACTGGGTCACTGTTTCAGAGAAGGGATAAAGCAATGTAAGAACAGTGAGTCAAGATCACCTGTTAAAATATAATCTGTGTAATACCACATATCACACCAAATTCTTGTCCATGAAAATGAATCATGGTGAAAATAGATCATAATTAGAAGAATAAATACTGACTTTGTTCTTTAAAAAGGGAAACTATTGCAATAAGGGACTCATTGTCCTTAAATAAAGGGGCTTTATTGTATATTGTATATCTTAATGTAATCATAAATAAAACGAAACCAATTTTTTAGGATTATATTTTTTGCCACATACAGACATAGACACAGAAATACCACTAGCTGAAACTTGCCATAAAAATGTATCAATAAATATTTATATCACTCTACAAATACCAATCAAAGAAAAATGTGTACCTCAATAATATTTGAAATTTAGAGATAAAGTAAAAAAAAAAAATCCTGTTTGAGAATTTGTGTTTAAGGCTATTTTCTTTTTGACACATGGTGTTGATCATTTGTGTTAATGGTTATAAGGCTTTAATTTGAATCTGAACATCTACTGCCATTAAATAATTACAAACTAGCCCTCATATGACCCTTCTATAATTTCCCACAACTGTAAAAACTTAAATCACTAAAAATGGGGTGGCGCTTAACATCCATAATTTTGTACAACATAAACATTTACATAAATAAAAATTGAATAAATGCTTAACAATAAACAATGATACTGTCTCTCAAAATTGTATTAAAATAATCAAATTCTGCCAAGGCTATTCACAGGCACTGTGAGTTTACATAGAACTTTATGGTAAACTGGAAAAGTCCTACCCCATAAAGTTTGCGATTTGATTTAGTCATGGAACAGTATGACATCACAAACAGAAGGAGATCACTGTTGTTGGAATAGTAAACTATCAACAGCACAATTTGTATTACATGAAACATACATGCTACCATGTACGTAAAAATAGGTCAAGATTTGTTTCCATTTGCAGTTCTGTGTTCTGTTTTCAGGCTTAGATAAACAGAGGTATATGAATTAGCAAGCATTCTAATTTTCAATTGATGTACTGGTGTGCCCATCATCATCTAATATTTCTGATTTGCACTTTATTCTATAGCCTCTTTGCTCATCCTACAGCTAGTCTAATCAAGTTTAATTTACTTCTGAAGCTAACTCATCACAAGCATAGATGGCATAAATGGATCAACTTCAAGAGAGTTGCAGCAAATTACTCCAGCATTGAACTGATACTCCTTAAGTTCTTGCTAGTCCATGAGAATTATTTTCCACTAGGAGCTATTTTATATTATACTGATCTCTTTTGTTTTAATTTTCCAGTTTTTCTTATGGATTTTGGAAAGTTTCTTTGGTTATCCCATCCTACTCCCCATGTCATTTGATAGTCTCCATCTATTTAGTCATTTCCAGACTCATGTTCACTTTTAGTTGTGATGCAGTCATCATATGATATCCATTTTTGCTAAGTAGCAAAAATCAAAACCTGGAAGAAAGAAGAATAATAGTTGAATAGCTTCACAGAGGAGAGCTGCATTTTAAGTCCCTTTGCATAAAGTAAATGTAGCACTCAGTCACATGGACCTTAAAACAAAAACATATAGCGAGATCAATAAGGTGTTACTGTCTAAGTCACACTTTAATTGGCAACTCATTTGTTGTACTTGTTGGCAATTTTAACATTCAAAGCATGTTTATAATTTCAAGTATCTCCCAAGAGGGTGTGTGTTTTGTACTCATTAGTAGCACACTTGGTGAAATGACGTGACAACAGATTCTGTTCTGGAAAAACTGCTGAATACTTTCTGTCAGCAAAATTCCCCAGAGATCAGCTTCACTGTTAATTCTGCATCAGTCTAAGCAGCATGGCTGCAAGCATGAAGAGAATTTGTGCATTTTGGCAAATGCACCTGAACACACTTGGGATGTAGAAATGGCAGCCTTCTTCCTATATGCAGCTTTTCACACAACAGTCTTTAGTGAAATCCTGGCCACACTGTGTCAGGGAGTTTCAGAATGGGGTCAGGATTTCATTCCATGTACCTAAATCTCCCACTATAAATTCCAGTTTGGGGCCATAATACATAAACGGAAAAGTGGAATCAGAAATAGGCTAGGGCCTCCTTACATACATTCTTGAAGGTTTAGTCTAGGTATTGAATATAAGTTAGCCCCACTTCTGAAAACTACAGGATATATACATGAGGCAGCCAATGGTGAAAGATACTGCTATGTGATCAGGTGTCCATTGGTATTATTTTCTTAGAACTCTGAGGACATAAAATATAGAAAAATGTTGTCTATCAAAAATGATCATTTGAATTTGTGTAACTACTAATTTTCTGTTTTCCCAGAATACAGATTAAACAGGTAAATCTGTATTCCAGGTATATTCACATGGTGAATACTAAATAATTTTATTGGTTACAAAAAAGTAGCAGTTCTGAGACAGCTTACTACTCTTTAGATTTTCTTATGGTTCAGATGATTACTTTTGGTGCAAATAATCCATTTTGCTCTTATATTTCTCCCATTTTAAGCTAATATGGCTTGTGGATAATCAGCACTTGTCAGAATGTGACTTTAAAAATTAATTTCATCTGTGCAGACTCAACATGACTCATAACGTAATATATTTGTGCCATGACTCATTTAAGAATTGATGTGTCTGGGCATTTTATCAACGTGTTAATGCACATTTGAGTGTCTTAATGCTTTTACCCTATATTTTACTAAATTCCGATTTGTCTGTTTACCTATAATACTAGCCAATTAGCCCGTCATAAGATGGGATTTTCAGGTCTCTCTTCCATGTCTGTCTTCTCTCCTGAGTCTCCGGTCTCTTGCTCCGTCTCTCTCTTTCTCCTCTTCCTACTGCCTCCCCCTTTCTCTCTCAGCTCTCCTCCGCCTACTGCCTGTCTCTCCATCTCTCTCTTTCTCTTCTCCCCCTCCTGCCTCACACTCTCTCTCCGCTCTCCTCTGTCTGCGTCAGGGATGCACGCTCATCCAGGCCCCGCCCCCTGGGCGTGTACATCACCGCATCGCCACTCTTCGCCTCCTGCTGTGGCTCTCGGCAAGGGGGGGCAGGGCGGTGATGTTCACGGCCAAGGGGCGGGGCCTGGAGCCGCTGTCACATCGCACGCCACCGCCCTGCCCCGTCCCCCCTTTGCCTCCTGCTGTGGCGCTTGGCTGAGTTCTGTGCCTATCTCGAGATAGGGAGCAAGTGTAGACGTACCCTAACTGGAAAAAAATGGGTTGTGCCCATGAAAGCTCATGATGTCATCTACATTTTTTGTTAGGCTCTATGGTGCTGCAAGATTATTTGTTGTTTTTTAAGTTTTTCTAGATGAAATACAGTATTGTTTCAAAGGTAAACTGGCTTTTGGCTAGATACTTTTAAAATAAATTCTTTACATTTTTCGTCAATAAATAATGGTCAGTCAATGAACAATTTATACACAAACTCTTCTTGGTGTATAATCTTCAATATTTGTTCCCAACAGGTTATATGAAGTTCATTTTAACAAACTAGCTGTCACTTTTTCTCATACATTTCTCTTATTGATAAACTCAAACTTATCTCTTGCCTAGCTCTTATATTTTTTATCAATTGTATTTTCTGGAGTAGACAGATTTGATTAATAATAGTTCATCAAAGCTGGCACATTAGTATTTTTATATCTCCTTTATCTCTTAGGCATTATTTGTCTAAGTCTTGAATATTATTTGGGGATTTTGTTCTTTACTGGATCAAATAATAATACCATTGGCTCTGTTAAGCTTTTATAATTAAACATCAAAACAATTACTTTTGTTTTAAATTCTCACTGATAAAATTGCCTATTATTGCCTATACAAGATATTATATATTTTTCTTTGTTTAAATTTTTATGTGAAATGTATTTTGTTTTGACCACAGTTGTTCCTTTATTTACTAGTTCTTTTTCACAATCACTTTTCCCCATTTCTTCTTGGGACACTTATTTACAACCAGAAATATTTAAAGAAAAAGTGATAATATTTAAATGCGAGTCGCTTTTTCGAAAAATCTTCTTGTTGTCTAGATGCTCTTTCGAAAGAGGCTTGCAGTCGAGATATAGCTTGGGATTCCAATCTGATTCAGGCCTCTAGGCAGAACTGCAATATAAATAAATGTTAAATGAAACTGGCCTATACAAAAATACACCAAAATGCAGTGTCTTCTGTATTGTAGATATTTAATACTGTTATTCTGTTTCTAAGAAATACTAAGTCCTGCACTGCCCATTGAACAAACTGAGTGCTGTTTTCCTAATTTTGATTCATCTTTATATACTGGTGATGGTGACATGATTAATTCTCACAATATTTATTTTATCACTTTGTTGTATAACTTGGTAGATGACATTTAACCTAGAAGTTTCATGTGTCATTTGAAACTTAGTTTGGATATAAATAGAATACATTGTTTTTAGGTGCACTCTTTATCTCTGAACTTAAATATGGTGGATGAAGATCCAGGGCCCAGTCATCTTGGCTTTAGAACTTTTCTGTAGTAAAAATCTAAATGCTTGCAGTGCCCTGGCAAGACTTCGGCATGTGCAGGCTCCGAGGTTGTAGCTAGGGCAAGATGGAGTGTAGCCAGTTAGGCCTGCATCCCATTGTTATTGTTCCTATAAGAGCCATTGCAAAAAGGGTATGATTTAGGTCTTCCCTTCATCATTTCCTGAATAATGGAGGCGCCTTATCCGTACACTGACGCAGGTATGAATCTGCCCCTATGCTTGTGTTTCTGTGGCGTGGTCTGTTAACGTAGGTTGTTTTGTACATGCTGTATGATTTGCTTCAGTGTTTCCAATGTTTAATTTGTTGCATCTATGATAGCAATATCCTATCAGAAATGTAAAGTGCTACACTGTATTTTCTGTTGTGTGTTTTTTTTTAAGACTGTGACAGGACTGTGATCAAATTAGTAAGAATGTAGTTTTGTAATTGGAGTAGAGATCATGGAGTCAGTTACGACACTGATATTGTGTGACAACTTCTTTTTTAATCTGCTTCACCTCTAAGTATCTCATTTTAACCCTGAGAAAACTGTTCATGATGATATTTACTTATCTTTCAGGGATGTAGTGAAGCTTAATTTTTTTGTTGCAAAAGTGTTATGACTATCGAATAAAAGCAATCATAGTGTTGCAGAGTAGACATACCCTTTAGTCATATGGAACAGTGCTGGAAAATATATAAAGTTGACAATGAAAGAAGTCAAGGCTGAGCTACAGTCACTACACTGGAAGGCACCTTGGAGTAAATTATCCAAAAGTGTTGTTGATTGACATTGGATATCACATATGGGTTCATTAGTAAGACTCATTCCTCTTTTGTAACCATATGTTTCTCTGTGCTCCTTGAACCTTTCTCCTGGCTCCAGCATGCTCAGCATGCTTTCCTACAATTCAGTCTGTCTGCCAGATCACTCATTGCTAGCAAAACATGGCAGCAGTGATTTGTCTCTGAGAGTGTCTAAAGTGAAGCAATGTGCACTCCAAAACATCACCTGAAGCCCCAAGAAACCATGTATTTTGCAGAGAAGAATCTAGCCAAGGTTTGGATTTGCCTGAATCAGAAATTATAGAAGGAAGGAAGAAAGTTTAAGAGGAAAGCTTTTATTTTATTTCATTATGGAACAGGGCAGAGAAGTCAGTGCTGGACTGAATCTCACATCTTCCTCAACTTGACCACTTGTTTGGGGACCTCTAAGGACTTATTGCTCTCCAAAGTACAATTAAACTTTGGAGTAGTACAACTTTTCACAAAAAACAAGAGAGAGACCCAAAGGGGCTATGCCAACACTGCAATTTAAGTCCGGGGTTGAACTCAGGCTCAAGTCTAACCTCTCTTCTGTCTACATACATATAGTGCTGACTCAGTCTCCCAGCACCCCATAGAGTGGGAGGGGAGGGGAAAAAGGAGGCAAGCTGAACATGGTTTAAACCCCATTTATATGCAGTGTAGATGTAGTATCACTGGACTTATTCTCTGGGTATTCACCAAAAGCATTCCACAATCCCATGGGTCAACTTTATTTGTGCTCTGAACAGTCACATTTTCTCATGCAATATCACAAAGAGCTAGAGAGGCCACTTTCTGGGATGGTGTTAGGAAGGCAGGGATATGGGTGGTTGGATTTAGGTCCACAAAATACAGCGTAGAAGCAGAAGCTCTTGGGTTCAACAATTCCTAACCGAGGGTTACAAATAAGTGTAGATGCTCAAGCCCTGTTTATAAATCCAGGGTCTTGAGTTCTGCTACTGCTGGGCTTACATTACAGCATAGACAACCTGAAGTGAAAACGTTATGGACATGAAGGGCATGTTGAGTTCAAAGACTTGCATCTGAATATCAACATAATTGTACGTAATAATATTGGTGCAGAGTCACCCAATTAGGTAAAACTGAACATTATGGCCTCATGCAAAGTGATCCTCAGAGTTGTTTTTAGACTTTACTCAAAGTCAGAGTAGGCGCTTTTAAGATACTGAACAATGAGAGCACAATACAGCCAGTAGGAAAATGAATCTCAGATTAACAAACCAGAAAAAAATATCACTTGAAATTTGTGGTAATAGATAAATACTGTCAGAGATTCCAGATTATGAGACCAAGGATCAGATCAGATACAGCATAGTCTCCGATGGACTGTGGAGATGTTTTGAAAGAATTGGTGGATGGCTGTCTGGACAGAGAGCTGTGGCTGGAATCAGAGACTCGATGAGCCATCAGAGGGGACAATGCAATTGGAACTGTATGATAGTGTCTGAAAGGAGCTTGATAATATGTAGGGGAGGAATATCATTGCTGTGTTCGATTTTAATGACCTCTGGATAAGCAGCATGATGTATGTAAAGAAGCAAAAATGCAGATCTCTTTCCTAGAATTTGGCCTGTCCACTGCAATACTTGATTCCATAATGAATAAAAAGTGCTGATTTAAAAACAGACTTTTTAAAAAAAATAGCTTTTAAAAATAATTTAAGTGCAGGATTTTTTTAAAAATAAACCCGTTTAAAAATTAATTTGAAATTGACAACATGTGTTAAGTTCTAAACTTACTATAATAAATTATTTACATGGAAGACAAAACTAATATAAGCAGTGCATGTTTCTGCCATGTTTAGAGAAAGTCAAATCACTGAACTGGTGCATGTCACTGAGCATGGAAGCAGTTTGTTGAAGTGCCAAACCAGCTCTTGATTGCAGTAGTATTCTTCCTTGCTAGTGCAGAGAGAATATCTTCTTTATTTCAATTAATTCAACTAATTCAATTCAATGCAAGTTTAGTCTATGTTAAAAAAAACAGTTGGAAGTTGAAAAAGCAGGAAAGCTTGTTTTCCTCTGCTAATAGATAAATAATAACTAGGTGTGAGAGGTTATCTACTTGTTCTAAAGCTTTAAGGAACATGATGACCAAAAATAATCAATTCAGTTTTTTAATTACAGATAATAAATCAGTTTTAAATGCAAAATACGTTTAACAAATGTATTTTTCCACTTATCAAAAACATGTAAGGTAGGTATTTTAATAATAAAAAATTAAATGCTGTTTTTGTTCATTTTCAATTTGAAATTCCATCCAAATACAGCTTGTCACAAATCACAAAAGAAAAATCTAGTAAATAAGAGATGCATCATTCATCATCATATACCATAATAAAAACTTAAAATATAAGCCTCTGAATAAATGGTAAGTAAAGAAATAAAATTGTTTAAATAAATATGTATAACTACAATATAAATATTGTGTGTCCTCATGGCTAGCAAACAGAAGCACCATCTTTAATGTAAAGGCATTATTTAGAGGAAAATCAATTTATGTTAATGATTACCAACCAATAAGAATTAATATTTCTTTAGGAAAATAATGGAAAAAGTGCAAATATAAAACATGGTTTAAATTAATCCACTCTGCTGCTTGTAATAAAACAGCCTTAAATAATAGCTTTTTCAGAAAGTCTTAAGAACCCACATTCTAAAAATCAGACATAGTTAGGTATCTCAAATTGGGCACCCAGAAAGTGAGGCATCCAAAATCACTAGTCTCTTTTGAAAATCTTGACTTGAACATTCAGCATAAGTAAACAGCAATTTATCATTCATGAGAACATCCTGGAGAGACAAAGAAAACACATGAAAGCTTAAGACATCATCTTTAAGCCTTTTCTAGTCACATGGACCTACATTTGACTTGTCCATCACTTTCTTATGCATCATTTAATGGAGTTTTCCACTAACACACACTTTATCTTTCAAAGAAGGAATCTTCCACTACATTCTCCCTATAGTCAGCATTTTGATCAAACACAAATGTAACTCTTCTGCCAGGTAGCACCAACAGCAGCCAGGGCTGGGTTCGATATCTAAGGGTTCCTGTCCATCCATACAACACAGAACTGGCTCAAGCCCCCACCTAGGGTACATCTAGACTACACCACTCTGTTGACAAAGAGATGTAGATTAGGCATGTCAAAATTGCTAATGAAGCAGGGATTTAAGTACCCCGCGCTTCACTAGAATAAACATGACCACCACTTTTTTTTTAATGGAGTTTTTTCTAAAAAAACCCGGCAGTCTAGATGCAGATCTGTCGAAAATAAACCCTTTTTTGACAGATCCTGTAAACCTAATTTTTTTAGGAATACAGGATATGTTCAGCTCTTGTGATTTCAGCTCTTGGCCCAAAGCACAGTCCAGCCACCAGAGATTCCAGCATTCACTGAAGTAAGTTCGCATACAAAAGGGACTCCTCATGGAGCTTTTCTTTAACTCTATCATTGAAACAGTGGGGAGAAACAGGTTGAGACAGTCTTTCTGCTCACGCCTGGAGGGCATGTAGCCTGCAAACTCACCTCCCTCCCCAGCTCAATCCATAGGTCTCTGAAAAAGCAGCTCTGTCCATTGAAGTGTATTTACACTGACAGGGTCTCTTCTTTTAACTGAATTAAACACAGTCTGACTTTTCTGCATTGTGCATTCCCACAATAACTGCAAGCATTGATGGTCCTATCTTACAATTCCTGCATTTAATTTTAACAGTTTGTGACACACACAACAGCCAAATTGATTACAATGGGCAAAGCACCTTCTAACAGTTGAACATCTAGCAGGCCTGAGCAACTTCCTTGAAGTTGATTTACATAACCACAGCCAGCATTCCTTTCCCATTCCAGCTGGCTGGAATGGAAGCATTGATTCAGACCCTGATTATATGTAGATTTTCTAAATTTAAACTAACATTAATTTCTAGTTGTTTAAAGCCTTTATCTCAAAACTAATTACCATTTTATGAAAACTAAAGTGTCCTGATATGGTCACTACCCTTTTTATGTCCAATTAAGAGAAAAGTAATTTTCTAAAATATAAACCCCTTCTTATGTTATTCTGGAAGCGTCTATCAGGGTAAGCTGGGTATCCCCAATGTCTCGCTACACTGTAGAACATAAAATATTACATTGTTCATATTTTACATACACTAAAAACAAATGGAAAAGGACATATGCATATTTGCTATCTTACATATTAAATGAATGTTCAGTTTGTATAAGATATTTATAAGGGTTTTTTTATGAGAGTATCCTCATTTATTTGTAAACATTCTTTTTATTGTTTTCCACTGATGCAGGTTTATTTTATTTAAAAAATTTTCTTCTACTATAGGAATTAAGAGCTAATTTTATCTTGTGAAAAAGCAAAATTTTCTCTTCTAATTCGTACCATTGTTGTTAGTATTCTCCTCCACATTTGTGCCTTGCTATGATATCTGTTCTACTTTTAAGTTGTATGAAGTGAATATCAATTAGCTGTTAATGATTCTTTAGAAATGTGGGACACTTCAAGAAAAAAAGGGTGAGGAACCCCTTCCAGACTTGTTTCTTCCCTTTAGCAGGTGGTCTTTATATTCAGTATTGCATGTCTCTGAATTTATGTTTTCAAAAACTATTCTTTATTTCTATGACAACAGTAGCTTAAAATATTTTTCCAAGAGATACCATCTAATTTAGCATCAGTCCTGACTTTAAGTTCATGCCTTATCTTTCTTGCATTTGACTGTTGCACAGAAAATACTTCTTAACATCTCAACTCATCTCAGAATTTGTTATTTTAGTATGGTTTCCTTTTCATATGCTCTAAGATTTTTTTTTTTTTAGATCTAGTATCTCTAACCTTTTCTCTGCAACTCTGATTCTGTGTATCATTGTTGTCTCTGATTCTGTTTCTAAAAAAATATAGATGGAGTGGTTCTCAATCTTTTTTTTTTCACATTGTGGTCTCAGACACCTGGTATCTTAATTCCAAAAATATAGTTCTTGTTTAAAAATGCTAAATCCATATTTAAATGACTGATGTGAACATACTCATGTTGTACAGTTATTTATTTATGATCCTTACCATTTTGTGTGTATGCTGTTGGTCAATGCAGATAGAAAGACAGAGGCTGTGTTATTATGGAAGAAGCAACTCTGTGGACCATCAGTCGTTTGTGACTCTGGATTTAGAATGACTGTTATAGTATATTTAATGGGAGTCTATTCACTACTAAAATGCTTCTATCTCGGATCAGCTGTTTAACTGAGTACAAGAGTGGTTTAGGCATCTGAGGAAAGAGAATTTAGATAAGCAGAATGGAGTTGTCCTGCTTGGAATTTGACTGGCGCTCACGTCCGTAATGTGCTCCAAAATGCCATGCAATCCTACTATGACAAGAGGACAGAACAACAAGTGTTTCATCACAGAGCTGTGGCATTGATTCAGTACTAACTCAAAAAACAAATTGCCACCCACCTATAAAATCACCAGCATCATTCTCGGCAGAACTGAGATGCAGCAAATTGCTTATCCAGATTACCCCTACTTAATATGTGAGCTCCGACAGGATTACAACATAAGTGTCTGACATACTTCTCAAGTGATGGCACTTAACATTTCTCTAAATTAAACTGCTCGGTGATCTATCTAGCCATGTTCCTAGTACCTTGCATCCATTTACTTCTACATTTTATTGATGAACTACTTTACTACTGATTGAAGTGGTTTTTTTCAAGTTCTATACCATGTGTAAACCTTATCACCTTCTAGTGCATTCCTTGTTTTTTATACTAAGTTAAAACCCATTTAGATTGTGTAACAATGATTTTTCACCCCTTTTCATCTGCAACTGTTTCCATTTTCCAGATGTATGTAAGTAGCCTTTGTTCTCATTGTAAGGATTTTATATGTACAAACAGCCCTACCTTTATTGAGTATTATATTATTTTTTCACATTTCTACTATGAAATATTGAACAACACTATACAAAAGCAAAGTGTTCTTAAGCTCATGACAATGAATTCCCCATATAAAACTTGAAATACTTCCTACATATTTTACTTTATTTGTCTTTCATAATTTCTCTCTTTCGAACTCATGTCTATCATGCTAAATTGTGAAGTTTTGAAAGTATCATATGTCATAAACTATTTTTAATTTAATTTTTCAAATGGTTTATTACTTCTGAAAGTCTTGAGCCACAAAACAAGCTCAGTAAATCAAGGACATTTTTTTTCTCTACCCTGTCCTGGTTTTGTGTCTTAACAGTGACTTAGAAGGGTCACCCCAAGGTGACCATGGTAGTGTCCATGGTCATTCCTGTCTTGGCCTTCCTCTCCCAACAAAGCCTATTAATTAGATCTTGCTTTTATTTGACACCATTCTATTGGGCATGAGAGAGATGCTATCAGTGCCACTTGCCTCACTTAGCTTAACTACCAAATCTGTTTAGTATCTTCATCAATAATTTAGATAATGGCATAGAGACTACAACAAGAATATTATAAGCAAGACACAGGAAGTAATTCATCCACTGTCCTCTGTGCTTATTAAGTCTCAACTGGAGTATTGTGTCCAGTTCTGGGCTCCACACTTCAGGAAAGAAGTGGACAAACTGGAAAAGGTCCAGAGAAAAGCAACAAAAACGATTAAAGATCTAGAAAACATGAGCTATAAGGCAAGATTGAAAGAATTGTGATTGTTCAGTCTGGTAAAGAGAAGACTGAGGAGGGAACATAACAGCTTTCAAGTATACAAAATATGGTTACAAGAGGAAGAAAAATTGTCCTCCTTAACCTCTGATGATAGGACAAGAAGCAATGTCCCTCAATTGCAGCAACAGAGGTTTATTTTGGTCCTTAGGAAAAACTTCAAAACTGTTACGGGGAGTTGAGCACTGGTATAAATTGCCTGGGGAGGTTGTGGAATGTCCATCATGATAGATTTTTAAGAGCAGATTGGACACACACACCTGTCAGGAATGCTCTCTTCTCCTACCCTCAAAGTGCTTGGTCATGCAATGAGGGACTGGATTTGATGACCTCTTAAAGTTCCTTCCAGTTCTGTTATTCTATGATTATATGACTTGAACAGGTAATCTGATGGTGAAAGGCCGTATTTCCTATAATTTATTTTATTTATTTATTTATTTTAATGTTTTTACCCCACCTTTCTATTTAAAATATTCAAGGTGGCTTACAAGAACAAACAAACAAAAAAAGTTTTGTTCCCTGAAACTTTCAAATCCTTCTTCATATTGAAAACTGATAGCACTTGGATTCAAAAGCACAATTATTCATGGTGCAATTGGAGAGCCAGTTGCTGAGACTTCTGTTTGTCTTTATAGGACTCATTCAATGTATTTCTTAATGCTATGTGTTATTTAATAGACAATGAATAGAAGCATCATAAACTTCCTCGAATGATAGTGCCACTTCTGGTACACAAATATTCCCTCTTGCTGATTTAATTTCTGATTCCTGTTAGCTGATAACATATTTTTTGGAAAATTAATAATCTTTACATTGCTATCCAGTAATCATCATCCTTGTAAGTCTGTTTGATTCTCCTTTTTGTTTTAGTTGTGCTACTTCTGCTTACATGTTGTATTGCTTCTGTCTATTTGATTCTGAGTGTGGTAAGGCTCAGGAGTGTATATCTGCTTTAGTGATTTCTCTTTTCAGTTATAGGAAGACTTGTGTTGACTCTAGAAAAACCTGCACTTTAGTTTGATAGTAATCTTATACAATAGAGGATACAGCTAGTGGACATCCAGATTCTGCCTTCCTCTCTTGTTAACTTCTTTGAGAGCTCAATTTTGCATTCCCTGTGCATATAAAACTCCTTAAAATATGAAATTCCTGAATTTTTATTCTTATATATTGAGTGATATAGTTGCCTGCAGTTGAGATTCCCAGTGCCGTTGCTTACTCATCCTGTTGCTTTTGGTGCTGCCATGGATGCCCTTTCTCTTGTTTCTTCTCTTGTTTCTTGTCTCTTGTCCTTTTCTCTTGCACTACAGGGTTCATGAAGCATGCTCATTAGTCTCATGTGTTCCATTTTCCCCTTTTCTTTGCAACTATATTTCTTGAAAGTCTGTGTAACATTGTCCCACTCTCCTACCGTAAAGTCTATCCTGTCAACCCTGGTCTATTCCCATCATCTGCTTTGACATCTCTCAATATCTGCGCAAAAGGCTGACTGGCCCACCTACACTTCAGAAACGGAATCTCAGATCCTATGGCTTGAACCAGCAGCTAGAAATGTCATCATTTTACAAACATCCTAAAATCAACTGTTAAGAAGTACATTTCATGTGGTTACTGCAAGGCATTCACCCATTGTTGGACAAAAGAAACTGAGTCTTTTCTGAGGGAATATGAAAAATTGGTATCCCAAATGGTAGAGCTGCTGCGCTGCTTAAGTCCTTTCATTTGACACACCTGGAAAGGTGGAAAGAGACCACTGAAAGTCTCAATTGCACCCATTTGAGCCATAAGGAATGGACTTTTTTTGAGGCAATTTGGAAGATCCAAGCTAGTAATGCAGTGCTCAGCAAAGGTGAGAGGAAATGCTGTTTCCTCTTTTTTTGTTTTTTGGTTGTTTTTTTTTCCCTAATAGCAAGGTGCTGACAGACAAGAGAAGTCCAGTGGCAACTCTTCAGAAACCTTCAGCAAAGCCTGGAGCTAACCCCGCACTCTTCTCCATGTTCTGTTGGAAACCAAAGCCAGAGAACTGCAGGAGTTGGTGACAAGAATCTGGGAAGATGAGGACAGGAATGGCTAGCAGCACTTTTTACTGCCATGCATAATACATGATATTGCAATAGTTGTTCAGCATAAAAGCCTTCAGACTATTGCTTGCATCCTGACTTGAGATTTTAGCAAAATGGCTGATTATTTCTAATGCTGGAAATTTAGGCCTAATCCAAGAAAACCATGGTAACTGCTTTCCTTCTGAACAATAATACGGTTAATACCAAACCTCATGTGCAGTTCTGCATTGAGAGCATTAATCATGAAACTAATCCAAAGTATCTCGGCATGGCACTGGTTTGGTGTTTAACTTTTTGAAATCATTTGTGGAATGCCCATGATAAGGTCAGGTCTTGTGTTTTCCTTATCAGATAATTGGACAGAACATCATGGGACTCCACTCCATGAACCTTATGAATCACAATTCCCTTGATATATTCTGCAGCTGCATATTGCACAGCTGAGTGGATCCGCAGCAGTCACATTGCCATTCAGCTCAAAAATGTTAAACACATAGGCTGTGTCTAGACTGGCAAGTTTTTGCCAGCTGTCTACATTGGCCGCTTGAATTTGTGCAAGAACACTGACGATCTAATGTATGACTGTCAGTGTTCTTGCGCAAATACTATGCTGCTCCCGTTCGGGCAAAAGCCCTCTTGTGCATATGTATTTGCACAAGAGGGCCAGTGTAGACAGCTCAGGACTGTTTTGTGCAAAAAAGCACCGATGGCTAAAATGGCAATCGGGACTTTCTTGTGCAAAACCGTGTCTAGATTGGCACGGATGCTTTTCCACAAAAAGTGCTTTTGCGCAAAAGCATCCGTGCCAATGTAGACGCTCTTTTCCACAAATGCTTTTAACGGAAAAACTTTTCTGTTAAAAGCATTTGCAGAAAATCATGCCAGTCTAGACGTAGCCATAATGTTAGGGATGCTCAAATCTATTCCTGTTGACTGGCACCCAGTTCTATAGCACATCCAACATTGACAGATTAGAAGAGTCACTCAGACATGTCACTTTCTCAGTAATATGACTGCAAGTACAAGGATCCCATTGCATCTGAAGAACTTGCCAAAGGTGACATTAAAATCTCACAACCCTCTAGGGAACGAAATCAAGATCCTTACACTCAACTTTGATGCTGAAGCTGAATGGAGATTTACATAGAACATTTTGTCTGCTCAAAACAAACAAACAATCATTAATCTTGTTGAGGGAACACTGGGTTTTGTTGGAAAGACTGATATATAATGAATGACAACAGACATCTCATGGGACATGTGGACAAGCACTCTTTAAATGGAAAATAAAACAAACATTTCTAGGTGACTGTTGTCCCCAGGCACAAATGATAGAGCACATCATATCTGAACATTCCCTTTGTTCTTTTGCTGGGGGCCTGAAAAATATTCACCATGACCTCAACCAGGAATGTGCTGGTTATCAAACTTAGATAGGGTATGTCTACACTACAGCGTTATTTCAAAATATCTTATTTCAAAATAGTTAATTCGAAAAAAGATATTTTGAAATAATGCATCTACACACAAAATGCATTTCAAAATAGCATTTTGCTATTTCAAAATAGCGTGTCCACACTGAGTGGACTCTGAATCGCATTTAAGGCTGGCCAAAACCAGTTCCGGCAGGGCATCAGGTCAGGACTTACCGTGTGGGGCTGCTACCTGAGGCTAACTGAGATCTGTACTTAAAGGCCGCCCCCCGTCTCCCTCCTCCCTGGACAGCCGGTTCTCAGGTTTCTCTGTTTGCTTGTCTACCTCGATGAGGGACAGCAAAGCATTTTTGTCTCAGTGTGCTCTGGTTGCCCTCACTCAGGACATCACAGCACTCTGCAACATGGAGCCAAAGCTGTCCCTGAGCGCTCTGGTGCTTCTCTTGCACGTGTTGCTGCGAGCCTGGCTGCATTTGCTGCAGGCTGCCATCTGGGAGGTCCATCGGGGGGCTGTCAGTATCCAGGAG
>JANRFK010001234.1:56959616-56975994 GCA_030068395.1 Apalone spinifera | reverse complement strand
CCAGAAGAGAGAGTCTACACTGGCATGTGCTTTTGTGCAAGAGATGTGCTTTTGAGCAAGAGCATGCTTGCCAGTGTAGACGCTCTCTTGCGCAAGAAAGCTCTGATGGCCATTTTAACCATAGGGCTTTCTTGCACAAGAAATTCATGTTGCCTGTCTACACTGGCCTCTTGCTCAAGAACAGTTGCGCAAAAGGGCTTATTCATGAGCGGGAGTGACAGGGCAAGAAGCCCTGATTTCATACATTAGAACATCAGTGTACTTGCGCAAGAACTCGCGACCAGTGTAGACAGGCAGCACGTTTTTGCGCAAGAGCAGCCGCTTTGGTACAAGATCGTGCCAATGTAGATGTAGCCTAGCAGTCTATAATTATCCAAACATTTTCCAGGAGTGATTCAGTAAAAGTCTAAGTTACTCAATATCTGCAGGATTTTTCTAACAGTAGCCAGAAAGTGTGGTACACTAGCACATGGGTAATTTTCCTACAGATTTCCATCACAGTATAGGATCAGGCAAAATAAAAGGCAGTGTGAAAGAGAAGGAACACAAATATTTTATTGGCCATAAGATGTAGAAACGACCAGGTCTTTGTTACTTTAAGGTCACACTACTGCAATTAGATATTTCATAAGGCTACACCTGAAGTCTATTTGGAAGCTATACCTGATGTGCAATGAAGTGCCAATCATTTTTATGTACCTTCATGGGATTCTTCCTGACTGCAGATTTCTCTGATCTTCACTGGATAAGTTGCCTTCTGGGCAAAGAATAAGGTAATGATGTTAACAGATTAGCTTTAAATGTACTAGGACCTGCCTATCTGAGAGAGAGTTTGCATTCCCCACTCCCTGTGCAATGCTGTCATAAAATGGCTGAGGTGCTTGAGCTGGTGATCACTGGTGATGAGTAAAACTGTCAGCATGTAATTTCCTGGGATTTTGGAATTCACCTTTCCTTTGTTCCAAACTGGTCAAAATCTGTTGTGTTGTGCCCTGAAGATTTTTTTAGACAGGGAGGATGGTTAATTTTGTGCTTTTGCAGAAGTTGGGAATACAAATACTGGGAAAGATGAAGCAACTGGGAAAGGTGAAGTATAATAGATTATTGGTAGAATTTTTTAATTTCTTGATAACATCTTGGATTTATATCATTTGTAAAGGAAAAGATGTCACTAGTTTAGAGGAATACTGATGCAGCTGGAACCAATAACTTCTGTGAATGGCATGTAGCTGCTCAATCCTTTTGGTGAAGACAAATTGTTGAACACAGTAACCAACAGCGTCCCTTCCCCCGCCCCACTAGCTCTCCCCTCATTTAATAGCCTATGCCTTGCCTGTTCAGAACACAATATCAAAGTGAAATACAAAAGCCATTTTAAGGAGGCCACCTTTTTGACCCTTTCTGGTAGAAGAAAAATTTGAGTCATTCCTACGTAATTGGTTTCAATACTTACAATAGAAGTGTTGAAGTTGCTGCCAATGGAACTGAAAGGTCTTTTCTTCCACTTGGGTAATAGAAGTGCTTTTGCATGGGAACAGGGTTTTTTTTCCCCCTTGTGCTATAAAATTAATCTGACAAGGATGTTACATTGTGCTAGAGATCTGTGAAAGGCAATATCTAGGCATGCTGTTTGCACTTAAAACTGACATTCAACATATATGCTTAGCTTCTTTATGCTTCCAGTTTTTAATTAGTGTAATTTATCATTTTCTATGTATTTGTTTACAAATTCATTCTACTTGCTGTTCTCTGGCTAATACTAAATTCTTAGTTCAGATTCACTGGTGTTAAACTGTTTTCACAAATAAGTCATTTAACAAAAAAGATACAATGGGTGTAAAGTATGTTAAAATGGGATAAGGCTAAGCCCTTGCTAAAATTAAGCAACTAGAACAAATGTGCTATCTTTCACCACTTTGCTTTCTTCATCAGTTGGGAACTAAGGAAGATAATGGGAGTAATATGACACCTCTCTCTCTCTTTCTCTCTCTCGCTCTTTTTCCTGTGTGTGTATATATATTAGTCTATATTCTTTCCCTAACCTTCATATAGGATCTTTCTCAAAAGCAAGTGGCCTCAAATCTTCTTATACATTTTTGTGTCATTTTGTTCTTTCTGTAACATATTGTATAATGAACTGCCAAAAATGGCAGGCTGTTATTAATCCCAAAGAAAAATACAACAGTTACTGCTAGCAATATGCTGCTGTTAGGGGATTATGTGTGGACTGTTGCATATGAATATAAGAGTTAGGAATAGACAAATATGTTCAAATAAGAGTTTTCTTTTTTCAGTGTCTCCCAAAATTAAAAAACTGAATCATTTTGATTTAAGGCTAATAGCTGTAATTATTTGTTTTTCAAATCTTTATTTTCCCTTTGGGACATTAAGCAAAAGACGTGGACTACAAAAGGAGAAGCTGTTTTTTCTGAGATTTCCTTGTGTAATTGTGTGGACCTGCAAGTTGCGTAGTATCCCATCTTGTATCCAAATCACCTGGTAATTCACAATTCTTTTTTGCTATTTTCTAAGCATCAGGTATTTTCTTATTGTCAGACCCTCAACTATTTTGAGAGGGAAGGTGTGCAATGACTAAATGAATGACAGATACATCTTCTGTGGTTTAGTTCAGATGAGTACCCAAAAGTATTTAAGCAGCTTATTTAATTTTCCTGTATACAAAACTAGGTGAGGTCATCTTTCAAGTGACTCATCCAAAAGCACCACAAGAAATATCTGTGTGTCTGTTTGCCTCTCTGTCTGTCTTTTCTCCATCTGCACTCAGATGGAACACTGGTCAGCAGCCTCCCTTTCCCTAGTCCTTTCATATAAGTCATTTATAAGAACGGTTATACTGGATAAGACCTAAGGTCCATCTAGCCCAGTGTCCTGTCTGCCAACAGTGGCCAATACCAGATGCTTCAGAGACAGTGCACTGAACAGGGAATCCTCAAGTGATCCCTCTCCTGTTACCCATTCCCAGCCTCTGATGGAGGCTAGGGACACCATTCCTACCAGTCCTGGCTAACAGCATTTGATGGACCTAACCTCCATGAATGTATCTAGTTTTTTCTTGAACCCTGTTAAAATCCTGGTCTTCAAAACATCCTCTGGCAAGGAGTTCCACAGGCTGACTGTGTGCTGTGAAAGAAAAGACTCTTCTTGTTTGTTTTAAACCTGGTGCTTATTAATTTCCCTTAGTGACCCCTCATTCTTATATTGTGGGAATAAGTAAATAACTTTTCCTTATTCACTTTTTTCACTCCAGTCATGATTTTATGGATCAAATCATATCCCCCCTTAGTCTTATTTTCTAAATTGAAAAGTCCAAGACTTTTTAATCTCTCTTCATATGGGACCCATTCCCAACCCTCATCTTTTTTGTTGCCCTTTTCTGAAGCTTTTCCAATGCCAATATATCTTTTTTTAAGATTATGTAATCACCTCTGTACATAGTATCCAGGATGAGGGCGTACCATGGTTTTATATAGAGGCAACAAGATATTCTTGGTCTTATTTTCTATCCCTTTTTTAATGATTCCTAACATTCTGTTTTTTGTTTTTGTTTTTGTTTTACCTCTGCTGCACACTGAGTGGATGTTTTCAGAGAAGTATCCACAATGACTCCAAGGTCTCTCTCTCAAGTTATTGTAGCTAAATTAGTATGTATAGTTGGGATTATTTTTTCCAATGTGCATTACTTTACATCTATCAGCATTAAATTTCATTTTCTATTTTGTTGCCAGTCACTTAGTTTGGTGAGTTCTTTTTGAAGCTCTTCACAGTCTGCGTTGGTCTTAACTATCTTGAGCAGTTTGGTATCATCTGCATATCTTGTCACCTCACTGTTTAGCCCTTTCTCTAGATCATTTATAAATATGTTGAATAGCATTGGTCCCAGGACAGACCCTTAGGGAACCCCCACTAGTTACCTCCCTCCACTCAGAAAACTTGCCATTTATTCCTACCCTTTGTTTCCTGTCTCTTACCAGTTATCAATCCATGAAAAGACCTTCCCTCTTATCTTATTTAAGTTTGCTAATTCTGTTGTGGTGAAACCAAAGTTCCCCTCTAGAATTTTTAGGAATATTGTAGACTTTGAATTCAAGTAAAACCAATATGGAAATACAGCGCTGATTTTGACCCACTGTAACACATGACATTCTATTTTAACAAAGTGCAAAGGAATCATCAGAATTTCTGAAACTTTCCAATGTATAAATACAATATTATTTAAAAAAAGAAACCAAACAAAGAAAGAGTGGCCATTCTTAAGGATTTTAGATGCAAGCAGAATTATATAGCAAGGCAAAGATTTGAGCTGGCTCTCAAATACCTGCATTGATTGTAACATACTTGAAGAAAAGATATATGTTTGGCAAGTATTTTATCCTTTTGGTCTTTATAATATTAGTGCAAGATAGTGTTGTTCCCCAGTTGTAAAATGCAGATTTAGCTCTCGGAGCTTTTTTTGCCTGTGTGCAGCTCAAAGATGCATATCCGTGTATACAAATATTGTTTCTGACAGTTTTGGAAATGTGGGTGGATGAAGATTTTGATAACATATAGGTTATAAGACTCATTTTTGTATTCTAGGTTGAATTTTATAAGCTTCTAAATATGCAAGCAGAGAAATTTGGTATAATAAAAAAAGAAAGATAGCTGTTACCTACAGTATTTTAAAGAAACAAAAATATACTTTCAACTCTTCACTCTAACATTGTAAATTACATCTATCATAAGTCAAAGGGTTTGCATAGATAGAATTCAGTCTGATCACAAATAATGTTTCCTGTAATATTCAGAAGAAATATGCTTAAACAGCTATAACAAGCTCTCTAAGAGAATGCAGCTCTTAGAACAAAGTGGTTGGAATTGAAGTAATATTAAATTCACCCCTAATAGACAACAACAAACTACTTGTAATGCAACGATATTAAAGATATTAGCAGTAGAATAGCAGCATACATGCAGCAAAGCTAAAGGAAAAAAGAATGCTTTTAAAGATATATTTGCAGCATCAATGGAAGGTGAATTCATTCTCATCAAGACAATTTGAACTTCTACAATTGTGGGTTTTAGTACACAGTCATATGTTATTGAGTATGAAAAGTTAAGATACTAAAGTTATAGCTAATTGGATCAGATTATGCAGTGTATGCATATTCTTTGTGCCATGCTGCTTACAGTGTCTGGTTTTAAATATGTGATTGAAGGGAAATTACTTCAAAAATTGGACTTTTATACCGCTCACTCTCCTTGTCCTGTTACTGTAGTAGCAAGTAGGGAAAGGATGTGACTGAAGGATAGAGGACAGTGTTGTAATTCCCATGTGCCATGCCAGGGTTTCTGCATAAGTTATATCAGTTCACAGATATTACATTATGATGCAGAGATATAAAATACTAATTAGATATAGCCTGTGTACAAATTAATGATTAGTGTGCCTCCAAAATAGCTCATTATTTACAAATGAAAATTGATAGAACACTTTCAGTGAAGCTCAGATCTGGAAGCAACCCCAGGGTGCAGATTGTTTTATATAGAAATGTGTGGAATTAAATAGTTAACTGAAAACGGAAGAATGAACTCCAATAGCAAAATAATCTCAGCCACACCTACGTCAAAAAAAACCCAAAACAGTGTAATGTGGTTGGCTAGTGAAATGGTAAATTGGCAGCATTATGTGCCCAGAAGAGAGATCACTTGACATATAATGTTTTTTAAGATATGGTCTTAATGAAGTTAATTAATTAAGTTAATTAATTGATTCTGTACAATTAGAACAGAAAGATCACTTTTGGAGAGTAATGGTTGACATATTCAGAAGGAAGAAAGTGTCACTTGTTTCAGGCTTAATTGGCTTTAAAGTACCATGCTAGTTAGTTTTGGCTTCTAGCTTGTTGTTTGTTTTGGTTTATTGCATTTTTTTTTATTAGGTCCCAAAAAGGAGGGGAAAGGAAGCTAGGGGAAGATAGTTCAGGGTTGCACAGCAGGCCCCCCACCACAGTCCCAGACCCAGATTGCATGTTGACGAGATGTAGTCACAGCCATTGTTGGGGTTCTTTTACAGAATGGCTTATTTTGAAATTGGATTAGCTTGATTTCTGGTTTATTGTGAAATTCGGGTGCTTATTTATAGCATGTGAAAGTTGTTAACCTTCAAATTATATAAATCAGTACAATTTCATTGATTTGAATACAGCAATATTGATTTATTTCAGCTGAGGATTAAGTCCCAAATGTTCTTCTAAACAGTTTCAGTTGAACAGAATTTGATAGCTACTCCTGAAACCTTTTCTGTGTGTGGGGAGGAGGAGGGAGTGGGAGCAGCTGTTTGGGTTTTTTGTTTTTTGAGGTTGTCTTTTTTTTTGAGAAAGTAAACACTGAGCCATGTCTACAAGACACAATGCCTTGAGCCTATTGCAATAGGTAACTTGCTGAGGATGAAAATGATGGGACAGTTAGTTCAGGATTTCACTCAGGGTTATATTTTTTTCCCAGAATTTATGTGGAACATGCAGTGTTAAATTCATTCTAGCTTATCTTTTATGATTATGAAAATGGAGTAATTATTACAGAGGACTGTCATAACAGTGCATGAAAAGTTGTTAAATCTTTCTAATGGGAATAACATGCTCAAAATATGTTGGGGAAATACTAGATAGCTTTATCTAAATAAACTGAAATATATAACAACATTAAAATAATGCTAAAATAACGTTACTCACAGTGCAAAATTGTCTTTGTTGTGTCTTTGATTTCCCTGGTACTACTTACATTCATATTAGGGGAATGTTGTTTTGCAAAATACTTTTCTCATTGTTTTTGAAAAATGAAATAGGTTGAATTTTCACTAAATAATGCAAGACAACATTCCCCTAATATGAATGTAAGTAGTACCAGGGAAATCAAAGACACAACCAGAGTAAACAAAACAAGGGGAAAAAACAAGATATGAAAAAACCCACCTTCAGTGGAAAAGAAAAGTCCACCAGTAGGTGGAAAAGTGGACTACGCAGATGTCACATTAGTTTTTAATTTATGAAACTTGATCAATGCACAAGAATATTATATAAATATTTGTAAGCTATCGGACTATGGATAGGATTTTCAAAAGCTCCTAAGTGATTCTGTATAAAGCGAATATATTTTGTATTCCTAAAAGTCCGAGGAACTTTTGACAATCTCACCAGTAGTAAACCATCTCAAAGGGAGCCCCTCTGTCAGAACACTCAAACATTTCATAAAATGGTCATAAAATGGAGTTTTGATTGTCCTCAAAACATTATTTTGTCTCCCTTCGTGATGGAGCAAGCCAATACACATTCCAGTAGATGGCCTTCAAGAATTCTAAATTGGGATTCAAATTTCATAACCATGTCACCCAATATATACTATCCAGCTATTATTTTCATGTCTGCTTTCATCATTGATTCAGAAGGCATTGACCTTAGCACACTTCAGCAAGAAGTGTAACAAGAAAGAGAGTGACTTTCTCTGTTAATGAGAAGGGGCCGACTATTCTACTGTCTTCTTTCACTTCTGGTGATATGCTACAAGATCTACTAGATTCATCATTACTTTCCTAGAGAGGGATAGATAGTTACCTCCAACTCTTCATTCCTGAACAAGTGACACTTTCCTCTAGCCAATCACAGCCAAAAAGCAGCCCTCACTCTGGCTGCAGAGTTGAGAGAGCACAGGGTTGGTGGATATTTACAGCATAAAAAGGCTGCAGATAATAGCTGCTGCCATTTATTTATCACTTGTGTAAAACTTCAATCTTTATTGTATACTCAGAATTATGGAGAGGGAGGCAGGCGTTAAGGCCAAATCATCTGTTGGTATAAACAGACTCAAGATCAATCAATTTAAATGGATTTCAATCATTTAGAGTAACAGAAAGTTTGCCTGCCAAATCTCAGACTTGCTGAACCTTTTCAGATCCCATTGATTTCAGCTGGAGTTATATATGTTCAGAAAGTGCTCTTTGAGAGATAGCAGTTCCCTAGCTTTTTATAGCTAGGTTTGCTTTCTTGTAGGTTTAGGCCAAAATTTGTGAAGGTATTTAGGCATTACTTTGCAATGCCTCATTGCTTTAGAAGCATAAGTTTCATTTTTTAAATGTAATTTAGATGCTTAGGTTCCTAAATCCCGGAATCATGAAAATGAAACCTGAACATTACACACACAATGTGGAAATGTCAAAAACATTTTTAAGAATTTGAACCTTAGTATGGATTTATGATTTTTTTTTCTTGTTGTGGCTGTAAAATCCCAGACTAGACAAAAGCTAGGTCAAAAATTGAATATGTAGAAAACTTTTTTATTTCCATCTCCTTTCTGTTCTTTAAAGAATCCTAGATTAGCACTCAGTGTACTTTTTCCCAGATTTTGTATAGAAATTCAATACCTTTCTGACATGTAGTAGTAAGCCTAATAATTATACTACACTGCTAGCGCGAACAACAGAGAAACTGATTATTACCAAAATATATAAATTGTTAAATTGACATTAACACTAAATATGTGAGCAGTATTTATCTGACAAGCTGAGAATACATCAAAGAATATTTGTAAATTCTGACAGTTAAATCTCATAAGGTTGTCTTCTCTCTTGGTTTTCTCCAAAACTTAGATTACTGTTATTCAAATAAAAATACACACTATGCAAAGAAAATAATGACTTATTTCTGAAATATACAGGTGTCAAAATCAGATGTAAACAACATATTGAAAGATCAGTTTAAACACAGACACTCTCTTTTGCAAGCAAACAAAGGCAAATCATCATAGCAGTGACTGATGCAGGTTTTCCCATAATATAAATTAGAAAGTAAATACTTCTCATCTTGAATGTATTGAGTTTGTGTTTTTTTCCATTTTCTTTAATGAGACTAGGATTTAAGCAAAAAGAATGGATGGAAAATACCTCACAACTTGTTGTTCCAATATACCAGAGATCTTACTGGGTTGTGTTTTGTCTGCACTTTGTTTGGTACCTCACCTTTGACCTTACCATCATACGTAATCCTTTCAGGAGCACAGGATTTCAGATGGCATTGCTCTTCTGATCTTATGTATTTGCAAGGTTTTCCACCCCATCAAGGTGTCAGCACAAGGAGAAGACCATCTATTATCGTGTCATTGTGTACTGAGTGATATATTGCAGTAAGCAAGACAATTTCTATATAGCATGGTATCACTACAGAAATAATTTGTTTTGTGTTTTTTTCTGCTAGTATCTCATTATAATCAACTTAAATTTTCTGTTTCAAAATAAAGTCAGAATCTATGTCCTACGAGCCATCTTTTTTTTCTCTCACGAGAAGAAGAGTTGCTCTTTGAAAAGACATGGAAGGAGATGAGGAGATTTTCAGGTCTTAATCCATCAGATTGAGAGAAATAAAGTGCCAAACCAAGAATACTCCAAAATATTGCACCAAGTCAGGGCTTCAACAGACCATATGTTAAGTCCTACTTTTCTGAAATCCTTTATGACTGCAGGAGATTATTTCCAAAACAGTGAGGTGTGCCATCTTTGCAAAAATTCTAGAATATTATGTATTGTGTGGGGAAATATCGGAAAACATTTTGTGTGTGTTGCATGCATTATTTTTGCAGGGAGAGTTGTGGCAGGATGGGAAAATGTCTTCCTTTTTTGTTTTTAAAGTAGGTGGTATTTTGTAACTGAAGAAATGGATTAGAGTTTAAGTCAAATAAAAATATATAGAAACCCTTTCCCCCCCAAAAAAAACCCTTTAAGAAAGTTATATTAGTTTGATAAAATAATGAAATGTATATATAAATTTACACATAGATTGGAGTTAAATTACTTTCTTTTCATGCACTTCCTCTTCCCTGTATAAGGTGAAAGCTTCTGGAGTCACACATAATCAAGAATTAGAAAGTGTTCTCATATGCTTTCCATTTGCATAAGGATTAGCACATGAAAACAAATTGAAATTATAAGGAAGATAAAACAACCAATTTAAGATAAAAAAACCATTTTAAAATTCTTTAGGTTTCTATTGTCAATAACAACAAAGTGAAAATTGATTGTAAATGTATTTTTAGTTTAACAGGGTCTCTTTAATTGATATTCATCACACACATGCTTAAATTCCAAGTCCTTTAGGAGTATACAAGGTCTTTTAAGAATCATTTCCAAAATAATAGTTTAATTTCATAGTATACTGTCTGATGAAAATGAGAGACTATACATTAAATTTTAGAAATTGTAATAATGTGTATTTCAGAAATAGTTGCCATACACTTTATGCTTAAAATGGCCATATATTCAAATTCAAAAACTGGGAAACTTTTTTTTCAGGTCACAGGCTTAAAATCATTTTAGAAGATAACAGAATGTCCCCTGCTCCCCAACACCCATGGGTGATAAGGTTACTTCACTCAACAACAATTTCTCTTTGTTTTCTGAAAGCCAATAATATGTTTTCCGGTAACACAGGGAAAATCCTGTTTGGTGTAATAACATGCCATTCACATTTATTCTGTACTTGTAAAAAACACTAACCATTTGATTGATAAAATGAAAAAATAAAAAACACTGGAATATTTCATATATTCCATTAGAAGTTCCTGGGATAGCATGTGGAAAAACAGCACAGTCCCAGTAAGACCAAGTCATGTGATTGATTTATTCATAGTGTATTTGTGGTAAAAAAGAGCAGCCTGTTTACTATACCTCTCCCTCTGTTATGGCTTTTTTGAAGAGAGCAATGCTACTGCCTCCAGTTAGCTAAACAGACACCCCTTGAAAATATATAGCAACCTAGTGAGGAGAAAATATCAAAGGGGTTTATTACTTCACAGAGCCATGCAAGAGATAAAGAATGTCAGTATCTAACCTCAAAGTTTGGAGAGATTTTCTGCTGACAAGCCAAGTTTTAACTTCTTGAATAATCCATCTGAATGTTAAATTCTGAAATGTAGCTTCTTCGTAAACAAAATGTCATATCTCTCATAAAATAGTAGTGAAAAAGCCTACTAAGTGAGTCATATACTGAAGAAATAAGGCAATATGTACAATTAAAACTAATCAGTGATCATTACATAAAGCTGTGTCCTTTCTTCAGTGTTGTTTTGTACTACTTCTTGAATATACTCTCTTACTCACGATGAAATATTAAATACATAAATACAGAATATGACAAATGAGAGTAGAATTTTTTGTCATCTCCATGTTTAAAGCAGAAGTCCTATTTTTATGGAACCATGGGGATAAGAGTGGGAGATGTGATACATGTGAACTTCCTGACATTGGTTCAAGTAATTAAAATACACTGAAGGGTAGAGTTTAACTGATCGGCACAGCAGGCACATTTTTGAGGAGTTCCATTATTTGAGTTTAATATAGGAATTTTCTTCCTTTGGAAACAGATATCATGTTAGTAAAAATCTTTCTAAATTCTACAAAAGTTACAGTGGCCAATTAAACAGTAGCTTAAGGCAACTGCTAACCAGAGAATATAGAATTGCTTATACTATATGTTCTTGTTCGAACTCATGCAGGTGCTCTAGCCTATTTTGGATGGCAACAGCCTGAGTCATATTATTGTAATGTACAAATTCCACTCCAGTGATCTCTCTCTATAATCTGCTTTAGAGCTAGAGACTCTAGTCCAGTGAACTGCATAATACATTGCAGAATTTCAAAGCAACTAGAGCTGATCAAAAATTTTCAGGTTTTTTTTCCTATTTAAATCTACCATATTGTTGAAACTGAAATGTTTCACAGATATGCATTGCTTTCAATGAAACGTTTATTAGGATGATTTCTCAAATATAGGATGAAATTTTGAGTGAGAAACACGTCACAGAATAGCCAGGTGCTTAGCCTTTGCAACACTAGATTCAAGTCCTTATTTTGTCTGATACCTCAGGTGAATGCTCTGCTCTTAACCAGTGGTTCCCAAACTTTTTGGCATCATGCCCCCTTTCTTGATTTTTTAAAAAACCCTCACTCCCTGACAAAAAAAAAAAAAAAAAGCAGCAAAACTTGTTGAGAAAAAAAAAAAAGGAACTGAGCGGGGCAGCAAAACTTCATGGAGGGTGAGGCAGGGTTGCCTCGCCCCCCTCCCCGGAATTTCTTCATGCCCCCGAGTTTAGGAACCCATGTGCTAGACCATAGAGGTATTGATTGTTCTGGATCGTTCTCTTGTGAGTTTATTCCCCATATTTTTGAATGATCCTGCTTATATTCTGTATTACAATGAAAACAAATTTCAAAACTACAGGGTTCTTGTTTTCCTGAGAGCTCTACTAGCAACCTTTGACTGTGAATGTGTAGAGAATTTACTGTATTTAATGAAAAAATGAGCTCTTATGGAAAGGTCTTGCTCAAAGGATATGTTGCAGATTTAAATACTTCTAGTGTTCTTTTCTTTTATTCACGACACAAACAAACAAACAAACAAACAAACAAACAAACAAACAAACAAACAAAAACCCAAACCATATTTGGAAACAAGGATCAGATGACTCTAAATAACTGTGTGCTAAATTTCTGTGCATGAAATCACTATTGCATCAAAACAAAACACAGAACTCTCAGTTCTAAGTGAACTTCTGAAGCACTACTTAACTCAAAGGACCAGGATTGCGACAAATGATGTAAAAAGATGGCCTATATTTTCACAAAAAGCTGCAGTCCCTGAAACTGAAATGAAAAAAAAATTAGATAGAACAGCAATTGAAGTAAAGTGCACAACACAGCAAAATATGTAGGAAATTTTAAAAAAGCCAAATGTTATTAATCAGATAAAAGAACAGAGTTGAGAGCTCAGGAAGCAGGAACCTTTAAAGTTTGTTTCTACTCTAGTTTTGACTGTATTAAAGTACTTTTTTTTCTAATTTCATGTTTGTGTATCATTACATATGTACAGTTTACCCACACACACAATTTTTTTTCCCCTAATTATCAGCTCTACAAACTCACTTGGGCTCTGAAAGGCATCTTTCCTTCTCATGGATTATCCTTAAAACCAAAGATTCTGCAAGTCATATGATATATGCTTATTCATATTTTCCAATTGTGTCTTCATCAAACCCACCTGGAATTTCAAAAGTGTAACTGCGGGCATACTTTGTGACTGTGGGGATTATTCATGAGACGAAAACATCCCATATTTACATGCAGAACCAAAGTGGAGTTTGTTGTACCGGTTGAACCCTCTAGTCCAACATACTCTGGTCCAGCAACATCTGTGGTCCAGCATGATTTTAGTTTGCCAGGTGTTCACTTACGATGGGTGTGGCCAAGTTTCCCATGGTCTCATAAAGTTTGCTTACAGCCACCAGACTTGGCCACCACTGTTCTGTGCTGTTACTTAGCTCTAATATACCCATAAATGTCTTCTAAGAGCCCAATGAGCTATGGAAGAGTTGGTAATGCTGCTAGACAATATTGGTTTCCTGTGGTGCGGCAAATTCTCTGGTTCGGTATTGGTCAGGTCCCAAGGGCGTTGGTCTAGAGAAGTTCAATCTGCATTATTACTGAGGGTAAATGACAATCATTCTGATTTTCCCCTTCCTTTCTGTTTCTGTGGGGCTAGAATTCAGAGTTTGAGGTGAGGTTAGGAAGTGAGGGGCTCTGCACCTAAGCAGACATTTTCTGACTATGAAGATGAAAGGTTTCTGAGCTTTGGGTAGGAGTTTGTGAAAGCTAGGGGTTTCTGAGCTGTAAGAAGTAATGCAGGGTTTATGCTGCAATTTGGGCAGCTGGGTAGAAAGTGTGGGTGTGGATGTGAGTTCTGAGCTGTGGGAAAGGAGAGAAATTCTGAGCTTCCTGGAAGGAAGTTCTGAGCAGTGGAAAGAAGCCAAAAAGAAATGGATGGGTTGGTGTCAAGTGGCTCTATAGGTATAGATATGTGTGGATGAAGACAGTCAGGAGAGAAAGGAGGATAACGGCAAGATTAGAGTGAAGAATGGAGATGACAGTAATAGTGGAAAACAGTCAAGTGAAAACCACTTCTGAACCTAGCTGGTCTCTTCAAGTGCATGTCATCTCTTCTACTGAGCCTCAAGTTTCTTCCACCTGTCTTTTAGGAAGGAGTCACATGGTTCTCTTATTGTTGGACCAGACCCTGGGCTGCAGTGCCCTGTTTATCAGTTGTGATTACTTCTGCAGGCCTGTCCTAGGTACATGGCCTGCAGATCTCTTTCTTTCAGGAGCAATGACAGTGTACCCAGTGACCTGAAAAGCATCTTAAAGCAAAGTATTATTGGAACCAAAGCAGTTCAAAGATAAAGACCTGTTAAAACAATATCTATCTCACTGATGTCTGTGTATCTACCATGTGGGAATCTTGGTATGTCTGGTGGTGCAGCTGCCTTTTTATATTCTCTGCCATGTGTTGAACCTCTCTGGTCCAGCCACCTTGTGACCTGAATGGTCCCAAACCAGGACCAGATTTTAGAGTTTCAACCTATACAGCTCTTTGTCCTTGATGTGCCATTGATCAGGTTATATAGTGCTGATGCCAGTCTGTCGGGGGGGGGGGTGTCATCCAGATGTACAGCACAAGTTTGAAATATTAATATACCACATATGTTTATAACTCACGATATAATGATTATATATATATACATTATATCATGATTATATATATAATATATATTATATAATATATATTATATATATATATATAATTAAGCTTGTTATATTTAGCAAATTATGGTGATATTTTACATGGTGTATATATATTAGATTCATTGCAATTTTGTAATATTGGTATCAATAATATTACAAATGGTCACCCCTATACCATATAGTTTCCCCAGTGTCATAACCTCCACCTGGAAATCAACAAGCAGCCAATGCAGATTACTGTATACTGATGCCATGTACTCATAGCAAGATACATTAAGTGACAAGTGAGACACTGTCTTCTACACCAATTTCAGTTTTCAAATTGAAGTAAATTATAGCCTTCTACAGAATATTAAGCAATAATCTAATCTTCAAATACAAAGACATAAATGATAATGTGGGTCACATCCAAGAAAAATAATTGCATATCATGACTAACTGCAGTTTAGAAAAATTATCCTGGTCTTTGGACCTATATGATATACTCACGGGTCTTGCTAGATAAATAAAACCCCAAGAGAGAATTCAAAATGTTAATACTTCTCATAATTACTGTAATAGATGCTTCTGATAATGGGTAATTTGGACTCTCATTGTACTCTACATACAATGACTAATAGTGCCTAGCTCTCCATTACATAATTGTACATCTTTGATCAGCTGCTTGTACTAGTCAATAATTGTCACAGGTTGATTGTAAGAGAACTTGCTCTTGTTCTGGTATTATTTGATTTTGATTTTTCTTGGGGATTGCACATAATGTATTTGTATTTTAATTGCATTTTTATGTCCTGTCTCTAATGTCCTGTCATCTGAACTGAATTTTTGAGAGAACAATCATGGTGTCAGTATTTACCCGTCATTAATGAGGATGAAGATTCAGTCTCATTCAACAATAAACAAAATAGTTGTTCGATACTCAGTGAACTATTCTTCTCCATCTCTCTTAAAATGTTACCTGCCCCTTACATACACACACAATGCCAAAAATCCAGTAAAAAAGATGAGCTAGAGATTCTCTCTAGCACTGAAATACACTTAGCACAAACAGAAATGAAGATCCAACAGGTTACTGCTTCCTCTTTCCCAAGGGTCTTACCCAGCCCTAATGTAAGTGGGTCCTATGCCAACTGAGTATTGGAAGAGTAGAATGGAAACTCATACTTTTCCTATGCTAGTAAGTGGGGGACAACTGATATTGGGTTCACCCTAACTGGATTTATTTCAGTGAGAATTACCCAGCATCATTAGCCTGTTGCAGCCCAAATATGTCTGCTTTGCACCCACTGAAGTGATGCACAGTATAGAGAAATAATATGGCCCAATAACTCTTCCTGGTTTGAAAATCAATGTTTACAAATTTATTGCTTTTGTGACAGTCCTTGACCTTAATAAGGCATACAAGTTCATTTGTCACAGGCTGCTTGGTGTTAGTACAGCTGTAGTCCATCAAAAGCCTACGTCATACTTGGTTTTCTATATATATATACAGGAAACCTTTTCAACCATTGATTGCTTTAGGAAAGACTGCTGTAGTCCCACTGACCTGTATTCTCTTCTTTTCTTGCTTGTTTGAAATTCTTTGTTGTATTTGGGAAAGTGGAAGGAATAGAAAATTTTCAAAATGTTCCTTACTCTTTAATTTCATTCTATTTTTTGGTACTCAGTTAAATATCGGACAACAGAAGCTATCGTGGAGAATAATACAATTACACTAGTCTACAATTTTTTAGAAGTTGTCTGCTTCAGAGATAAAATGTG
>JANRFK010001234.1:56947037-56959516 GCA_030068395.1 Apalone spinifera | reverse complement strand
AAGTTTGACTACATTTATTTCAGAAGCATTTTGGCTGTAGAGCAGTGTTATAAACAACCACATGTGCTATTAAGTAAATAGTAGTTATTTAAGTGTGTTTAATATGTATTTTTAGTTCAAATTAACTTCATGACAATACACTTTCTCTAAATATACAAAAAGAAACATAATTATTTTAAAAGCTATGCAGCCTCAAAACATATACTGCACAAACAAAGTTTAAAAGAAAGTTTAAAAAATATTGTTGCCAAATAAATCATGTTAATGAATCAGGTAGACTAATACAGATTTAGCTAGGTTTGTATACAGTGCCTTAAAATGCATAAGATATATGAAGAACATACCGAGGAATATGAATTTTATGTTAAAGTTACCAGATTGCAATCTTTTGAAAATATGAAATAAAACAAGGAAACACTGAATAAGCTTCAACAGCTACATTTCTATAAATCTGCCAAATAATTGTCATAACTGTTACACTTTTGCTGTAAATTTGAGGTGGTATCTTGTTACTAAAGATAATGCTTAAACTTGGTTCTTTCATTCCAAACATTTCACATCCTTTTACAGTGCAGTGAACATTGTTTTCACCATTTTGCAGATGGGAAAACTACAGAATAGAAAGTAGTGACTCATGTATGGTGAATAGGTAGAGACTAAACTAAACTAATATTTTCACCATAGCTGCCATAATTAAATACATAAAAATATTAGATGCAGTAATAAGTACTAATACCAACTGAGCTTTAATGAGTTGCAAAAAATCCCTGGTATTTCCTTTTAATTAAGATAAGCAGAAGGGTAGGGAAGGCATGCACACACATACACACACGAAAACCTAGCTATAAAATGTGAAGACAAAAGTCTGTTCTAATGTATTCCCAGTGCATATCTGGAGTTTCTCCATTCTCTTCAGCATATTTTGGTTTGAAATGTAGATGTCTGACAGTTGCATCACAGCTCTGTTGCCAAGGTGAAGAACAAAATTACTGTAGTGTTGCTGAAATTATTTTGATCACTTTGTTTTTAATCTTTCTCTGTAGGATTTTGGAGATGATGGGTCCTTGTACATTACTAAGATTACCACTACTCATATGGGAAATTACAGCTGCAATGCTGATGGCTATGACAATCTCTATCAGACTCATATCGTCCAAGTAAATGGTAAGGAAAGATGTCCTAATTGCCTAGTCATAGGACTGTCTCTGAATTTTATCACTAGATTTTTTTCAGTTATTTAACATTATATTACAGCTGAATACAATAGTAGATATAGGCAATATGTTTTTATTCATAGCTTTCCTTCTGTATATATTGTTGCAGGAGAACAAAGTCTAATCACAGTATTTAATGATCCTATATAAATAATACTTATTAAATAGAATAATACAGAACCAAACAGTTTTTCTCTGTTTCTCTATTCCCAAGACCTTAATATTGTTACTGCACATTATTACATGCTACTGTACAATAAATATTTATAAAAATAATTTTGAACAACAATGTGATCATTGAAAGAGTGTTTATAGTTCTATTACCTTCCCAAAAAAATGATGTACAATACAAATTTCAAAAAAACCATAATTGTTTTTAAAAATAGAAGCCTAAAGTGTTGAGCTCCAATGAGAGTCATTGGCTGCTCTAATTTTTTAAAACTCAAACCATTTTTTTAGGTATTTTGGAGTCCAAATTCAGGGTCCTGCTTTTGACAATCTACGCTAAAAAGTTCACAGTCCTTGTCACTATATAAAATGTCAATCTTCTATTCCTCACTTAAGCAAAACCTCAACTGACAGCAGTATTAGTATCCTCAAAATCTGCCCTTCTCTTGGCTTCCAAGACACTGACCTATCCTGTTTCTCCTCCCTCCTCTCAGATTGTTCTTTTAAGTTATTTTTCAGTGGTCATCCCCCATCCCTTTTAAGACTGTTCATGGGGGGACTCAGAGGCCTCAGCCCTTGCCTTCTTCCCCCATTCTGTTTTACCATTTCTTTGAAAGACTTCATCTGACTCTTGGCTTCAATTTCCATGTTTATGATTAAGTTTACCTTTCCATGCCCAATTTCAATATTCTTCATCCAATCCAATATTTTTGGTTAGAATTAAAGATGTTAAAGTCTGTTTCTCTGTAATCTGCTCAAACCTACTCCATTCTCCCAGACTTTTTTTTATTGTGGACACCACTGCTGTTCTCCTTATTATCTAAGCTCAAATTCTTGTCAGTTTGGACTCTCCCTGTCAGTTTAAATCAATTAAACATGTGTACACTCCCTGCCACTTCTTCTATCCACTCCATAGTACGTCAGTTTGTCCAGACATCAGTTAATCTCATCTGTGCACTGATTATTTCCTCCTTTGATAACTCAGATCTTCTCACTAACTTCCCTGATATTCACATCTGTCCATTCTATTCATACAAAAGGTATCATTTCCTAGTCCTTCAATCTGACTACATCTTCCATTTCCACCTTTGAATTTTCCTGGTAACTGCACATTCTCCATCACATCAAATTCAGGAATCTTGTTATTTTCTCAGCTTTGTCCCTTCATCATCATTCACTATCACATTGTGTTCCTACTCCTTTTGTTCTTTCAGCCTTGAATGTCTGTTTGTCCATATCTCCAGCAAGTGTCTCTGCATTTTTTCCATATTGCCTGGTGTCAGTTGAATGCTCTTGCAGAAGAAATGCATAAAACTACTAATCTTTCTTCTTCAAATATCTCCTCCAGACTTGAAACCAACAAGAAGCCAGCCAATTAATTATAACTAAACCAATGAGAAAATTGAGCCAGAAGATATTCATTTAAAGACAAATATTAAACATAAAATGTAATCACAATAGCAAGGCCATATAACACTATGGACATATTAGTATTACCTTTATCATCATCCTCTTCTCCCACCACTTCTTATGTCTTGTTTCTGCTTCTGTTATAAACTTAGTAGGACAGGAACTATGTCTTCCTATGTATCTGCATAATGCTTAGCACAATCGGGACCCAATCCTGATGAGAGGCTTTGGGAGTTACTATAGCACCAATAATGTTCGCCAGTTCTTAATGTATGGCAACAGGACCTTATTCAACATTCCTTATTCAGGCAAAACTGCTTTGGAAGCTTTGACTGAAAAGCAATGCTATATTGCTCCTAAAAACTATACATCAATGATTATCAAACCACTCAGCACTGGTTTGTTGCTTCTGCTATTGTTGTTTATTATTTGAATTACTGTAGTGCCTAGAAGCCATAGTCTTATTGTGCCAGACACCACACTTGCAGATAACGAAGAGAGGGTCCCTGCCCTGAAGGGCTAAGACAACAACAGATAGTCAGACAGGCAGACAGCGCACAAGGAAATGAGACAGTACCTTCAACTCCATTGACTTTAGTATGATTTGTTGGTGCTCAACACTTAAATAAGAGTTGCAGGACCCTTGTGGTGGAAACGATATCACACATTTCTTATCTGTCTTGAGAAAAACACTTTTATTTCAGAATAGGCGCTTGTATAATAAAACATCCACAGCTGAAATACTGATTTTTGTACAGATTCTTGCAGTTGCAGGATACATCCATCAGCACACCGTTACTGTTTGTTAGTCATTCATCTAAATGATAATGTTTCCAGAGATAGACAAGATGGTCAGGCACAGGGTTAGCTAAACTTTGTCCCCAATATGCCTACTGTAGCTGTTTTGGGGTCAGAGTGTGGGAGGGCCCATACCTGGCAGTTTGGAAAGGCAATGCCTTCCTCCACCTATGATACCTGCCATCCCTGCTCCCTTGGTCCAGCAAACTCCCTTTTTCAAGACCGGTTAGGTCCTGAGGATGAGTGATAGACCAGAGTAGTAGTTTCTCTTAGTAATTGTAGTTTAGTTATAATACAGTAGAGTTGTCATTGTCCAGGATGGGACTCAGTCTAGGGTTGGGGCATGCCTTTATCCAGGCTTCAAGCCTTGTGAAATGCATAGGCATCCTATGTCTGTTAGGGACCCATGCAACAGTTACCTGAGGTATCTTGGCAAGGGGAACATTAGTATTAAGTGCCAAATTCACAAGTCGTTTAAGCCCTAGACTAAAATCACCAGGGACATTCCCTTGCAGGCTCTTCTGATGGAGTCAGTGTTGACTTGAGCACTGGAACAAAGGTCGGCCTCAGCCTTAAGTGTCATTACAGATTGCTCTGTTAGTGTCATTCTCCAGCTGGCACTGTTCCCCCTTGCCAGTTCCCATTAAGAAAGTGAAGGTGTCAACAGGGGGATATTTTCCTGCACCCTGAAAAAGAAAGGAGAAGTTGGGAGAGGACCAAGACACATGGTGGGCAGCTTGTCATCTCCATTGGGCAGTCACACTACAACTTACCTCCCACTTCAACATGTCTATACCGGGGAGCAACATCAGCCTCCAGCATGTGGAGATGCCATCAACCCTGGAGGCACTGCAGGTGATATAGGATATTCTGAAATTGCCAGTGCTGGCAACATCAGTGTCCATAGTGCCTCAATCCTTGGACAAGCCCACATTAGGTGCCTTTTGGGCATCTCCCCAGTGGTTCTACTGCCCATTTAAGGGTGCAGTCTACCACTGCTCTCCGACTCTGGGAGACAAGCATTGTGGACACCCCTTTAAGTCTCCTGACTTAGGGCGCTAAAGACAAGATCCAGAGTGACATTTACCAGTATGGTAAGTACAGATCCCTTGAGACACATGCCCTCCAACATGGCCACAGAAGCAAACCCTCTGCATCCCTGAGGCTTCAGTACCACTCCTGGAACCATTTCATATCATCGGCTTCATGACAGTCCTTGTCATCTTGACCTTCATCAGACTGCCAGTCTCACCTGAACTCTTATTCCTGCCAGATGAAAGGAGGCATAGATTGTCAGGTTCCCATTGCTGATGTTTTTTTCCCAAAAAACCTCTGGGATACCCAGACAGACACACTTCCCTCTCAGATCCTTGCAGGCCAACAATGCTGTCAGCCATGTGGGAGTCAGGGATGGGTCTGTGCATTCTGATCATCTCATAAGCTGTCACAGAGCATGATTCCCTGCCATTGGGCCAGGCACCAACTCCCACAGTGCCACCCCTGCCTTCAGCACCACACATTCCTGCATGTCTACAGGGATGATGGCTGTGTGCCCTGATACCTCTGGGGGTTCTATGGGGGTTCACCCAACTGTCCCTGCTTGCCTGGTCAGTTTCAGTGGTGTCTGAGAGACCTTCAGCCTCAGTGTCCCAGCCCACTAAGCAAGTACAGACTCCAGTGGAAGGAAACCTGATTCCAGGAGCTCCTAATGGGTCAACCAGTGGCATTACAAGAAGAGGGAATGGTGCCCCCGGACACAGGCATCCTCTTCATCTTGTCTGGATGAGGCTGTCATGTGGCACTCTCATTCATGGCCACAAGATGATGCAAATGTGCACCAGAAACTCCTCAAGATGGTGGCTTATAACCTAGGGCTACAAGTGCAAGAGCTCGAGGAGTCCGATGGGGACTGCCCAGGGATCCCTTCATTGATGCCTTTCTCCTGTCATGCTTTGAGGGTCTACTGTATGCTTTCTCAACTTTCCCTCTCATCAGCTGGGTTCCAGTTTGAATAAAATGGTACAAAACACAAGTTATCATGTTTGCCCCAGTGTGGCCTCACTAGCACTGGTTCAGCATGCTCTTGCATATGTTGCTGTTCCCTCCCTGGTCCCTCGCAACCACCTACACCTGTTGTCACAGGACTATGGTACTCCTGCATCCCAACCTTTCATCTCTATAACGCTTGTCATGGGTGTTCCGTGGTTGAACACCAAAGAGCTAGCTGTTCAGAAGAGGTCCAGCAAGCCCTACTAGAAATAGAAAGCCAGGCTGACCCACCAAGCAATGTAGACAAGGTTTTCCTCCCTGGTGTAAGAGTGAGGTATCTGTCCCCAGCATGCTCCAGTGCAGTCCATTCTAGACTACTTGCTGCAACTCAGGAACCAAGGTCTGGTGCATTATTATTCATCATGGGAACATTTTTGGCTGGCCATTGAAACCCTGTTTGCTAGTGGAGTGCTCATGTAGATTATATCCCATAATTCTGAATATGTCAAAAAACTGGAATGGGCTATTCTTAATTCCTTTATGAAATATATATTTAAAAAACTTTAAATGTTGTCAACAAGTTTCTCCTGAAAATTCTGTGATTTGATGCTGATGAAATTGAAGGATAACTTTAGCTATAGAATATGGACCAGATGATTGAGATGAAGAATATTTGCATTTTTTTCAAGATATGACATGTTTCTATGTCATTAATGGTATGGGAGGGGTTTTGGTTTTGATTTGGTGGCATGATTTCATGGAAATCATGAATGTAGGAAGCTTGTGCTAGGACACTGATAGGGAAAGCTGATTGCTTTAAAAAAGTTCAAGACAAGGCAGAGTTAGCTAGTTGACTAACCCATAACATATTTATGACATCATATTTTCATTGAAAACAGTGTGTATACAACACCACCAATGCAGTGATGAGTTTTACAAGTATTTTGAAGACATTTATGTTTGGTGCCTAATGCCCCATTTCTAATCCATTTTACAGAAGCTGTATGAGTAAACAATGGAAGAACAGGATTCTTCAAAACAATAGAAAATAATGGCAGTAGCAAGAAACTTTAAAAAAAGCCTACCTTTTTTATTAGTTTACATGTGTGTGACCTTAGTATTCACCTGCAATTCATTCTTGTTTTCTCCTGGAATAAAACAATTGCAGTGGGCCAGCTATTCATCCCAAATATCCTCAGCACACTGCTCTCAAAGTACCTACATCATTCAGTTTTCCTACTTGAATCACAAGAGTTCAGTTAGTTCTGAAAATAACAGATCATATTTTGATGTTAAAGGGGAAAAGGATAGATTGTTTCATAAAAGAGTTACTTTACTCCCTTTCTTTGGGATGTTATGCTTCATTTTTACTGATTGGTGTTTTTTTTTTTAAGGATCAGCGAGAAAAAATAATTCAATCTTGTTGTTGTTGTTGTTCTTTGGGATTATGTTAGTGAGATATGATTAGAACAATTTACAGTAACCTGAGGTTTCAAATGATGACTCTACTAGAGCTGGCACAGGCAAGCTTGCAAAAGTGCCCTGGGAAACTCATAATGTAGATACAGTAGAAGTAATTGCATTTGGATTCTCTTTTCTCATTACCTGAATATTTATCATGTCATCTGAGCATATGATGTTGTTCTTATGGATCTATTATTTCCATGCACATGGATGTTAATCTTATTAATTCTACTGGGAGTTATGTGCACAATACCTAGGTGAGAATAGATTCTTATTTACATTCAGTTGTTCTTGCCTGTAACTGAAGTGACCATAAATATTTTTGCAAGGCTTTTAAAAAGGATAATTTCCAGGACTTGATGTTATCTATTCTGATAAAGAAAAGTCAAAGATTGTATCTGTTTATTCAAGCATATTTTTTTAAAAAAAACCCTGGACTATAAACAGTTTGAATCCCAATGCATATTTTGCAAAATAGCTAAATATGTAATAAAATACCATTGTCTTGTTATCCTTGCTCGTTACCATTGATTTTTTCCCCCAAAAAAGGCCCTACTGACTTCCGTGATGAATAATTGTATGTGTTCTCCCCAGGACATGTTTGGGTTGGGTTTAAGCTATGGAGATTTACAGCAGCTGTGGAACTGGCCCATTGTCTTCAAGTCCCTTTTAACCTGAAAAACATTTTGCCTCCAAGACAGATATTTCTCCTTAATTCTCAAAGAAGAGATGATTCTTTAGAGCATTCGTAGTGTCTGGATCATTAGGGATTTTTTTTTCTTTTTTGCTAAGTGGATTTCATCTAATTTATAGTGGTGATTTTTTTGGGGGGTATAAGGAACTACAGTTCTTGACTCAGACATTCCTAGAAAAATCATGCTACTGTAAGATTTATTAGCTGGATATAGATTTCCTCCTGCATAATATTCAAATCAAGTAATTTCATGTACAGGTTCTACTTCCCTGGTCCGATACCTTTGGGACCTGGCTGGTCCCTGATGAGGGATTTTGTCGGACCAGGAGAGATGGTTTCTGGCCTCCCAGTTGCTGGCCCACCCTCTGCCAGATCACCCACCGCTCCCCTGTGCAGCCCAGCCCAGCCCATTTGAACTGTACACTGGCTCCCAACCCCCTTCCTTCCCCCCACAACCAGCTGAACTGCACTCTGTCTACTGTCTCTCCTCACTCCCAGCCCTGCTAAGCCATGTGCTAGGTTTCTGAGCTTAACCCTTGCCCCCCACAGTGTGGCAGTTTCTCAGCTCCCAGCCCCCCAAGTAGCCCAGCTGGGCCACATGACATGTTCTGCTCCACACACCACGCCTGCACAATGCCAAGCTTCCTGCCACCCCTGCATTGCACCAGGCTTCCAGCACTGCCATCCAGTGCAGCATGCTACACTCTCACTCCCCACAGCACACCGGGACTCTGATCCTGGACCATCCATGGTTCTGTTATACCACAGATGTTGCCAGACCAATGAGTCCCAGTTTATAGAGGTGTAACATGTAGTTTGTTGATCTTGATTGCAAATAGTGTAGGTCAGAACCTTCTTTGATTCATTTAATTTGGCATGGCTCTGAGGAGGAGACCTAAGAACCCCATACCCACTATTTGGTCATAAGATTCTCTGTCCATTATAAAATATATTACTTTGGGTGCAATTATTCAAGAATTTGCATTCTAAATATACCAGAAATGAGTGCTTTAGCATGCATGTTTAACATTTTCTTTCCATGAGCATTTAGGCAAGTGGAACTCAGTTGTGCAAAAGTTCAGATGGAGAACACAAAGGGGACACAATCACAGCTGCACCAAATTAGCTTAAAATTTGAGCAAGTATTTTTAGTGTGTAGCACATTCTTAGGGTGTATTACAATCTGGAAAAAAAAGTACTATGAGGCTGTGTAATAGAAGAATGTATTATAATGTATAGAAACTAGGGACATGGTTTAGTTTGTATGAATAGCCTTAATTCTGGATTTCTTATCCTTTGAGTCCTTGACTTTGCAACTTAATAACTTTCCTTTGATGTCATGTTTTTGTTGTTCAGAGTTTTTGTTTTTTAAAAATTTTCTAGGGTTTAATAAAAAGAGAATAGAACATATTATATTATAAAGGCAACTATGTTTACCTTCCATATACCATCTGCAAAAAATGAATGTTGGAGTCTCAGCACTGCAACACAAACCACATAAGATAAATGACTAAGAAGCAGTTATGAACACTGTGATAGGGCGATACGGCCCCACACTTGTGCCTGGAACAGTGCAGACATAGAGCCGGGACTGCAACCAGCAGGGCTCGGACGTAGGGTGGAGGGCACGCCAGACAGCACGACACACACCGAGGCCAGGGTTAAGAGGGCATGCCGGGCATGAGAGAACGTCCCGATGCCGCTGCAGGGGGAGGGGCCCAGGAGGAACGGGTCTGTCAAGAGGTCACCCGCAGAATGCCGAGGAGAAGGGGAGATCGCTCCGAGATGTGGAATGAAACCCCAAGGGGGGAGGAAAGGAGGAGGAATGGGAGAAAGGATGAGATGGACACTGGACCAGGCAAGGGTGAGTCTGATGTCAGCGTCCCTGGAGGAGATGGCTGGGAGGACTCAGTGATAGGACACCAGGAAACGGGCACAAGGGGAAAGGAAGTAGCCCAGTACGGGTGCAGGAGTTACAAGCCAGTGGGCTGGAGAGTTGAGGGCAACAGCCCGGCCAGTCGAGACAGGGACAGAGGGTCTCTGTGTCCTTAGGGTCCTGGGCTGAGACTCAGACAGTGGGAGGGCCTGAATCTTCCTTTACCACCTGAACCCTTTCCATTAGGTCTGGATCTTAGTTCCGGCAGGTGAAAGTGGTAGATAGCACCAGGAGTGGTGAGAAGCCCATATGGGGGCCCCTTTCCTGAGGGCTTGGCTTGGTCAGCGGCCCCGGATAAGGCAAGAGCAAATAGGTGGTCGGGTAGAAGTCCCAAGTAGGGGCTTGGACCCCACAACCTCCTAATAATCACTCACTAAAGGAAGATGTGTAATTAATGGAAGTAGTGCATTACGTACACACTACTAAGTCTATATATCTGGCAGTTACTACCCAAGAAGCAGAATGGATAAGATTTAGATTCTCACCTAGTGTAACCTCTCTGTGGGGTATGAAGCTTGTTCAGTAATACATTTTGAGAGAACCACAAAATTATTAATCATTTACCAAAAGTGGTAAAGTTAAAATTCATGATCTCTTGGTTTCTTGCCCCATGCAGCTTTCCTAAGCTAAAGTGTATTTTAAGAAGATGGAGGAGGAAGAGGTTCAACTCTGTCCAGTGCTAGGAATACTCTCAGATTAAATAGTGATTTTTAGCAGCAGGCCTGAAACAAGCACTACTAATCTTAGTGAAAACAAAATGGCAATTTTTGATAACTTAAAAGTCAGCTGACTCTGAATGGTGTTTCATGAGGAAAAGTAAAGGACTCTCCCTATTGTTAGGCTGGCTCCTTTCTAGATTTAAAGATTTACAGGGAAACAGTGTTGTTTAGTGATCAGAGCACTGGATTGATATTCAAATGTCCTGAGTTCTATTCCTGGCTGTATTGCTGACCTTGGGCAATACTCTTCACCTCCGTCTGCCTTAGTTTCCTCATGTATAAAATAGGGATAAAGAAAACTAAACTCATTTGTAGAGCACTTGAGACAGCTGGATGGAAAAAAGCTGGATAGAAAAGCACTGTATAAGGGCTAGATATTATTTTCAAGTCCTACTGAAAGCCATTAAAGCATTAATTTTTTAAATAATCAAGATCATTTATTTTGAGAAGCACTGGGAAATTATGTACACATCACTGCCAGTTTTATATATATATTACAGGCCAGGCAGCTAGGAATGCCCATGGATTAGATTGTAGGACTCGGGAAAGTGCTTTTGTCATAACCCCTTGTCTATTTTCTCAAATTTGGTCAAGTTATAAACTTCTGTAAAATCTCACTTTATACCTATTTGGTAGAAACTTATTACAAAAGGTTGCTAACTTCTCTGAAGCCCAGCGGGGCAAACTGGCAGCTGTCTTTCAGAAAAAAATCAGAGTTGGATATGGAGCCCCAAGAGGGAGACTAGCACTTGCATAAGAAAAGAGAGTGGGGATAGGATGAGGAGCCTTCAGTGGAGACTGGCTTTGGGTTTGGCATGAGGAGCTGTAGTGGGGAGAAAGGACTGGGACAGGTTGTACATGGGGCACAAGGAGTCAGTAATGTCAGTAACAGCAATAGGGGGATCTGTGATCACCAGAAAACATTCTTCTCCAGAAACTGGAATGGAAGCCAAGATTCCTGAACTTCACCATTCCTACGTTATCCACAAATAGCTGTGGAACCCCTAGACAGATTTAATTCTGGCATTAACTTCCTTCACATAGTTGTGTGTGTGTGTAATACATATATATATTTTTAATTGTAGTAATTACTAAAACTTACTCTTACTAGTAACATCGCAGTTACTTTATCGACTGCAGTGGTTTCAGGGCAAAATAGAGTCTGTCTACTCTGCCATTCCCATGGACTAAGCCCACATTATCTGACCAGCCACAGGAGATTTCAGTGTAGAAATACACATAATAATGAGAACTGGGAGGGTACAAGACAAAAATAAATTGAGTAACATTAATTTATTATATTATTTGGTTATTACTCAGCTAGGTATAAAAATAGTTGGTGGAATAAGTAGTTCACTAATTTTTTGGTAGAGTGATGTCATCTTGCAGGTTATTCACAAGTGATAGGCTTCAACCAGAATTGGCCCTAATCTGGTTATGACATAAAGAGCTCCAGCTGCTCTCCAATGTCAACCTGCCTGGCAGAAAATCCTCCATTGACTGCTTTCCTCACTTGTATGCCTCCTGAGGAAGAACAACTAGTCAAGGCTTCTGTGCAAAGCCAGCAGAGTTCTTTTCCTCACTTCAGGAGTTGGCAGTATTTTTGTAAAATGGGAGGGCCTAGATATTCCCTCACCCTTCTGCGAGCAATGGGATGGCTTCTCTACTCCATCCTCGCCCCTCTCTGTCTCGAAAACATCTAGCTGTAGAAGATGACCCTGGTCTTCACTCTCCAGGCCTAGGAAATGGGTGAAGAAACACCCCACACACACACACGCACACCCCAAGATGCATCATAACTGAGGGGAAGCTGGAGGGAAAAAACTGATGTGGAGACAGAAATCTTTCAAATTCCGTGCCCCAAAATGAGATCCTTTTTACTCTGATGTAGTCCCTCAAAAAATGAGGAGTACAGGAGCTGCCGAAAAAGCTCCCCGCTGTCGTCAGAGCCACGGCTAAACTTTACTTTCACTTTCGACCTGAGCCTGATCGGCATAGCATTGGAAAGTGAGTAAGCCCGAGATATTTAAATTCCAGGCTCATTTGCACTTCTGAAGTGCTTGATTTGCATCCCTCTCTCGGCAGAG
>JANRFK010001234.1:56920550-56946937 GCA_030068395.1 Apalone spinifera | reverse complement strand
TAAGCCTCATTTGCATAGCTTTGGTGCAAAAGCGCGCCAATGTAGACGCAGCCTACATGTTTAGAAGCCTTTTATCTGTAATTCTACGTGTTTAGAACATTCTTACTACCTCTAATTTTACACATTCTTTCTGAGGTACAATATCTAAACTTTGTGTACTTCTTAGTAGGAAGAAAGCTGAGGCATATATTTATTAACAGGACCCTAATGGAACAACATACTGGAGCATTTCTTGTAAAGAGTTGAATAAAACTTGAAAATGTTTAATTATGTTGGAATGGGATCTTTCTTTTTTATTTTGTTATTTTACTTCATTGTCTCTCCGACTGGTGTTTGTGTTACCAATTAAGTACTCCAAATTCTATTTAATTACAGGAAATAAAACATTGGGGAATGGAAGGTATGTTTCTTTAACCTTCTTTACAACTCATTTCTCTTTAACAAAGAGCTCAAAGTTCCTGCTATTTGGTGTAGAAAGATAAGATCACCAATTAGTTTTGCTTAAAAATTTTCATTAGCAGACTTTACAAATCTTACTTAATCAATGGTATCTAATGGGAAAATGTCTACTGTGATATCACATCCTTTTCCTGCCAAAAGTGATGTGTTACATATCAGATTTTTCACGGATAAGCATGTATTATAGTGTATTTACAAGACCTAGGTAAGTGCTTTTGGACTGTAATTATATTTTGCTAAGGAAAGTGTTAGAACAACAGAGTAATTTTTGAGTACCATTGGAGCTTATTTAAATAGGTGGTTTGGATCTGGGATTTAAGTACAATTATTTAGATAGCCTAAGGTCAATTATTTTGAAATAATCTATAATAGAACATACACACATACAGTCATATATAAAGCACATACTGTAACCAACAATGTAAACCTGTAGAATAGCTAGCTATGCTTTATTTATATATTTGGCTGCTAATTCGTATAAATAGATTCTACTTCTCATTTAGTTCAACTGCCTAAGGTTAAGTAATGCAATATCAGGTAAGCTGTACAGCAATATAAATTTAACCATAATGGGGTTGTATTAGGGTGGACATTTAATGAGCTTCCCTTCATGGCCAGAGATCACTCTGCAGTGACCTGCTACCACATTCTCCTTGGTCAGGGCTCCTTAGGAGTTCAACAATCAGCAGGTAATTAAAGTATTTCTCTGCTGGGACTCCATTTATTAACACCTTTCTGACTGGGCCTCCAGACCCCAACCCTAGTTCATTCACTCTCTTCTGTTAATTAGGGGTTGGGGAGTGCCTTCTTCCCAAAGCTAGGTCCCAATACAAGCTAGATCACAGGGTATGTCCACACTGCAACAAGAGACCTGCAGCATGGGCTCGGCTTGCCTACGTCATATGACTTAAGTTTGCCTGAGGGTGTCTCTCAGAGTCTCTGCTCCAAACATCTACACTACAGTTTTTAGCCCCAAGCTGTTCAAGCCCCAGTCAACTGACCCAGGTTCCAAGAGTCAATGCCAGTATTTTAGTGTAACATCAGGTTGTACCTGGCTTCTGAGGCCTCTGGCTTCCAGATCACCAGACTGTTAACCCTATCAGTATATCTAGCATGAGCTGGGCTGAAAACTCCCAGGCTTTATCTGGCAAAGCTCAGCTTTCCTCAGCCTTTTAGTTCTGGCTTGCAGGCCCAAACCCTTTTCTCAGTCAGGATCTTCCTGCATGGGTCATTGACACTTTTTATGATTTCCCAAGCTTTTGGGCATGCTCTTTATAGGGCAAGCACCTTATCTCTACAAGGTGGGGCTCATTCTGTAATCAGCCTTGGTTAGCTTCAGCCCTTAAGAGGATCTACTATGCAGCCTATTGGGCTAGCCTGTTTGCTTGCCTATATATCTTTTCTCATAGGTTTCTAAGTTTATGATAGGTTCGATTATTTGGTTTATTAGAATACTTTTATTTTAATGTATTTTGGCATAAGGAACCTGTTGACCACATCCTGTATGTTGACCGAAGGCAAAGTTATCAAATGTATGTCTGAGACCTTTCTCCCAGGTAGAAAAGTTAGCATGCATATGTATCATAGAATCATACAACATTAGAACTGGCAGGGACCTCGAGAGGTCCTCACGGCAGGACCTTTCACCTAGATAGACAGTGAAGCATTAAAGCATGAGGTCCATATATGGCTACAACCTTTAACAGACATAGATAAAGGATGTGTTGAATGAGGTTAGCATAGGGACTTCCTAAATTCATACCCTCCATAATGTTAATGAGTATATCATAAGGAAAGACCTGAAATAACTGGGAGGACAAAAATAACAAAGGTATATGTATATTTCATCAATACATACAAATTTACCAGCCTATAGATTAGGTATACCCCATCATTTTGGTGGGAAACTAAGTTCAGACAGAGGGAAGACTCAAGCACCCATGCCCTATGAAAAGGGTGCCCTCCTGGCCAAGAAAGTTTATTTTACAAGCTCTAAACTTCTTTGTTCTTAGTTCTTTGTTTTACAAATCTATTACTCTGTCTGTTCTTAATTTTAAATTTTAAGTCAGTTAATTAAGTAAAATATAATGAGATTAATTAACGTTAAAAAGTGCAAGCATTTTGCGTCGAAAGCTTATTAAGCGTGAACTCTGATGGACCTTTGGTGTGAGCCAATTCTACAGGTGCTCTGAACAACTGCTGTTATATTAGGCATCCAAAAAGACACACTAAAAATGATACCTACACTGTGGATTGTGTTGGTGAAGGGAAGCACACAAGACACGCACATAAATCTAGTCCTTACCAATATAGAATACTTCAACTTTATCCAGACTGAGCATCTGCCATTATTCTGTTATCCATTTCACTACCTCCCTCATTCACTCAAACCCTTAATTCAGCAACCTGGGAAAAAGGGTATGCCAGATTAAAGATTTTTCTGGGCCAGAGAGGGCACTGTGGGGCTTGGGCATGAATGGGATGAGAGTGGAGTGCTTATCTCAGAAACACACGTGGTTCCACATCCTGCACTATTCCCAGGCACCACTCTCTGCTACTCCCATAGCTGTGCGGAAAGCTGAAGGGGAAGTCTGTTGCTATGCTGTTGTTCTCCCAGCTGTGGGGCCAAGGGGAGTACATGGGTGTTCCCAGATGAGGGACTTTCAGAGTACATAGATTCAAGTGTAATAAATATAAGCACATGATTCAGTTTTTATATGGTTTTATCTTGTAAGTTCAGTTTTTTATAGCTCTGTATTGTAAATTGCATATTTAGTTCAGAAGAGCTGATTGGAATTATTTTTTCTCATGTGGGAAAACGCAGATTTGTTGAAACTGAAACTTTTTGTGCAAACAGTTATTTTGATGTGCTTTCCTTGGGAAGGTGTCTTGGGTACAGGAAGGAGTACAGGAAGGAAAAGAAAGCAAAGAGCTTCAGCTATATCCTAATGATTTGCATGCATACCACTGGTGTAGAAGACTGTCTTCAAGTCCTTGCTCTGAATCAAAAAGCAAGGAGTTGAAACTGAATTTGATTCTCTTCCTTTGTTTTTTTCAGTAAACATTTCCAAAGTCTTCTGTATTCTTCCAACACACAATGGAAACAGAAATTGAAACCTGAAAGTTATTCACAAAACTAAATTCTTTTTATCCAGCAAACCCTATTTGCCAATTAAAATAATTAGAACTGTGGGAATTTGTGTATTGGATCAGACCCAAGTTCCATCTCACCCAATATCTTATGTTTGACACCGGCCAGCACTACATGCTTCAGAGGACAAGAAACCCTGCAGTAGGCAGATGTGGGCCAATCTTACCCTCTTGAAGGTCTCTTTCTAATTCCTAAGAATTCAATATTGACTTAAGCCCTGTATCATGAATTTTCCATCATTAAAATATTGTTAGCATTAACTGTTATAAGTATAGATATTTTTATTCATATAAAATGGATTATTCCTTGTTGCTTGGAAAAAAAGTTCTCTAAGGTGATGGGGTAAATGCAGAGAAACTAAGATGTGTAGGTGCACAGCAAAAAAGGCAGAAGAATAAACCAACCAAAAATTTCAATTCTCGACTGTGAAGTGTAGCTAAAATATTATCTGAACATTATATATAAAACCTGAAAGATGCTGATAGATTGTAAATGATTTATACAAGCCCCTGTTCTTCAAATATAGATAATAATCAAACCCTAAGAACAATTGAATTAAAATTCAGAGTTGATGATGGAAAGAGGGATTTCTCAGAAGAACATTCCTTCTCTTTCATAAATTTAATTGTGATAGAGTTCAATGCCAGATGCTGTTAAATATGCGGGTAATACCACATTATTTCATTATATGTGGCTTCAGGATTATGAGCATCAGTTGCTTGGAGACCTGGGTTTTTTTTAATGTGATATTTTTCCTTTTAATTTGACTGATGGTTGTTTTCTGTATTCAGTTCCACCAGTCATTCGAGTCTATCCAGAGAGCCAGGCGAGGGAACCTGGTGTGACAGCCAGCCTCCGATGCTACGCTGAAGGTATCCCCAACCCACAGCTTGGTTGGTTGAAGAATGGAATTGACATTACTCCAAAGTTATCCAAACAGTTAACTCTTCAAGGTAATGAGTTATACTTTCCACTGACAAGGGCATAGATATGATTTTTTTTCAAGTATTGAGGAGTCTCTGCAGTGGAATCTGACCTTTTATGCTGTTTTCATTGATCTGTTTAGAGAAAGATTATGCCTCTAACTACAGTGTTGCTAATCTGCTAATCCTTCAGGATTGACCTGGAGTATCCTGGAATTGTCATCACTCTCCTGAATCATTAATTTTTCTCCTGATGATTTTGAAAGCAATCATGGGGATTTTAATAGGATTTTTAAAGAAAAATTCATTATGCCATGTTGGGGGGGAAAAATGTCTCAGTCCTGAACCAAGGAGTGAAGTGTGAACTGCACCACCTCAGGAGAAACTGCGCAGTAGAGCAGTGTTTCTTAAAGTTGGCAAACCACAGCCAATGGGAGATATCCCGAAATAGCTACCACCCGTCTACACAAGCCTCCTGTTATTTTGAAATATTTTTCGAAATAACGGGTGTACTATTTTGCCATCCCAGTAAACCTTGTTGCACAAGGAATAAGGGATGCCTCAAAATAGCACGCTATTTTGAAATTTGGCACTGTATAGACATGCCAAATTTCAAAATAAGCTATTTCAAAATAGTTTCAAACTAAGATACACAATTTGCTTAGCGCAAATTGTGTATCTTATTTTGAGTTTAGGGTGCTGTGTAGACACACCCTCAGATTTAAAAATCACCCTTGGCTGTTGGACAGGAATTGGCAATATCAGAAGGACTAATAGAATTTTCCAGCAATAGTAGCAGTTTCCTTTGTAGGCTGAGTAGAAGCCATTAGTGTGCATGGAGACGCATGCTAGCACATGCCTCAACCCTGCTATTTTCTGTGCATAGGCTTAAGCAGATCTATTTACCCACACTGGGAAGACAGCTTCCTGTTGCAAAGTACACTTGCCTTGAGTGAGTGGAGAAAATCATCCCCTCTGAGAAATATATATATGTGAGATAGTACCAATTGTTTATCACATTTTAAAATGTGTACTTTATCTTTTTTATAGAAGTATTTCATGACAAAGTATGTCATGGTTTTTATTTTGAGAACATGGGTCACTGCTACATTCTGGCACCCTTATACGGGATGAATATTATTAATGTGAGTAGCTCTACTAATACTACTGAGTCTATTTAAGAAGGAAGTTACAACTCAGTAACAAGTAAGGCTGTCTGAATATAGAGAAAACCCTCAAAGTTGATTTTAGACAGCACTGACAATGTGGATGTCACTTTTGTCTGGAAATTGGACAGAAGGCAGTCTTCTTCATGAGATTTCTAAATGTAATGAATCTGATCAGGTCAGAAATATCACAAGCATAGCCTTTTGCTGAATTTCAGTGCTTCCTGTCACAGCCAAAGTCGAGCAAAAATGAAAGAAAAAGAAAACTAATCAACTATTTCAAACTCCTAACAAAATTAGCTTCTGGTTCATTTCAAGTTTGGATAAACAGTCAAGTGAATTCTTACGTGTATTGAAACTGCCTCCATGCACCCATATGTCAGGATAGCTTTTTGGAATGCAGTCTCACATAATGCTATGCATCTTTATTTTGTGTGGGACTTCCCACACATATTTCATCCCCAAATATTTTAAAAAGTTGAATAATGGATTAAAAAAGAGAAAGATATTAGCTCCCACTTGTTATCTTTTAAAAATAAATTAATACAGACTTTGGAAAAAATGGCAATCTAGTTCTCTGATATGAGAGAAGAATCCCAAGCCACTAAGTCTAGTTCTGGATCTAAATTTTTTCCCAAAGTTTGGAGTGGGATCTAATCTTAGGAGTCAGTTTTGTCCTTAACTCTAAAATACATAGGAAAGAGTACCTCAATACTCAGAGTTACTATGTTGTCAGCAAAGAGTAACACTTAAATGCAATGCTGCCCTGAGCTTTGCTCAAGTGTTGGTATGTGGGGAGGTACACTTGAATCTATAATAAGGAACCCGGTAGCAGACAGCGCCAGAGAAGCACCCAAAAGATGCACAGTGGGTGGGGATGCCACAAGGGTTCTCTAAACGGGATGTGTGGGGAGTACTCCTGCAAACAAAAGAATCTAAAGGAATGTGCTTTTGTGAAATAATAATAGGAAGACAAAGGGGAGTGATCCTGTGAATCTCAGGTATGTCTGAATGCAAGGGATGACCAAATGCAGAGCTACTTGCTGTCCTTCACCTCCATCTTTCTCTTGGATTATCTGTCACTATTGATGTCATTCTCCCTCCACAATTCCATTATTTTCAACAACAAAGGTAAGGCATGGGGAAGTGATTCCTTTAAACAGAAGGATGTCTGGAGAATGAGACAGTGTTGAGTAACTCCCAACAATATACCAGAGTACATCAGGGAAAATAGCATGAATGGGTGGCTAGCAGATAAGTGCAATACTGTCTGCATGGAGCTACCCTTATAGGTGATAAGAATACTGAGTTTCCAGATAGTACTCTCCTAACAACTCCTGCTCCCCCACTTTCCCCTGAAGAAGCACTTCATACCATGGGACTATTCCCTTTTGCATGTCCATGGGAAAGTGCTCTCTGGACTCTGACAGCTGCCTGTGCTTTCTGGAGGGTTCTGTGAAAAGGTTTTCTTTTGGTCTTAAGACTGGATGTCTAAAGATGAATAAAAATGAGGAGAATTATCTTTGTTAAAGGAAAATATATTCCATGCCGTCTTGCTTACTACACTTTATTAAAAATTAAATTATGGATAATCTCAATACAGTACATTTTTCCTATAACTTCCTATCTTTACTGCTCATGTCAGCAGTAAAAAAATATATAAAGGCTGGAATAAAGGAAAAGTGCTCCTTGACCAGCAATAAGCCACATCGCTTATTTGTCCGTATACATTTTCAAAAACCAGAGTCTGAAACACAGATTCTGAAGTTGAACAGGCATATTTTGCACTTACAGCAATGTAGCACTTCTATTACAAAAAGGCATTTGTATATGAAAATCAGATCACTGTACCTATTTACCCAAGTCCACATATAGGGAAATTCTATATGGACAAATACAGGTTTCTCATGTAGAAGCTTCTGCACAAAACTCTATTTGTGTGTACAGGTTGAACCTCTCTCAACCAGGACTCTAGCAGGACTACAGCTGTTGCTGGACCAGAGAAACATTGGAAAGGGCAGAGGCAGGAGCCCTGTGGGGGCTGGGAACCCAGCCAGGCTGGATTCAGGGTGGCCAGCAGCTGAGATCCCTGCTATGGGAGTCCAGCTGAGCTTGTGGCAGGGCAGCCAGAATATTAGCAGGCTTCAGTGGGGCAGCGGTCTTCTGTGGTGGGGCCAGGAGACCCAGCAGCAGGGCTGGTACTGCCCCAGTAGGGCTGGCAGGATTGGGAATCCTGGCAGCTGAGCAGCAGTCTGCCATGGAATGGGGGGGCAAGGGTCCTGGTGGCAGGATTGTGGGCTGGCACGGCCAGTTCTGTCCTGGCAGGACTGGTAGCAAACCGTGACATCATGACAGTGTTTTGCCATGTCAAAGCTGAGAGCCCCAGTGGTGGGACTGTGGGCTGCCGTGGCAGAGCAGCAGGGCTGCTCACACATGAGGAGCCTGCCAGGAGGCTAGACCAGGGGCAGAACCGGGCTGGGGAGCTAGTGACAGGGGGTCAGAAATGAGCTCCCCTGGTCCGGCAAAATCCCTCCTTTGGGACCACTCAGGTTCTGAGGGTGCCAGACCAGGGAGGTCCAACCTATACTATTTTAGATACAGAGGCAGGTTCTACTATAGAATCCTACTATAAAATCCTGTATAAACTTATCAGCTGCTCTTCTGTATTCAATTTCAGCTGTAGTAATTGCTATGCTGCTTTTTTTAAAGCAGAATTATCAATTGAAATGTGTATTAGAGCAACACTGCATATTTGTGACATGTTTTAGAAAGGTGGATTTGCTCAGAGTGATATTTCAAAGGACCTTCTTCCTAGCCTCTGTGAGTAGCATTGCATAACCTAGGAGCTATCTTTCTATTTCAGTATGTGGTGCAGTAGTTCTTTTGAATGCATTCATTAGACTTTTATGACTGAAAGGACATGGGAGTGAATTTTAATGGGCTAAAAAAATCCATTTGTCCATGTTTTTTTACATATAAATTGTCACCTGAGTGTGAAGTGGCACTCTGATTAATTTGTGAGCAGGAATATATACATGAAAAAGAGGCTGGGTTATGCAAATGTGACCATTCATTTTTCTAACTCAATTATGCTACATTATAAAGAAGTTCAATTAATGTAGCATCCTATACACTAGGAGCTATATCTCATTCAACATGAATTGTTGCTGAAAATGTACTACATTACATTCTCTGTAAGCTGTTATTTTGTGTTAAATCAGCAATACAAGACACCGGAATGTCCAATGATTTTATATGGAGTTAGTACAACTGCAGCTAAAGTCTATAGAAAAAAGCATGTCAACACTCAAACAGATATATAATCTGAGACTCACATCCAGATCCAAGCAGCATGTAGAAGTGATATTCCTACTCTCTGTGAAATGGATGATAGCATAGATCACTAACCAATTGAATACTTTTGGAGTTTGGCCTTGTGCCAGTACATGAGCTCAGGAAGGGAAGCAGTTTAATTAGAGTGAACTGAGAAAACTGACTGAGTATATAATCTGAAAACACTGTAGCAAAACTGAAATTGTGGTTAACATAATGTATCTTCCCTCTGTTTTCAGCAAATGGCAGTGAGGTTCACATTAGCAATGTGCGCTATGAAGATACAGGTGCATATACTTGTATTGCAAAGAATGAAGCAGGAGTGGATGAAGACATTTCTTCACTCTTTGTGGAAGATTCTGCTCGAAAGACCCGTATGTATTGAGGAAAAAAATCTATTATTTATGTTAGCCCTCAGCTATATGTTAAGAAAATTGATATTGAAAAGCACTGTGAAGTACCAAATAAATTACAGTTTCTATGTCTAGATTGTTAGAAACTTAAAAAAAAGTCATAACAATAATTATAGCCATTGCAAAGAGTAATTTTAAATATTACATTTAAGCAGACGTAACGTGAAATGTTTGATTAATTCTGTGAATTGACGCCTCCCTGCACCAGCATTATTATTCCGATAGTTCTCTGAGGATCATTTTATCAGATGGTAATGGCTTCCTAGGTTTGTCTAGGATGTATTTCCCTAGGTATACCAGAGCAGCACAGTGGAGGGAGACAAAATGTAGAATACTTTCTGCCACCTTTTTGTTCCTCTGACAGAGTCTTTTGTTCCTCTGACATTAGAGGGTGAAATATGGCCCTCGTTCACATTGGAGTACCAACAGGATAGCTTTAATTGCCCTAGGATATTACAGAGTCCAGTGAGTCTAATGAACTCTAGTCTTGCTCTGCAATCTTGTGCTCTTGTAATTTTCCCTGCATACCCCAATCCTCCTCTAAGCACCTGGTTGCCTGGGGTAATGTGAAGCACAGAATGATGCTAGTCCTATGCCAGCACAGGATCCCACTATGCTAGAAAAATCATTAGCTGTTACCTTAAGGCAGTTTAACTGCCCTTTGCAGAACTAAAGTTGATACTGAGGAATTTAGATGCCAAGGATTGGTCTTTATATCAACTGAAATAGAGACACCCTGCAAAGAATCCCCACCTGGTTCTACACTAAGCTTTGTCAGTGGTGGAATAAATCTTCAAGATATATTTAATATCATGCAGGTGCCCAATTATTGCAAATACACCTAGTAAACTAATAGCAGAATAAGAAGTCTCAATGTATTAATTCAGGGAATCCCTAGATGATTGTATGTACTAGAAGATTTATTTGGCATTAGTCTGGTTCATCTGCCCTTGTTTCCCCCCCTCCCGACCCCAGCCAGAGTGAGGAATGAATCAAACTGTGCATTTTCCTCTTGCTTCAACCTCTCCCCTCCCCCAACCGTCCTAAAGGGCACCTTGGGGTAAGAGGCTCAGGGCTCGGTAGTCCCAGATGGGGGGGATGTCCCCTCCAGCTCTTTTCATCTCTTTTCCCTGGTGATTCTGTCTCTTTTCTGTATAGTTTTATGAGAAGCAATCCCTTTCCAGCCACATCCCATTTTACTTGCACAACCAGACCCTAATCTTGCTTTACATTATGATAAGAGGGAACTGTATACCAGATTTGGTGTTCCTTGCTCTTATCATTTAGGAGTCGATCTTGAACAGACAGACATACAGACTCACAGACAGACAAACTCTTATATGTCATAGATATATAATTTTATTACTAGTAAGGTTGCCTGACACTTCTCATTATAAGACATTGTTCCCAGTTGCACATCATTTTACTAAACTTTAAGCATTTGACTGAAATTATGCATGCTGGGTATCTACTATGGATTTTGTAGAGGTTTTGTTTTTGTTGTTTTTGGTTTTTAAACTTCAACCAAAAGGGTTAATCCATTTCTGAGACCGAGTCTCAGGAAAATTATTTGTATGTATGTATTAAAACATTCTGGTCGCCTTTACTTTTAGATGCTCTAATTCTCCATAGTTGAGTAGGGACTTGAAATTTGGCACTAGCTGGCTATTATGTAAAAAAAAAAAAGTCTTTTGGTGTTTTCATGCAAATTCACCCAAGTTCGATTATGTTATAAGCCGTTGAAAAATTACAGTTTGCATATTTTGTGACAAGACTTACTAGCTCTTAACCATCAAAATCTCTGAAGAGTCTGTCTGTACTGTGCCTGTTCCAGCAGGTGCAAAGCAATTGCTACCTCTTGTTCATGCTAGTACTAAGTACCAAAACTGAGGCAGTGAAGCCTGTGTCTCCTGTGCTCAACATGCTGGGACCATGTGTTGTGGAGGAGGAAGCTCCATGAATCAAATGCAGAGGTGATGGATGCTGGGTGGGGATTGTGAGTGAATAATTGGGGGGAAGAGACTGCAGATGGAATCTGTGCCCACTATAGCACACTTCCCTCTGGAATATGGAATGGAGCCCAAGATTATGAAGTCTGACAGCAAATATCTGACAAAACGTCTTATCCCTCTAGTAGCGTGTCCTCACTTCCAGAATGTTGCCTTGTCTCTGGTCACCATATTTCATAGGGTCCTTGTTTCTGGAATCCCCCTACTGGGCTCTCCTTGGACCTGGCAATATTCTTTCTCAGTTTGCATATTCTTCTGCTATTTCTATCAGTTGCTCCTTTCGCTCAAGTGGCATTAATCTAAATGTTTCAAAGCTAATAATGACACAATGCATGTCGTTATGATGCCTTGTGATAGACTTACTATTTTTGCAGGTTTTTTATTTTTAAATCTAGGAAGTTGTACACAAAGAACTAAATTGAAAGAACATTATTAGGATTGCAAAGTCTAGCACTTAGAAATTAGGAAATGAAGAAAAAGTAATCTTAACTGTGCTAACTTTATCCAAAACCCCATATGCGCCTGTATGCTGATGCAAGTTTTAATTACATAATCACATACTATTTTTTCACAGAATTTCTGCTTCATTCAGTACACAGAAACTAAATGAATGAAACTAAATTAGCATGCAACTTTCAATACTGTTGTATCTTCATTATTCAATGGGTAGCCCTAAATTTTATTTACTATACATTATTCAAATCCTGATCTTTGGACAGAATTAGTAATTTTCTCAGCAGTGTCATTGTAGTTAGCCACTGTCCATGGGTGTGGCCAAGTTTCCCGAGGTCCTATAAAGTTTGTTTACAGCAATAAGTCCTAGCTCTCAATGTTCTCAGCTGTTATGTAGCTCTAACTTACCCCTAAATGTCCTCTAACAGCCCAGAAAGCAGAGGAAGTGAGGCAATGTTGCTAGATAATATTCACTTTCTATGGTCCAGAAAATTCTCTGGTTCGGAATCAGTCATGTCCTTAAGGTGCTAGACTAGAGAGGATCGACCTGTTGTATCTGTGTACATCACAAACTTTAATTGAGATACTGGGGTGTTAGAAATCATGTATTGGGGTAATTGTGTAACCGCTGAAAATCTCAGCACTTACATGGTTACCCACACTGTGGGCTCTGCAGTATAAAGCTTAGCTTAGCTTTATGCTGCAGAACTTTTAGCAATGCCTTCCGGAGAGTAGGACCACCAGCCCCTGCCAGCCCGACTTGGCACCTGGGGAGGAGACTTCGCTGTGGCAGCGAGGCCACTCCCTGGAAGCAGAGCCGATAGTCCTTGTCCACCCAGGTTCCAGGAAAGCAGCTTCAATGAGTATAACCAACACCATTAACCGATAAGCATCTGTTTAGTGGTACTAGTGAGATGAGGGAATATAAAATAAAATCTTCATGACACTAGAAATGGGCCAAAAATTATAAAAATCAATTTTAAACTCACTTGAACATCCATAATCATTAAGGAATCTTGCACATAAATTTTGCTGTTCTAGGATTACAAAACAGGTACTGTCATTTTCAGTTTGTTAAACGGTTAGAATTTTCAGGATCAGGAGGTCACGTTTTAAAGTGATATGTGTTTTAAGTAGCATTTTGGGAATTCAATTTTGATATCTTTTTTAGTTTTTTTAGCTTAATATCTAGGCTTTTTATTTTTGATACCTTTATTGAAAGCAAATTATTAATAATAGTATTTTATGCCTAGCCATGTTTATTCTTAATTTATAAAACTAATAACTAATGTAAGGCGAAGAAAAATTCATTCCACATTGTGGAAGCCAAAACTCAGAAAAGATTCCCTTAACAAATTTAAAATACTGTTTTCATGAATTATAAAATGATGCCAAGACTTCACAGCAGCTAACTTTATAGGACTTACAAAATCATATAATAGGCTGTAAATAATGCATGTTGTGAATGCATTCAGGTCTGGTAGCAACATGTCTGGTGCATTTAGGGTAGACATTTGGGTTTAAATGAAATGTGTAAGAGGAGAAAAACGGAATATAACCCTAAATGTTTCTACGAGACTTCATCCAAGCAAACCAGACTGCTTTCTTTGAGCGTCCTAGTCATACTGTATACAGAGGGAGTGTAATTGATCTATTCTTAAGAATCTCTTAACATGTTTTCCTATAAACCTGTGACCATAGATCTGGACTTGTCCTCAATATTTCATGATGCCACTAGACTTTGAGTTGCCATGCTTAAATAAGGGTGTAGCAGGAGCTTCTGCAAGACGCATATACATTCAAAACAGATATTTACATATGCAGATCAGACATGGGCATATACATTCAAATAGGCAGTTACTATCAGTATCCAATTATTGTTTTTACCGATACAAATGTAAGCCTGCCTGTACAAGTGATGATCTTTCCAGACACCAGGGCGCACACTTTTTTTGCTCTCTCTTCTCCTGTGTTCTTATTGAAAAAGATGCTGTTTACAGAATACTTAATTAATGATATTTCAAGTTAGAGGAAGAGGGCTTTGTCATTAACCTCAGTCTGCTTTTATTCAGACTCTTCCAAGTATTGCATTTTGGAAAAAAAATTGCTTTACCCTTAACAAGGAGGAGACTGATATATCTAGAACCATCTGGTTAGTTATTTATTACTTAAATACAAAGTTATTTTTTTCAACTATAATCTAATTCCTGCTCTTGAAGCTACAGCTTCTGATATAAGACTGTCCTCTGGTGAGTGGTGTAAATGTGATTTTGTATGATCCCACATACGCTGTAGCCCTTATATATCACATTCATTATAAATGATTTCACTTTTATTCTTCATTAAGGGAATAAAAGCGGACATGTTTATATTTGAAATCTAGGCTCTTTTTTCTTTCTCACTGAAGCAAAAAAAACCTCCCTATTGGGAATGTTATAATGGAATGCTGCAGAAAGAGGGGTCTGCCTAAAAGCAGAAGCAACATAGCTCCTCTCCAGCTCATCAGCTAGCCTGACCTCCCCAGTTTTCTGAGTACAATGGTATATCAGAATTTTGGGGAATTCAGAATGCTGATTGGCTGTTGAGGTGGTAATGATTTATAATGAGACATTCCAGGGGAATATAAAGAATTTATAATTGCATTGCATTGCACTTAACAGTACTAACATAATTCATCTAACCAAAAAACAAAAAAACCCAAAACCTACATGGGGTGAGGGCCCTGCTGGTGTAAGCATTTCACTTCCTGGGTATGATGGATTGCTTTTCTTCACTGATTCCACCTACTATTTTTGTATGCATATAATACCTTTGGTCAACAGATATCAAATCAGTGTTGCATAATATTATGTTTGGCTATTTATCTCTGGGATCTCATTTTTCAGCCCAACCAAAATGAGTTGCTCAATTTGTGTATTAAAGAGTATACATATAGCGTGAACATAAACAGAAGTGCTATCTTCTCACCAGAGCACTAGAATTATGTACTGTAGATAATGAACCTCTTCTTGTCCTACAAAAGCTCCTGCAAAGAACTAGATCTTACAGACTATGATAAAAAGTCTTACATTTTACCATGCCTCTGCCTTAATATCACTTCTTAAATTTTGTTAATTAAACTTACACGCTGAAATTTGATTTTCTGAAAAAAAAAGCATTGTGTTTCATATATTGATATATTTTAAATTTGAGATTAGGCTGCTCAGATTTAATAGTTTTTGGCAGAGATTCTCCAATAAGCTTTGGGATGCCTCAGGGGGTCACGAGGTTACTAGTAGGGGATCACAAGCTGTCAGCCCCCCTCCTCCGCCAGTGCTGCTTTGCATATAGCATTGCTAATGGTGTTAAATATCTAAAGTGTTTTAATTTATAAGGTGGGAGGGAGGATTGCACTCATAGGCTTGCTATATGAAAGAGGTCACTAGCACAAAAGTTTGAGAACCACTACTTTGTAGAGATGAATAGCCTGTGGTTTATAACAGAAAGATAGATAGAGTGATGGATAGAACCTATAGTGGATTGTGTGGTACCTGATGCTAGAAGCAAGAATAAAAGGAAATAAATAGTATGAGGTATTGCTTAGGTAGATCAGTAAGGAAGTTGTTTATTTTAAAGTTCCTAGCAGATGGCACAGATATTTGACACATTCCCAGGAGAAGTCAGTATGCCTAGATGGTAATGATTCATCATCAAGATGGAAATTCAGGATTAAAGTAAATGAAAAAAATTGTGAAAAGTGCTTTGTTATCTAGAGCTGCTAAATTTATGCTCACATTAAACAATGAGCTGATGTTATGTTATATGTTGGTAAGAGTTTAACAAATGATAGTAATCTCAAGAAAATTCCAGCCTCTGGTTAGCCCTTGTGCATTATACAGTGTGTGTTTTTTAAAATAAAACAAAAACCAAACTTTTAAATATATGTTTTCATGTTTGAATTGTCCCAGAAGCATAATAGTAGAATGTGCAAGATCATTTTCTTTCAAATGATGAACTTTCAGGGGATTACTATGTCAGCATAAAACTCCCTTTTCAATTGAAACTTGATATATTTTATATCTGAGCCCAAGATACCTTTTTCTCAACAGACCTGAAAAAAAGCTATGGAAAAATTTAAAGTTACATACTATTCCCCAAAATATTTATATTGTATGCAGAAGTTGCCTGATACTTCTCGGCTGTGTCTACATTGGGCCACTTATTCTGGAAAATCAGCCGCTTTTCCGGAATAAGCTGCGAGCTGTCTACACTGGCCCCTTGAATTTCTGGAAAAGCACCGACGATCTACTGTAAGAAATCAGCTGCTTTTCCGGAAAAACTATGCTGCTCCCGCTCAGGCAAAAGTCCTTTTTCCGGAAAACTGTTCCGGAAAAGGGCCAGTGTAGACAGCACAGTAGTGTTTTCCGCAAAAAAGCCCTGATCACGAAAATGACGATCGGGGCTTTTTTGCGGAAAAGCGCGTCTACATTGGCCATGGACACTTTTCCAGAAAAAGGGCTTTTCCGGAAAAGCATCCTGCCAATGTAGACGCTCTTTTTCCAGAAATACTTATAACGGAAAACTGTTCCGTTTTAAGCATTTCTGGAAAATCATGCCAGTGTAGACGTAGCCCTCATGATTAGACACTATTTTCAGTTACTGAACCTTAATTATTTAGGCTGAAACTTTCCATTTTCATTGTGTGTCTCATGTTTTTTGTTTGTTTGCTCCTACTAATAGTGTGACATTCTGTATTTTGGAGAGTGTCTGTTATCCCCATATTTCTTATTTGTATATAATTATACTATTGCATATAGAGCATTACATGTGAGGTATTATGGGAAAAGTTATGATTTGCTGAAACTCACTGTGCCATATACATATGTATATCATTAATGCATATAAAATTATAAGAATTGTGTTGCATACTTTTAACTAACATATATGCTACAAGAAAAAGGGAGCTAATCAATGCCCAGGTGAGTATCAAACAACCATTAACAGCCATTGTCCAGCAAAGGAACTACCATTCAATGACTCACATGCATAAGGCCACACCAGAGGAATTGTTCAACCTTGCCTGGGGAATCAGAAATGTCCACCAGACATGTCTGGATTTGTGTTCGTCAAGCATATGGGATTAAGAGTATAAAAGAGTACTCAGTAGCCACATGATTGGCCTTTCTCCCTCTTCCACCTATTGTGCAAGCAACAAGGACATTCAGAACACGGAAGATTCCAACAGAGGGGATTGGCCAAAGTTTCAAGGGTGAAATGCATTCTATAAATTGCAATATCAAATGGGGTGAGAAAAACTGCTTAATCGAGATGTTGCCTCATCTAATAGGTTTGAGAGTTTAGACTGTTTTTATGTTTTATTTTCTTTTGGTAATTTACTGACTTTTTGCCTATCACTTATAATTACTTACAATCTGTCTTTTGTAGTCAATAAATTAACTGGTTGCTGGAAGAGTTTGGTAAATCTGCCCAAGTTTATGAAGGCTGGAGTATATCCACTTTCCATTGATGAAGTAGTGAACCAATAAATATATATGCATTGTTTATCTTGAGCAGCATAAGATGGCATATTCCTGAGGTACAGACTTGGGAGCTGGTGCCTTTCTGTTTGATTCATGAGTAGCTCTGGGAGTATATATACATTCTAGCTGAGGGTGGAGCTCCTCCTATGGTTGTGCTGAGTAAGAAGAGAGCTTGGAGGGTTTTGATGCTTATCATGAGCAAAGCTTTGTGAGAAACAGCTCAGGCTAGAGAGTTAAAATAGCACGGCAGTCCCATAGTCTGAGGCTGAGAGAGCCCATCACAAATAAGTTCAACCATTTCTGAGAAAAAAAAGGAGGGGAGAATACATTGTTTTTGTTTATGATTAAAAATTAGTTTTGTTGAGAAACTTTATAATATCCACACTTTGAAACTTGGACTGGAATTTGTTTTGGGGGGATGACAGTGGCATTGGCTTGCAACTTTTGTCTTCCCAATTAGAATCTGACCAAATGTATCCACATAGTAAGCTCTCAAATAATCAACGACTTATTTAGTAGAGACTTAGTAGAGATTTATTAAAGTTTGGCAGCTAAGTTCTCTTCAGATTTTGTCTGTATTGGACATGGTTCATTCCTGGGGCTACAGGAGCTGAGTAGGACTTTCTGGGTGATTGCTCTCCTTGCTGCTGGAAACCACTATGGAACTGAGAAATAAACTGAAAGCACAGTGTCTTTTTTTCCTGTACTGAGTGCTCCCCTGCTGGCACCTAGACTGTGTGGCAGAGAAGACAATATATTGATTGGAGAGCAGAGGGAAGAGGAATCCCTCCTATTTTGTTTGGCATTCACATTCAAATTAACTCAGTACTCAGAGTGAAACTGCAACCACTTACAGAGTTTGAGAGCAGAAGGGGCTATTAGATCTGGTCTCATCTTCTTTACATAACAGTGTTCAGGATGGCAAATAAATACAAGACTACCTGGACGCACCCTAGATCGAAACAATGGCACATGATAGATTATGTCATTATTCGTCAGCGTGATAGTCGGGATGTACTTATCACAAGAGCCATGCGAGGAGCAGAGTGCTGGACTGACCATAGGCTTGTCCGCACTATTTTCAAGAAACACATTGCTCAGCATTACCCAAAATACTCAAAGCTTATTTGAACAGCCTTTAACATTGCCAGACTCCAGCAGCCTTATCATCAGCACAAGTTCTAGTCAAGCCTTGATGAAAAGTTGACTGCCAACAGACCATTGATTGGAGATCCAATTCAGAAGTGGAGCCAGTTTACAGAAATGGAGAAGGAGACCGCAAAGTCAGTGCTTGGTCCCAAGAAATGCAATAATCAAGACTGGTTTGATGAGAATAACAGTGATATTGAGGACCTGCTTGCCAAGAAGAACAAGGCATTTATGGAGAGGCAGAATGGCCCAGGCTCCATCTCTAAGAAAGACAGGTTTAAGTTCCTCCAGCGAGAAATTCACAAAATGCACGATCAGTGGTGGGAGAAGAAAGCTGAAAAGGTGCAACACTATGCTGACTTAAATAACTCCAGGGAGTTCTTCAGCTCCATCAAGTCAGTCTTTGGTCCTTCCAAGTCTCGTTTTGCCCCCTTGTTGTCTGCAGATGGAACCACGTTGATTAGGGATAAGGCTGGCATTAATAACTGATGGAAAGAGTATTTCAGTCAGCTCCTGAATCGTCCATCATCAATTGATCTGACCTCCGTGATGCCATGATAGTTGTACAAGAATAAGGGTGCAAGAGCCGATTGCTGGAGCTACAGAGGTATCTCGCTGCTCTCTGTTGCTGGGAAAATCTTTGCCTGCATCATCCTGAACAGGCTGATTTTGACAGTTTCAGAAGTGAGTCTCCCCGAGTCACAATGTCATTTCTGCCCTAATCACAGTACTGTTGATATGATCTTCATAATGAGACAGGTGCAAGAGAAGTGCCTTGAGCAGAATATGAACCTCTGCTCTGTCTTCATTGATCTGACGAAGTCATTCGACACGGTTAACAGAGATGCATTGTGGATCATCCTCAGGAAGCTGGGTTGCCCACTGAAGTTCATCTCACTCATCAAGCTGTTTCACAATGACATGATAGGAGAGGTGCTCTCGGATGGTGTACCATCTGAGAAATTCAACATCTCCAATGGCATGAAGCAGGGCTGCGTACTTGCCCCGGTGCTTTTTAACCTGTTCTTCGCTCAAATCCTCATGCATGCTGTCAGAGACTTAGATCTTGGTATTTACATTAGATACCATTTGGATGGTTCACTGTTTGATTTGAGACGGACACCTTACTGCAAAGACCAAGACACTAGAGAGGCTTATCACCAAAGCGCTGTTTGCTGATGACTGCACCCTTATGGCACACCAAGAGAACCACCTGCAGACCATCATTGAGAGATTCTCTGAAACTTCTAAACTGTTCGGTCTCACAATTAGGCTTGGAAAGACAGAAGTCCTCTTCCAACCTGCACCAAACAGTGCTCCTCCACAGCCATGTATCACTATTGATGGTACACAACTGAAGGTAGTGGTGAGCTTTAAGTACCTGGGAAGCATAATATCAAGTGATGGATCCCTTGACAAAGAGATTACAGCAAGGATCCAGAAAACCAGTCAGGCACTTGGGTGATTGCATATTAAAGTTCTCCAGCACAAAGAGATTCACCTGTCAACTAAACTCAAGGTATATAATGCCGCGGTCCTCACCTCTCTCCTGTATGGCTGTGAAACATGGACCCTGTACCGTAGGTACATGAAGCAGATGGAGCAGTTCCACATGCGCTCCCTACAATCAATCATGTGAGTACGCTGGCAGGACCGAATTACTAACCAAGAACTGCTTGATAGAACTAATTCCACAAGCATCGAAGCTAAGAGCCTCCAGATCCAGCTTCAATGGTCTAGCCATATTCTCTGTATGGACGAAAGCAGGATCCTGAGGCAACTGTTCTACAGGGAGCTGGTATGTGGTAGTTGCAAACAGGGACGCCCGAGGAACAACCTGAAGACCAACTTGCAGTGGACAGGCCTTCAACCTTGAAAATTTGAACTAGCTGCTGCAGACAGGATTAATTGGTGTTCCCTTATGAGGAAAGCAATGACAAAGTTTGAGGACAACCACTGCCAATGCCTCACAGCTGCACGTGAAACATGACATAGAACTGTGTTCTCTCCTGTCCTGACAACCAGCGTCCCATGCCCTATTTGTATCCGCATGTGTGCTTCGACCTTTGAGCTCCGGAGCCACATGCGTTTCCACAAATGAAATGCACAACGTCTTCCTCGGCTCCTGAGAGATAACCAACAACAACAACATCTCCTGTACATCACAGGCAATCAAATTTCATGCAGTCATGACTATATTGAGCCCAATAACTTCTGTTTAGCTAAAGTACATCCTTTAGAATGTCTTCAGATCCTGATTTGAAGATATTAATAGATGGAGAATCTGCCATTTCCCTTAGTATGTGTTCTAAAGATTAACTAACCTGGATATAATATAAGGAGTAGAGGACACCAAATGAAATTAATGGGTAGCAGGTTTAAAACTAATAAAAGAAAGTTCTTCTTCACACAGCGCATAGTCAACCTGTGGAACTCCTTGCCAGAGGAGGCTGTGAAGGCTAGGACTATAACAGAGTTTAAAGAGAAGCTAGATAATTTTATGGAGGTTAGGTCCATAAAAGGCTATTAGCCAGGGGGTAGGAATGGTGTCCCTGGCCTCTGTTTGCTAGAGGCTGGAGATGGATGGCACGAGATAAATCGCTTGATCGTTGTCTTCGGTCCACCCCCTCTGGGGCACCTGGTGCTGGCCACTGTCGGCAGACAGGCTACTGGGCTAGATGGACCTTTGGTCTGACCCAGTACGGCCATTCTTATGTTCTTATGGATGTTAAAAAACAAAAATGCTTGTTTTCTCATTTAAATGTATCTGGCCTTATAGTCTGTCTATTTGTACTTGTTATGCCTTTCTCTACTAGTTCAAAAAGACTTTTAGCTACTGGCATTTTCTCCCCAACGTACTCAAGTCATTCTTTTCTGTGATAAGCTATGTGAATAAAATTCTGCAAGTCTTTCACAGTAGGGCATTTTCTCTAACCCTCAAATGTTTGTTCTGGATTTTTCTGTACCTTCTCCAGTTTTTCAATATCCTTTCTAAACTGTGGACACCAATAAGGTACACAGTCTTTCAGGATAAGTCTCTAATGCAGAATACAGAGGTAAAATCACTTTATTATCCCTACTCATTGCTCCCTTATTTATGATACCCAGGATCACATTAGCCATTTTTGCTACAGCATCACATTGGGAGCTGATATTGGGTTGCTTGCCTGTTGCAACCTCTTAAATCCTGTTCAGAATTATTGCTTTCCAGGATACAGTTCCCTCTTCTTCATTATACATTTCTAGATGTATAATTTTGCATTTGTCTACATTAGAACAATTTTTTAAAATGTGCACAGTTTACCAAGCAATCAAGATTTGTGCAGTGTAACTGCTTTGTTTTTACCATTATTTATCACTTCACCAATCTTTGTCACCTGTACATTTTATCAGCAGTAATTTAATATTGAATTCCATATTATTGATGAAAATGTTGACTAGTATTAGGCTTACCACCAGTCTCTAGAGAACACCCCTAGAAACGCTTCCCCTTGATGATGATTTCCCGTCATCAAGTACTTTACTACTTTCTGAGATCTGTCTGTTTTATAGTGCATATTCCATTTAACTTGTGCTTTTTAATATATTGTATAATGGTAATATTTTAATCAGAATTTTGTGCAATATTAAGTCAATGTGTTATAACATTGTAGTTGTCTTTACCAGACAAGCTAATAATCTCCTTGAAGAATGAAATAAAGTTCCTTCGATTAAAACCAATTTGCCTTAAAATCTATATTGACTGGTATGAATTATAGTGCTATTCTTTATCAATTGGATAGCCTACCAGTTTTTACATTATTTTGGCTAGAATTATATCAGGCTGACTGAAATCTTGTTACTTAGATCATCTCTTGCTCTTTTTTCAATATTGGTACAAAATTACAACTTTTTCAGTATTCTGGAATTTCCCTGGTGTTTCAAGGTTTAAAAATTAACATGATGAGCCATCGATTTTTCTTAGTTAACTCTTTTGAGACTCTTTAATGAAAAATATTGTCTGGTAAATATGTATGATCCTACTTATTTCTAAATAAGGACTAGAACTACTTATTTAACAATGAAACATACTATAAAGTTTGCCAACATCTATGTAAACCAAACCAAACCTGCCAGGTTTTTAGTAGCTCTAAAAGGGAATGTTTTTCCTTCTTTTCTTACAGCTTTTTCACAGTGTTTGGATTAATAATCTTTGTAAGGCATCATCTGGCCATAATTTTTTCTCCTCAATAACACATGTTTTTGATTGAATCATTGAAATATAGGGTCCTGGCCTAACACACTGAGGTAGGACCAACTATACCTAGACCATAACTTACAGGCCAGACTGTCTACTCTATCCTTTTCTTTCAAGCCTTCAATAATGGGGATTCTGCATCCTCCCTTCATAACTTATTCCAGTATTTTACTATCATCTAGTACGAAACTTTTTCCTAAATGCCCCTTGAAGCAGATTAATTCAATTATTTCTTCTCCTAACTTCATTGGACAGGGAGAAGAACTGAACAAGGATGTCTCTCTATAACATCCCTTACCATAGTTGAAGACTATTATTAGGTCCCCTTTACAAAACTATTATTAGGTCTCCTTTTCACAAAACTAAATATATCTTTTAAAAAATTCCTTGCATGCCATGTGTTCTAAACTTCTTACAAATTTTGTTGCTCTCCAGTATGTCCATGTTGTTTTTGAAAGCATGGTACCAATTTCTGGGCATAATATTCATCCTAAGGCTTCACCAATGTTGGGTAGAGTGGAACAGCTACCTCCCATGTTTTACATATGACAATCTTGTTAATACAATCTAGAATTATGTTTGCTTTTTTGTTTCTGCATCACACTATTCTCATATCTGACACGTAGCTGTAATGTTGCCACATTATGGTCTTGTTGCTAAAGGGTGAAGAGGAGAATTAAATGTCATTGAATGAATATCAAGCTAGAAATAATTCCTTCAGTTTAAAAGAAAGGTATCAAGTGTAGCTGAAGTTACATCTTCTTCTAAGAGAAACATGAACATGATTCTCATTTCAGTAGTCCATCATCTCCAGCAACAGCTGATAAGACAGCTGTTTCTTTTCATAAATCTGCAGTACATGCAGCTGCATTTCAAGAAGCTCTCCACACTCTCATTAAAGTCATTGACATGAGCAGCTTCTCCCTTCATCATAACGAGTGTATCATTGATTAGATTATGTGAATGCCAGCCTGCAGCAGGCCTTGTGCTGACTCAGTTTAACATAGGTGTTCTTGCCAGCAGAATTACAGTCTGGTCAGCCGGGGCTCTGAAAGCCACAAGGTAAAGCCAGGTGCTCTGGCTGAGGCACCGGAATTCATTAAATATTAATGAATGTTAGTTAAGTGGTGCTGACAGCATGCAAGTGACAATGCAGAGGATGATCATTTTAGTACGGTTTTCATTCACTATGACAAAATGAAACACTAGTCATGGACTGAGAAGGCAGAGGTGGTGTTGTTTTAAAAAATTACTTTTATTAACATTAACTTACAAATTTTTCTATGTAGTAACAGTGTTGGTAGTATATATCTCAAGCTTTAATCAACCAATATGGATTTGAATAAGAGCAACAGTGAATTTTGCATTCTGAGAGAACTAAAATGTTGGGAAGCATAGTGAAATCTGTCTTATGTGGAACCTCAAATCAGATTAGAAAGATAAAGGAAAGCTATGGAACTAAACTAGTATTTATCACATGTTTAGGGGTGTGGAATAGATTAGATAGGCAGAGAATTATATGGCAGGGGAAAAGATAACCAGAAAGAAAACTATAGAAAGAGGAAAAGAATGAGCATGAAAAAGAGAAGAAAATGTATGCAAAAGGGAAACTTTCAGTACTAATTGCTATGCAAACAAACAAACAAACAAAAAACCCTAGCTTGATAATAAATTATTAACAATATTTAAATAAAACTTGTTAATTATTTTTACTTTTTTCTAATTTTTGCTGTTCACTCAGTTTTGACAGTGCAACTAGATTAATTTCACTTGTTTATGGTCAGTTTCACTGTTGAGTCATTTCACACTCATTGAATATTACAGTATTGGGATGGGAAGTGAAAATACATATGCTCATAAAATCAACTGGTACAGCTGATTTTTTTTGTTTTTGTTTGTAAATGGTGGCAACATTTCTATTGCTTTCAGGATTTTCAGAAGCTTGTTTTACAAAATAAATGTCATGCCTGAACTGAAAAGTGTCTCTCTTACTTTTTTTAACTAATTTACTGCCTAGACCTAAATGTTCAGGTTAGAGATGTATCCGATTATTTAGTGAAATAGAAATTTGTCACATAATGTCATTATGGTATTTTTTGGAGCAGTTTAACAATATTTGATGACCTTTTGAAATTTTATCAAGCATTTTTTATTCTTTAACCTCAATTACAGTTTCCCATGTATTCACTATAGCCACAGTGACATTGTCACATTCCATGACTTTTTCTATAAATCCTTTTATCTGTTCACCCAGAGCAAGCTGCAAATTATCTGCCACATGCATTCTGTGTCTTGGGGCTGTATTTAAAAAATAATATGCCTTTTCCATGCCATTAAATACACTGTTTCTAACACAGTGCCTTTTTGGAGGTAATGTCATAGTCTTATCACCTAACAAGAGGTTGTGTGATTTGAATACTACTGACTTGACAGGTTTATGGCCATCATAAGCAACCAGGCATCTCTACTGCCTATGCTTTGGAAAAAGACTAAAAGCTTTTTGACTATTATCTATTGCCTAAAGTTTCCCTGCAAGACTTTATTCACCTTTAATAGAATCTTCCTGTCGCATCTCATACTCAGTGATACCTATTTACCTAATTTCTATGGAGATAATTTAAGTTGGCATTTCATTTTATGGTTAGGTATTCAGTGCTTAGAAGACTAAGCTTTCAGATTATATTTGTGTACATTATTTTGTGTTAATGTTCTACAGGAAAGGAATTCAGGATGGATCACTACCAGAACTTATAGAAAATAAATAAGAGAGCAGCTCACTAACATTCATGATGAACTCCAGAATGATCATACCCATGAAAAGTTAGTTTCACTAAAAAGTGTGAATATTTAATCTTTCATAACAAAATTACTGGTATCATAATATGCACACCTTTTACTGAGATGTTGTCTTTGTTACGCTATCTCAAGATATAATTATGAAAAATTAAAATCAAACAACCTTCTGCTCTGAGCAATATAATCAGAGGAAGTAATGTGGAAGTTGTGACATTTTAACTGATAAGTAAAAGCTTAATAATTAGTCAGGACAATAGATGTTAGATAATTGGTTTTAATATACCTCGAGATCAAATCATGTAGCACATGCAGGCAAAGCATCCTATTTTTTTTCTTAACTCTGAGATGATGCTCAGAGAACAAAAGCATCAGGCTTACTTTGCTAGATATATTCCATCATATGAATACCAGCTGAAATAAGCTGTGGGGTTTTTTAAGCACATTATTTTATTCTAGTACCAAGAAGTGGTAATGACACAACATTGTCCTTATCACTTAGGAGTATAATTTTTATGCTTTAGAACAGGCATATCAAACTCGAAGGCTACTGAGGGCCTCACAAATGAAAACTGATAGCTTTCAGGGGCCCCCAAGAAAATGTACTTCTATTGGAAAGTTGTAATTATTTATTATTATAGATTATGTTTTAGGTATATTTTATAATATTTTTTCAGGTTTTGTTTTAATATAATACAGTAATTTGATGTGTAAAATGGTTGTTTAATCATATATAATAATTTTAATTTAAATATAAATGTAAGGTACTTTTAAATTATTTT
>JANRFK010001234.1:56901903-56914303 GCA_030068395.1 Apalone spinifera | reverse complement strand
CTCATTTGCATAGCTTTGGCGCAAAAGCACGCCAATGTAGACGTAGCCTCAGAGTTTCTCTGCCTGCATATAAACACCTATGGAAACATTGCAAACTGATTTACACTGCATTCTGATTATGTTAAGAACACTTATTATCCAAGATTCTGGATGTTGATCAGTATTATTATTTATGTAACTGTATCCCACACACCTTCTGGGTGTGGTGTACTGTTCCATCTACTGGCACTGAGACCACATACTGAGAGAATAATGAATCTGCTGTAAAGCCTTATCTAAGCCTTATCTTACCTCAAGTGATAGAGGTATGCTCTAAGTTCCAGCTATCCCAGATCTGATTTTGCCTGCAGATAACTGGGGTCTGTTGGTGTTACATAACTATTTAATAAGTCATTTTAATGCATTAAACACTGCATTTCTTGTCACAAAAAATACATGCCTGGAACACGGAAACTTTCCATTTTAACATATGGGAAGAATTTTCATCCATGAATATTTATGATAATCATGCAATGTGCTATCTTGAGCCCAATAAAAATGCAAGAGTTGTGGGTTGGGTCTGGCTGAATGATTAGTTTTTATTAAAAATAGAATCTGAAGAGCATGTTCCTTGTAGTGTCTTCCATCTGTAGGGCAGATGTGGAGGATCCTTCATAATTGGAATCCTCATATCAGGAATATCTTAAAAATATGCTATAGATCAGATATAAGTTGTGGATTTAATGCATAAATTATTGGGTCAGATTCTTTGTCCTGTGCTATCCAAGAGGTCAGATTAGATGGTGATAATGATCTGCTCTTAAAATGTATGAAATCTGCATTTCATATTCACACTGCACCTTTAAAAAAGCAATGTTAAATCTTCTGCCCACTACAGTTTATCAGGCTTAAGGTTATTTTCAAACTAGCAAATCAGTTTTTCTAAAGCTGAGATATTTTTCCTTTATTCATTTTTGTCCTGTTTTAACAAATTTAGAGACCATGTGTGTCAGTTTGCATTAACCAGATTCTTTATATTCTGTACTGAATGTCTTAGATGCTATGCATTTGTTAATGTCATGTCCTTACCAGTAGTAGAAATCATTGGGGGAATGGTTTTAATTTTCCCTCCCCCACGTTGAGCTTCCCTAAAATTTATTGTTCAAATGCAAGAGTTACAGCTCAGCGCAGGAGGCCTTGAATACATTTGAGTCACATGCTGTCCTTCCTTAAGAACATCTTTGAGAGGAAAACTAATTTTAAAAAAAATCCTCCAATTTGTTCTAGGGAGACAGTTTTTCAGTCTTGCAGAGAAACGCTGCATAACATAACATAGGCAAATTGAGCCCGCAAATGTTGCAGATTCTGAATGTTCATGTATAATAATCTCCACCCATAAAATCCTGGTGTATCTTCAAGAAAACTCTGCTCATCAGTGTTGCTCTCTGGAACCCTTTTTGTGCCCTACTCCCCTTCAAATGTACAAAGGGGTTGTTAAATGCTTGGGTGTTAACTAATATGTATTTTTTTTCTTGGAAAGATTGAGTTAGTGGGTAAATGAAATGTAGAGGCTACGCCTACATTGTGCTTTCTTGCGCAAGAACATATGCAAATGAGGCATGGCGATGAATACTTAATAAGCTGCCATTTTGCGCAGTGTAGACTGCTCCTTCTTGTGCAAAAGTTCCTTGCGCAAAATGGCAGCTCATAAAGAATGCAAATGAGGTGTGGTGATATTCATTGCTGCGCCTTATTTGCATATGTTCTTGCACAAGAAAGCACAATGTAGATGTAGCCAGAGCGTTTTTCCTTATTTTGTCTCTTCTGCCTGCCCACCTTCATGCTTGCATCTCCTTCACCTGATGAAACTCCATTGTAGGTTGTTAGAGAAGAGGAATTTGTAAGGAGTGAAGAGGACAATGCTTTATTGATTGTATGGGTCAAACCTTCCCTGTCTAGCACCCTTGGGACCTGAGTGGTCCCGAACTATGGAGTTTGCTGGATAAGGGGAGGTCAAGGCTCCATACCCATATGTAGGCTCTGCTCCCGGCTGGGACTGCGATTCTTGCCGCTGTCTCCAGCTCCTTACCATGCCGGCCCTGTTCGGGGCTGCAAGCCACACCGTGCCAGCCCCACTGACTCCAGCCCTGGCTAGGGATGTGCTCTCTGCTGCCAGTGCTAGCCAGGATTGCACTCCTGACTGCCAACCGTGCTGTGTCCACCCCACCCACTCCCATCTCATTAGCCTTGACCAAGGCTGTGTTTCCCACAGCACCAGAGTCAGGTGGGGCTGCGCTCCTCACCTCAACAACCTCAGCCCCAGCTGTGCCTCTGACTGCTGGCCCCACTGCCTCCAACCCTGGCTGGGGATGCACTCCCCACTGCTAGCCCAACCTGGGATGCACTTCTGAACCTGACCATCCAGGGCTTTCTGGTCTGGCAATATCCATGGTCCTGCCAGACCATGAATGTTGCTGGATCAGAGAGTCCAGAATTTTAGAGGTTCAACCCGTACTCCTCTTTAGGGTTGTACACCAGCCCTCACCTTCCTGGGCAGCAGAACTGAAAATGTTCTTTAAGTAGAAAAAATATCCCCAAACCAACCTTTTTCTCTCCATTATCTGCAGTAATACAATTTTAAAAATATATTTTATACCCTCACCATTTTTTTTCTATTTGCTTTCATGGTGTCAAGTTGGTTTCTTATTTCACAAAGAGAATCAGTCAATAAGACATCAAACTAATATTCCCACCTTACATGAATGCAGCTTTATAGCAAAAGGACTAGATCTGCAGCAAACTGTTAAACTGTTTTATACAAGGACAAAAGAAATATCATTTAGCAGAACAGCCAAATAGCTTACACATGAGTAGCCAAGTAAAAAATATTGTACCTTATTCTAACAGAGGCACATTAACTACTGTGTTCATGGTTGCCAATGTAATATCACACTGCAAGCCAAGCTCATTTTGAGCTGTAAACATAGAGCCTGGTTCTGCCCTCCTCCCAGTTGCTGGATAGTAATTCACTCTGTACATAGTCCCACTGAAAGCAGCAGGATATGTGGGAACAGATCATGAGCTGGTGTAAATTGTCATATCCCCTGAATTCAATCTCTTTTTGAAATAAACAGCCAACCTGGGATCAAAAGAACAAAAATAAAAAATAATTATTAAGGGAATATGCAGGTAAATGTATAATTGTGTTGACTCTACTTTGGCTTGATTTATAGTTTACACCAATTAAGAGGATCTGCCCCCTTCTACAGAAAGGTCATAGTGCAAATAAAAGGTGGAAGAATCAGGACCATAATTAGTATTTGGAGTGTATAGCACATTAATAGGTCACATCTTGAAGATAATAAAGTGTTGAAAGTTTGAAGTTGCTGTGCACTCCAGGGGCAATTAACAAAGACAGAAAAATTAAACACATTTAAACCTAGTAAAGTTTATATACATACCTACAGTGATATGTTAATCATGTATATATCTCCAATGTGCTCATATAGAAGCTTTGATTCCAAAATTCAATAAGGCTACACTGCAATATTGCTAGCAGTAATTCACACTCACATAAAAAACTTCATCCATATACCTGAAAGTGCTGAATTAGGACAAATGTTATTCTCCAGTAAGGATGGGGAAATGGAGTGTTTAAGTACTATGGCTAAGGTCAAACCACAAGGCATTACTACTAAGCGAGGCAGTTTGTGAAATAAAATGAGGAGATAATAACATAATATGGAAAACCCAATAGCCATATTTTCTGGAGTCTCTGAATGGTGAACTTAGAAGTCTAATGACATTTTCCATAAGCTTACAAACCCTTTTGCTTTCTGATTTTTCTGTCCCATTTTTTTGAAATTTGTATTTATTTGTGAGGACAATTATTTTTCAAGGCTTTTGTTTGTGTTTGATCAGTTTCTTCCACTGAAGGCTGTGTTTTAACTATTTAGAATGTTTACAATTATGTTAGGTATATTCTGTTCCACCAGGAAGAAGGGGTACCAGTGTTTGTATAATTAATATGGATCCATCCAAGTGTAAAATCCAAACACTTAAAGGAAGAATTTCAAATATGGCTAATGATGCCATGTAAATGTACCTCTCAATTCATGAGTGTTTGCCCCACAGTTATTGTCTCTTTGCCCTGGTCTACACTACGGAGTTATTTCAAAATTACAAGTGGAACATCCACATTATCAGGCTCATTATTTTGAAATAACGGGCCTATTATTTCAAAATAATAACTGCTTTCCACAAGGAATACTGCTTATTTCAAAATAGCAGTAGTGTGGATACTCCATTGTTGCTATTTTGAAATAACTACTCCCCACAGTCATTCAGAGTAATTATTCCCTGGTTCTTAGGGATCTGAGTCGAGGTAGTGAGTCCACATTAAAGGAGTCTGCCTAGGACTAATTTCGAGGCTTCCCTGTAGTGTGGGCATGCTATTTCAAAATAGTTATTTTTTTGAAGTTATTGGGAGTTATTTTGAAATAAGTTATTTCAAAATAATTTCCTAATGTAGACATGCCCTTTCTTACTTCTTTTGATATCAATGGCAAACATACCATTCACTTTGCAGAATCAGGATTCATGTTTTGACAGTATAAAAGTAAGGATGATTTTAAATGCCTCTTATAAATACGTTATTAAGGGTGTATCAGCACTTTTTTCTCAAATAATTAGTTCTTCAAAATTCACTACTGTATTTGCACTATGAACATTGGATTTAAATTGGCTTCAGCTATAATCGTATTAATATTTCTAAGAACACAAACTTGAGATTTGTTGTTAGTAATGGAATATTAAACACACACTGTATTAAAAAGACTAGAAACATTGATTGTGAAAAACATCTTATAACATCAACAAAAACTTGTATAAGTCATAGCTTTTCCCATTTTGAAGTACAATAGTTGCATTTGAATCTTTTGTTCAATTATTCAAATCACTGTATTTTATATATACATAAGTTCTTTAGTTTATGCCCCAGAAAATGTAGCATCTTAATTATTTCAAGGACTGATTTACCATTTCATGGTTTTTGTTTTGGTTTTTTTTGTTGTTCATTTGTCTCTTCTGTTTTTTCTTACATGCTGCAGTTGCAAACATATTGTGGCGAGAGGAAGGTACTAATACATTATTTTTTCTGTACTATAATATTTTTTCATTTGTGCTTATTCCATTTCTTGTTGGCAGCTCTTTTCATTTTTGGAACTTTTTTGTAAAATATCATGGCATTTTAATCCCTTTATATAAGCATGTCATTGTCAACTGTTTTTCATTATTTGGGTCAAATTAATTATTTACAACAACTTATTTTTTATTGTTTGTATTTAACCTACATTTGTGTAATGCTAAGGCTTAAATGTGTAGGAATAAGGAAACTCAGAGTTAAAACTGAAAATCCATGTTGTTGCTTTGCCCTTAAATTGTCCTGTTGATGTTATAAATCTTTCAGCCATTCAGTCTGTCTGTAGTTAGAATTTTGGCCACATGGTGTGACTCATTTGTCAAAAGTGTCATCTTGTGCAGCTCCCAGAATAATAGAGAATTCTGTTTCGTTAATTAGTTAATGAAACAAAGCAGCTTCTTGCTATAACATTGTGACTCTGGAGTGAAATTTCATGACCTATTGGAACCTACTCTGAGGGATACGTATTATAGTATAAAAATATAAAGTATTTACTTTAGAACATTATTGTCTTCTGAAGTTTACTTTTAGGTATTTTTCAGGTTCTGAGTTCACTGCTTTGATATGACAAACCGTAGCAATATCTAGGCACAAGGGAAAATGTTGACGCTGAAGTGTTAGTTTGAACCTTTATGCTTAACCCCTAGTAGCCATATATTCAATTAAAGTTACAGGGAAATTTTCAAATATTTTAATATATGTAAAGGGTTTCTTTAGTTACTTTCTATGAAAGATTTGTGGTAGCTTAGATTCTCACACAGTTTTCTCTGTGCTACCATGCTCTTTTGCCACCGTAGATGTTGAAGGGTGGCCCTCAAAAACATTTTTATTATTGAATTTTCTATTCCATAGAAACCAAAGTTCAAAATATAGTATTTGTTTTGGAAATGGCCTAATTACAAAATAGCTCTTAGTACACAATTCTTTATATTGCCAAAGTACTTTAAAGATATTAACTAGTTCTTTCAACACCCCTATTTTATGGGGTCTAGCATAAACTCAGTCTATCCATTGATCTACGTGGAGCCAATGTATGCCAATTGGGAATCTAGCAACAAGAGTTCTAGTGACTTTTTCAAGACCATAATAATAGTCATATATTAGGGTACTTGGTTCAGTTGGCTGGGACTAATGTGTATCATCCTCTTAGCATTCTTTGCAACTTTAGCAAAGAAGTTCTCTCATTTCTTGTCTTCTAAAGAACTGAGCATATTGCTTTCCCTTTTTGACTGCTGAGTAGAAGCTTAGTGTAAGTTTTTAAAGACAGATCCTCTATCTTCTTCTGTGATTAGAGAGAATCTACCACATTTTAATTCTTCTGTAATAATAGTTATGAATAATAAATAACATATCACTATGTAGACTGGTGAAAACAGAGTAAATATGTCCCACTGACTCTTATAGAGCCTCAGGAGTGCTATTTGTGGACTAAAAAGGTATAGTGACATTGCTGTACCCAAACACATACTCATTGTTTCCTGTTGTTTACAGTCTCTGTGCCTTTAAGAAGTGTTAGGTTGGCAGGAAGGTGTGAGCAGAAACCCAATAAAGGCAACACCAGGAGGAAGTGAAACTTTGACTGCTCCCTTCCCATTCTGTTGCAACACTCCCACATCATTTCCTTTTCCTTCAAGTCTGATCTTTACTTTATACTCTGCCTTTATTGAGTTGTGTGCTGACAGATTAATACAGGTTCTCACGTTTGTAGTTATTGGTCAGCATAGATACATCTGGAACTTGCAGCAATTATATGGTATGGTCCCTGACAACTGGAGAGGGGCAAGCATTGTACCTATGTTTAAACAGGGAAATAAACAGGTTATGGGAAAGTATAAGCTTATTGATCTATCTTTGATACCTGGAAAGATAGTGGAACTAATTATTAAACAATCATTTTGTAACCTCCTAAAGTGTAGTTACATAGGATTAGATGAAATAGCCAGAGTTATTAGTCAAGCCCAAATCATGGCAGACCTAATTAATAGTCTTTTTTGATGGGGTTAATGTCTTAGTGGAGAGGAGAGAGCAATAGACGATTGGTTTAAAGCTTTTGCCTGAGTCCCACATGACATTTTCATAAAAAATCTAGGAAAATGTGGTCTATTTGACGTTAATATATTGTGGATAAACAACTGGTTGAAAGGCCAAACTTAAGAAGTAGTTATCAGTGGTTCACTATCAAACTGAGGGAATGTATCCAGTCCCACATGGTCCCATATGAGTGTGTCCAGGGTCCAATACAATTCCATACTTTTATTAATGACTTGGACAAACGAATGGAGAGCTTATAAAATCTGTGTGATGACAAGAAGTTGGGAGAAGCTGGAAGTATTTTGGAAGATAGGAATAGAATTCTAAGTTACTTAGACAAATTAAAGACATGGCCTGAAATAAACAAAATGAAGTTCAATTAAGACAAGTACTACAGAACAGGGAATAACTGTGTAGGCAGTAGTACTACTGAAAAAGATCCAGGGGTCATCGTGGATCACAACTTGAATATAAGACAACTGTGTGAAGCAACTGTGAAAAATGTGAATATAATTCAGGAGGGATTAGGTGTTGTTTATAATACACAGGGGTTCTTCACCAAGGGCAATACATTGCACCAATACATTGGTGAAGCCTCAACTGGAGTTGTGTGTCCAGTTCTGAGTGCCAAAGTTTAGAAAAGATGTAGAGAAATTGGAGAGAGTTTAGAGTATAGAGCAGAATGAAAAAAAAAAGGCTTAGGAGAAGGTAAAAATGAGCAGTTAGCCTTGAGGAAAGAAGACTAGAGGAGAGACTTAATAACAGCCTTCTTATATATTTATAAAGATGGAGATGATGAGTTGTTTTCCATTTCACTGAAGGTCGAACAAAAAGTAATAGTATTAATCTGCATCAGGGCACATTAGGTCAGATATCAGGAAAAACTTACTAATTGTAAAAATAATTAAGCATTAGAATAAGCTGTCAAGGAAGATTGCTGAATTCCTGTTATTGGAGATTTTTAAGAACAAGTTAGACATACGGACTGGAAGACTTCTCATGGTGCCATCCAGACTTATATTAAATTAGCATTGAAGTGGGGCCCCTCTTCTTCCACCATGACTTTCCAATAAAATATAACAGAGGTTATCTTCTTAAGAGTACTGAAAGAATTGTGGTATATAATAATGAATTACTAAAAGTCAGGAAGTTTCATTAATGTATTATAGAAATTATTTAACATTCCTCAGAAAAGAAAAAGTGAGAAAATGAATGGAATTTATTTTCATTTGAACCAGTGCAAAAAAACCCCACACGATCATTTTAATTAATGAAGCTGTCAATATGGTATATATTTCCAGGTCTGTGTTAATTAAGTCAACTGCGGGGGGAAAATGTGAAATCCTGAATAATATCACAGCTTTTTCATTTGTTTGTTTTAACTAACCAATTGAAGATGTATAGGATTAGCTTCATTAACATCATGCATATGAATAACCTGATCTCACATCAGTGATATTGTATAGTGATATGATGAGGGCGGAATTGAGGAGGAATTCAATTTCTAATGGTCTAATTTTTTCATTTGGATGTGTTTGTGTTCCTAAGGTCTGGGAATTGGCAATATGTTCTATGTTTTTTATGAAGATGGAATCAAAGTGATACAACCTGTAGAATGTGAATTTCAGAGACATATTAAGCCCAGTGAAAAACTTCTTGGGTTTCAGGCAAGTAATTTATAAATTTATTTATAGCATTTTTTCCCTCACTGATTCTTTTCTTTTAAAAGAGAAATGTCAATTTAATGCTGGTCAGAGTGCCAGCATGATGACCATGGAAAGTGAAGTCTTCTATATATTCCTTGATCAGGTAATTACTACAAACCAATGTACCTCAATGCTGAAGTGATCATTGTTATTGGAGGGGGGATTAATCCTTCTGCTGTGTCTAATTCAAACTTCTCACCTTATCCTCTCTTTCAGATCTTCTGTTCCAGTTCAGCATTTTCACTTTTTCTTTCTTGGACCCTTCTTCTCTTAACTCCCACTCTTTTCATGTATCCACTCCTTCTGTCTTCTTCCACTTTCAACCTCATATCTTTCTTCATGCCATCCTTTGTTATTGGCAGGAGCCTGATGCAGCTTTGTCAAGCAACTTCCCTATCTTCCTTCTTTAAGACTACTTTCTAGAAATGTTTTGCAATGTTAATCTTCAAATACGTAATGTCCCTTCTGGATATTCTGTTTCTATTGCTCTCCATTTTATTTATCTCAATTAGATTTTTAACTGTGTAGATCTGAGACTTCAATGATGTAAATTTTCATAGCTCCTAGAAGTTGAATGACATGGTTAACACCAGAAGATCTCTCACTGTGGATCACAATTAGAGTTGACATCACCAGTCAGCAATTATCTTTGCAAATAATTGAGTTCCCAGTTTCATCCATTTTTCTGTGTATGTTAGTAAAACATTGTGTGCATGTGGCACTATGTAAACAGTAGTCTAGTCGCCACATCCACTCATTCACTGAGGAGATGAACACTTTTGGTAGGAACCCTTGTGTGCTTGTATCAAAAAAATTAACTCATTTTGTATAGTACTTTATGGAGGCTTCAAATGGTAATAACTCTCACTGCAGATCTCACATCAGGATTTGACTGATGACCTGTAGATGAAAAATTCAGTCTAACAATCTATGAGCAATCCTATGCAGCATTTTCCAATTAGCAAAAATACATTCAAGTAAAAACAAAACAGTCTCTATGGAATGTGTTTCTTCAGCTGTCATTACAGAAGTCAAAATATGCAAAATGCAACAGCAAGCTATATATTTTACTGTGAATAATTATACTTTCAGCAGCTAATCATGTCTTGATTTGTGCTGCTTAAGTTTAAATTAGGTTAACACCGCCAAAAATAAGCCAAAGACCTTTCTTCATGGATGGTTAATTCAAAGGCTGATTATTTAAGAAGTCTCTGAAAATGTTATTGAGTTAAAGTGAAAATGAGAATAGCGTATTTTAAATGTATTGCATGTTTTGTTTAAGAATTTAATGATTTTCAGAATGGTTAATGTTATAGATAAGTAAGTTTAATGAAAGAAAATCTTATTTCTTTTTGTATCTTTCCATTTCCAAAATAACTTTCTAATTAAGCCAAGAAAGTGTTAGAATGACTTTTCTTTAAATAGCAACCAACTTGGTCTCTCTGTAGAATGTATCTTGATTAGGTATACAATTATGAGGTACTGCATGCATAAATATCATTTAAAAAATGGGGACCGTAGATTTTGCCCTTAAATGTGTGGGTCAACTCCACTAACTTCAATGATAGTGCTACATGTTCATTGGAAGATTGACTTTTCTTTCCTTGAATAGGCAGGTTAATGGGGACTTTTTGTTGCAGAAGGAAACATGGGAGTATTCAAACAATCTTCCTATGAGTTTTTTTTTTCAAATACTTGTAAAACCACTTTTTACTTCCCTGTCTTAAAAAAAGTTTGTTTTTCAATGAAAGAGTCTGCAGTGAAATAGGAGAAATAGGAGTCCATTGAGAATATTTTCTTCCAATAAAAAGGATTGAAGCGTGGATTTAACAGAATTCCCTTAATATCAAGACAGCAGCTGTGTCCTACTCAAAATAACTTATTGAGCAGGAACTTTAGATAACAACTGACTCCTTTGCAGAGTATATCTTTCCCTTCCCATGCCTCTTTAGAAAAAGCTCTAAGTTTGCTCTAAATAAAAATTCAATTTTGGTTCAGTGTCAGATTTCATCAACTTTCAGCTTGTGTTCATTGCCTGGTGAGAATTCATGTGATGCATTCTCAGTTATTCTTTCTTCCTGTTTCCTTTGTCTGAGAGCTTTCCTGGGCAGAATTTTAGTTACATCTACTTGCTATAGTTATATCTATGCATATATTTTCTCCCATCACTTAATATATCTACCATGGCTAAAATATTACCATTCTTTAATTCTTTGATATTTCTTCAAAAACATGCTGTGATTTTTACTTAGCTTCCTAAATATGAGCCTTTCAGAGGAAGAAGAAGAAGAAAGTAAAGTGTATTCACAGTTCTTTCAGTTACTTTTAAAATACCTTTCTAATGTAATTCTTCATATATTCCTTAAATTTATGTTTAGGGCTATTTGGTAGGTATGAGTTTATTCTGTTCAGTAAATTAGATGCCTACATTTTGATGATGGGGAAATGTAGTTTTCTACCATGGATAAACTAAGATTTTATAGGCACTCATTCTGTTGAGCCTAAATCAAGCAAAGCATTTGCACAGGTGCTTAACATTTAAATTTTTCCCATTCAGAATTAAATACGTGTTGGAGTACTTTGCTGGATTGAAACCTGGTTTGTTTGCATGCATCCATATTTGGTTCAATGGCATCTCAAATATGATCAGGGGTGTTTTTCCCCCAGAAAAAAAAGCCTTCATTCTCTTAAGAAGTTTCTGAGGGTGCGTCTACACTGCACCATTATTCCGGAATAACGGTTGTTATTCCAGAAAAACAATCCACACAGCAATTGTGTTATTTTGAAAGAAAATCAAAATAATGGAGGGCATTTTCCAATGTTGGTAAACCCAATTCCATGAGGAATAATGCCTCTTCTGAAAAAGCTCTTTTGAGGAGGGTGTGTGTGGATGATCCACTGCTGCTATGTCAAAATAGGTCCTCACCAGGGCCAATCTAAGTTATTCCTCCCCAGTGCTTCCTGGGGCTCCAAATCAAGATAGTGCATCCACAATAGGGAGCCTGCCTCAGACTAATTTTGAGGCTTCCCTGTAGTGTGGATGCTCTATTTCAAAATAAACTATTCAGGAAGATATCTTCCAGAAGAACTTTTTCTGAAATAAGTTTGCAGAGTAGACATACCCTTAATGTACTGATTCCTTTCATTACATTTCTGCAGGTGAAAAGTGGACCTCTCTTTAAAATAAAGAAATACTTTAAAATATTTCAGATCAGTTTTATTGACCTTGAAAAGTTCATGCTGGTTATGTAGTTTGTTGGTTGTGATATAGTCTTGAAGCCCTAAAATTCCATCTGTCATGCAGGGGATTTTCTGTCCGGAAGAGTGATTTCTAATGAAAATCGTTGAGTTACAAAAAAAATCAAAATCCACTCCCTTCCCTTGAGGCTGATGAAAATCCAGGCTCACTGAAGTCAATAAGGGTTTATCCACACTAGGAAATTATTTCAAAATAACTTATTTCAAAATAATAACTCCCAAAATA
>JANRFK010001234.1:56865797-56892204 GCA_030068395.1 Apalone spinifera | reverse complement strand
TAAGCCTCATTTGCATAGCTCTGGCGCAAAAGCGTGCCAGTCTAGACGTAGCCTCATGTGTTTACAGTTTATAACAATACAGGTAAAATTTACAAAAGGCACAATTGTAATAGAACTCTTTTTACTGTTCAGTCTGTCTAACTCCCCTACAAAGGTATTATACTCAATTGTTCATTTTTAATACTATATGATGTATAATATTGTACATACAATTTTTAGTCTTTCTGACTGTTGGCATCTGACCAAGAAAACTAGCTTTGCTTTTTTTTCCCAGCTGCAACACAGGTCAACTAATTACGGGCATTCCATTTGGAACTGTCAACTGTCTTTTTGCCAACAAAGGAGTTTTCTATTTATAGTCCTTTTCAGAACATGTAGAATAATCTTTAAACTTTTAAAATAAGGAGAGCTCTACACTTTCTAAAATAAATTTAACTCTATTGCAAGCAACTATGAAGCCAATTCATGAATAAGCCTAATAACTTGTTATCAATTCTACTGTCATACTCAGGAAAAAAAAAAAACTATTTCAATGTGAGCGTTTCTAACATGATAGTCCATGTTCTCATTCAAATTGTCTTCGCACAAGTCTACAAGATTTTGTGTGACATATCATGCTCATGAATAACAAATGCTTTTTAACAATATAGAAATTTGATTTTAAAGCATTTTCAGATTCTAACAAAAATATTCAAATACATCTCAAGTTTGTAATTTGAGATATAACTCGTTCCAAATACTTGTTTTTAAGATTGTAGCCTTTTGAGTCCACGGGGGGCCATCTGACTCACGGCAAGCCCCGAGACCGGCGCCTCAATGGCCAGATGGCCACCAATTAGCAGTTCTAGTGGCCTGCCCCGGTTTGGGGCCAGGCAATAGATCAACAGTTAAACAGTGGTCTGGAGGACTACCCCACAGTCCGGGAGCCCAGGCCCTGAGTCAGGGCAAAACAATAAATAAACACTTGTACAGTAGTCTTAGGGGCTTCACAACAGTTTGTGAGCCCAGGTCCAGGGTCAAGGCAAGGGAGTAAGTACATAGGTAAACAGTAGGGTGGTTCCTCAGTGCAGGCCTGTTCACAGACTGAGCCGGGGTCAGTTCTCATCACTGGCAGAGAGCCGACAAGCACAGGGGTTTTCGCCGACGGGGGAAACCTGTCACCCAGGGGATGGAGTGGCAGGGGGGACACACGCCCTCCCTACTGCACTGTATCCTAGCTCAGGGCTCTAACAGTGGCAGTGCTACAGCCACTGGACCAGCGGGGCTCCAGGCCATAATGTGCTGTCCAGGTTGGTGGGTTAGCAGGGTCCGAGCCACAGCACACTGCCCACCCGACCTCCATTTCTTCAGCCGTCCCAGGGTCGGCTGTCCCTGGGCCACTTCCCTGCTCCCCCTGGGGCCTATCTGGACTGGTTGCCAGTCCTTGTCAGCTAGGAACGAGGTGCCGGCAGGGTGTCCATTGGCTCGGGATCCGAGGTAGGCAAGGGTCCAGGTGATCTGGCCCACTCGGCTGGGACTCGCACAAGTCCTGAGGGTCCAGGTAGATCAGGTGGCAGCCTTTGCATGGTGTCCTGGGATCCAGGGTGGTCTGTAAAACTAAAGTCTATTTGTATCAAGCAAAACATTGAATGATACTACTGCTGGACACCAACTTGGGAAACTATGGAGGTGACTCTGTTATGTCTGTTTGTCCAGGAATACAAGGAGACATATATTAATGGAAAAATATTTCATTTTTACCAAATAAACTTGAAAATACTTAATTCAGACACACATAAATATAAGATAGTGTTATAAGAAGTCAGATAGTAGGACTAGAATGACCATTGGACTAGAGAAATAAACAGAAAAACAGTCACTCTTCTCTACTAAAGTAGCTGAGTAGGGTTCCTTCTGAATTCAACTGACTTTCTTGGTCACATGGGTTATGCTTAGGCAATCAGTGGTAGTACAAAAATATCTTGGGACTTACCTCATATGACTAGTTGCTGTTAAATTCTTAAAATACATAGCTTGATGACAACCTAAAAAGTCTGTGAGTGTTTCAAGTAGAGAAAAGCCCATAAAATCTTCTGAACATAGTACAAGAAATACTTTGCTCAGCATCGCTGGTATTATTGCGGAAACAGCCCTGTTAGTCTTATCTTTGAATAAGACATCTACTTTCACCCCTCCACCACTACCTTTTCCCCCCACACACCAGTATTTTTTTTCTTTCCCTTTAAGTTAGGTCTGTAAATGTATACTATAAAATGTAAAAAAGGGAGTTTAACTTCTTACTCATGTAAGTTGTTTGAAAAAATATGTATTTCTGTAATTAATACAATTTTCTAGTACAGGAAATTGAAAAAAATGTCCTTTGTGAGTAAGTAAGGTAAAAATTGAAAAACTCTGTCTCCTTTGTATATAAATAAAGCCATACATCCTAAAATACAATGCAGCTTGCTCAGTGGGTTAAAACTGGATTGAACCTGCAACAGCTAGATTTTGAGAACCAGCAGGAGGAATACAGCAGATTCTGATTCCCAGGAGGAGGAATATAATCCTCTTTCCTGGGCTCATTCTCTCTGATTTGCCAGCAAGAGAGAGACAGGAGCTGTGTGATGCACTCCTCCCTCATGACTTTAAACCCTTATCTGTTTTGGGAGTGTGTTGGGAGTTGGGAGTTCAGAGCCTCTTTTTCCATTTCTAGTTTTCTGTATTTTAGTAATTTGTTACTTAAATATTGAGCACTATATTGAACTCAATATTATCATATTGAACTCAATATTATCAAATTGAGTTATCATTTAAACTGTAATTCATCAAGATAAACTGCACAGCTCCTTTGCAAAACTGAGTTTTGAGACCTGCAAAAGATGTTCTGGTCATGATCAAAAGTGAGGAACACAGAGAGAGGCCTGAATTCAATCATGAAAAAAAAAATCTATCAAGTTTCTAAAGTGAGGAAAAGCTAAGTCACTAAAGTCAATTTTTCATATTTTGTACAGATTTTTATGTTACAGAATTCTGGATTTTCCAATCTAAATATTATCTCTTATTTTTTTCATTTATTGTCCATTGTGTACGTGAGAGCTTGGTTCTAGGATGGTGTATTTTTAGGGATATACACACATATACTCAAGGTCCTTAACTCAAATAAGTTTTGTTTTTCTTCATTGCTCTGGGGTGGGACTAGAGATGAGGAGTTCAGAATGCAGGATGTCCCAGAGAGATATGACAACCCCAGACCTCTCTCACTGCGGCACCTGAGGCTAGGTGAGAAGTACCTGTTTGAGATGACTGATCCTATATTGAAAGTTCTGAATTACAAATGTTTGCTGCAAACAAGAGCACGTTTAACTTTTAACAGGAATGGGCCCTTTGACTTTAGTTGAACTATTCAGAAGCATAAAATTAAATATCTCTAAGGCAAGGACCTTAAATTCCTTTTGTAAGTGCCTTTGGTGTTTGAGCTGTGTCTGGCAGAATGGGCCCTCAGTCATGATTGGGAACTTGGAGCATTACCAGGAGGGAAGAAATGGAATCATTCACATGTAACCATTTATGTCATTCAGACTTTTCCTTTGAAGTAGCTAACTGGAAATTCCAGGCAAATTGAACAGTACAGCACTTTAGCTATTGTTTCAGATAGTAACTTAACTTAACAGAATTATAAATGTTTTGTAAAGTGTGAATGATGTTTTACAGGGGTTATCTTGCTGCTTAAAAAAGAGAGCTGGTAAATAACAGGCTTTATTTAGTATGTTCAGAAGGAAAACCAAGGTTCTGCTTAGATGTAGCAGAGACTTGTTCTGACACCTCAGGAGTACAGTTAAGTATCATCTGCAGTCTTATCCAGCCATTAGTGCATTATCTTGAGGATCGACATCATTAGTTTAAATTAGGTTCACTTAATTAGCCAGCTGGTACTCTCCTTGACAAACTGATAAACAAGCTGTGCTTTACAGTTCTATAATGGCAAAATGAAAAAAACCCCACAGAGTGCCACATGTGATTTTTTTGTACTGTAATGACCAAAACAGAAAAATTATGTCCACAGTTGTTTTACCTCACTCATAAAATGATGTGTCACTTAATCACATGCTCTGTTGTCCCCCTCCCTGCCACTTATAAAACCCTTCAGATATGTTTTCATCTGCGTGATTTTTGTTAACAAGCCATTTCCAAGAAAGGAAAGAAGGACATTGCAAATGCCTACAGGAATTAGTTGGGCTGAAGAGGAGTCATATTATTTATATCCTGAATTATCATTGTGGCATTGAACTATGTGACCTACTAAGACTTGATCACAAGGTTATTGGAGCCACAACTATGGTCTCACACTAGTATAACTGTGTTGATTCCAACAGAATTACTCCAGATGGGTTGATGTGAGACCAAGTTAAAAAAAAAGCAGTGGTGAGGGACACAAGGGCAATTGTGACGAGGTTTTATGAATTCCACTATGACCTGATTCTGCTATTTAGTCCTCTAAAGTGGCCTAAAATGGACCTAAGATCTTCTGTGAATCTTGCCCTTGGTGGATTATTACACTTACTGAGAGGAAAAAATCTATTTCTATTCCCAGTTTCTCTAGTTTTGTAATCTCTCTCTCTGTATACAAAAAATTTCCTGCGGGATGACAGAATGACATCATTATATCAGCATCAACAGGCGGGGAACGGGTAGGCAAGAATGAGGGAGATTTTCCCCAGTGACGCAGCAATGCCAAGTGGCAGCAAGTTGGACTGCTAGCTCAGATTGGGATGGCCCATTACAGTGAGTGCTTGCTGAAGTGCACAGTACCCACTGCTGCGGGAACTGAGGCGAACTCGGAGCACTTCAGAGAGTAGGGGAAAGTCTACCCAGCCACAGCCCATACTGTCAGTGGGTGCAGCATGGAAAAGACCTGGGCATGGAGCAAGGGGCAGTGGCCACACCACAAAGGGTTCTTTGTGTGCCACCTGCCTCCCTCACAGGTGAAACAGAAGTGGAGGGAGCCCCATGGGCAGCATGTTCCCGAGACTTCCCTCACGCTGTCACTTCCCTTTTCCTTCCCCCAGCTGGGGAAACAGCAGCACAGGGAGGTGGTTCAAGGAGGCTTTTCCCGCTGCTTAGCAGGTGGTAAGATGTGTGGGGGAGAATGCACAGTCTCAGCTTGGTCAGGGAGAAGGCTGGAGCAGCAGCGTTGGCTCACTACACAGCCGCAATCCACTCAGTCACCACCCTGCTGAGAGCCCCCAACCCCTTGTTCCTCACCATACCGAGACCTCACACCCCAGCCACCTTACTCACCATCCTACTGAAACCTTGCACTCCAGCCCCCGCACTACCCACTTCCAATGAAATCCTGCACCCCCAGCCCACTCCTGTCCCCCGGCCAGAAACTACCCTCATTTCTCCTGCACCCTCCCCTGCTCCTGTCCCTCCCAGCCAGACATCCTGCCCCCAACTCGCTCCTGCACTTCCTCCCTCCCACCCCTCCGACAGACACTTATCCCCAGAGAGAGGGTGGTTGGAGAGCATAGCGCTCACGCTCTCTGGCCACGAAAGCCACCAGAGAGAGGAGGGTTGGTGAGCAGGAGGCACAGCCCCATAGTGAATGTAAATGTGTAAATATTTAGAATTTTATTAAGATTATATGAACAGTTCTGATAGAATTCTCAACTGCCCAGAATATATTTTATTTAAGTGAATACACTTTAATACATTTTCCACAGCCTTGAAAGGACATTGCATCCTATTAGCATCCTGACACACATATTTCCAATTTAGTGAGGTTTCTGTTGAATTACCATAATGAACAGCTCACCCCATGTTCTTGTCCTCGCTGCAATTAAAGATGTGACAGTAGCTTCGGTAGGCATAGCCACACAAGCTTTAATCTAGCTAGCATTGTTAAAATAGCAGTGAAGTTGTACAATAGAGGCCTTAAGACAAACTATTCAGTCACATGTGAAACCGTGGCCTGTTCCAAAGTTCATCTAGAGTGGAAGTACCAGACGCACCAGATTAAGTAGAATAAGACTGTTCTTTTGGCAGTCATTTCTTTCAAGTTTTGTAAACTGAATTCCAACCATTAATAAAGGTTGACTAATACCAATATTAATTTATACACAACACTATACAAACTATTTCCTTATTCCTGGTGGCTTTGTCATTTAAGTAATTCATCTTGGAGATGTATGTGTTGCACAAATGTACTTGCAGGTTTAAGTTGTGAAATTTATAAGGGATTTTTTCAAACTTTGATTAACCACACAAGAGGAATTAAAAACTTTTAGCAAAATAAATAATCAATATGCCCTTCTCTTTTCAGTGAATTTCTAGTAAAAAGTTTTACCCATATTCATTAAGAGTTATACAATGAGGTAAGGAACTTAAATAAACCTTTGGCTGACCTACCCCTTTTTGTCTTGAGCATCTTTGTAGCTGCAGTATGGTTTACAGTCAGATGCTGAGTGAACATATATCTATGCCATATGTTCATACATAATGAACAAAGATTATCATTTAAGTAGAAGTACAGTAGCTTCAAATTAGTCAGACACCTGCTTCAACAATGCCAGCCTTTTTTTATATGTGGTCTTATAGCATTTGCAAGGGCTCATACAGTTATAATTTCTAACTCAGTCTTATAATATTTTTCTTTTCTGAAATAAAAAAGAAATTGGTTATTTCTACTTGTCTTGCATTGCAGGCAGTAAGCACAGACCCTGTTCCAGTGAAACTACACTATGACAAATCACATGATCAGGTCTGGGTGCTCAGCTGGGGAAACATGGAGAAGAATTCACCAACGCTGCAGGTCAGTATAGTTATGTCAATCATTGCAGTAATGGTTATAACCATGGTTAAAAAATACCAGTGAGTTGTGCAAGACCTTGCTGGAGCCCTAGGCACAGCTTTCAGTATGAAATAAACAAAGTGAATCAAAGCAGACTTTGTCAGAATTACATATACATTATAGCTGGAATTGATGGAACAGAGATCAATTTACCAGTGGTTCATTTAGCAGGTCTAGTGAAGACCTGCCCAACTGGCCACAGATAGCTCTCCAGTTGACCCTGGTACTCTACCCCAGATGAGAAGAGTAAGGTAAATCAACAGGAGAGTGTCTTCCATCAACCTTGCATGGTGCAGACATCGCAGGTATTCAACCTAAGGTACATCAACTCCAGATATGTTATTCACATAGCTGGAATTGCGTACCTTAGGTCAACTTACTGCGGTAGGTTAGATATAAACATGTCCTTGACCTGAGAGAATGGAGAGACAGAGTTCTCAACTAACCATGTAAACCAATTCTTAAGGTGGCACATGAACACACAACTTGTTCTAAAAATAAGGATGCGATAACAGGGATAATCACTGTTTGTCAGTTCTTTGACTCAAAAAGTACGTCTATTCCCAATATGTGGTGTTGACATTGCCAACAAGAGTGCATTCTTCCTGACAATGTGCTGTTAACACTAGCACTTGCTGTGGCAAAACTTTTGTCTTTTGGCAGACGAGGGCTTAGGTGTCATTCAATTGCCATTGTAGATATAGCCTGACCTGAGAGAACAGGGATAATGGATGAGGATGTTTTGTTTGTGGTAACATGGTAACAACATATGAAATGTTATATACATTGATAGAAACACGTTATGTGAAGAGAGTGGAAGGAAGGATATCTTTGTAATGGCCTAAGTAATAACACTGTGGTGATTCAGCCAGTACCTTGTCATAGGCATACATGTGTTAGGGAACCTGTGACCCGTTTGATAAAGTACTTAGTTCAGTGCTTTCCTGACAAAAATTCTGACCAAGCCTTCACCTCCAAACTGAGCCTATGGTTGTGAGACACAATGAGGTGTGCTGAATCAACAAGATGCACTCACTGCTGGTGCAGAATACACAGGAGCTCCAAAACACAGCAGTAGCAACACTAACAACAGGGAGGTGGCAGATACATGTCCTGGCATTTTACCTTTTAGAGACCTGGGTTTAAAATTTTGAACAAAGAAGCTTGAGACATGATTCAGCTAAGTACATAAACTCTTATAAAAGTGCATACCTATTCAGGACAGTATTTAAAGAAATGCTTAATTTCCTTAAATAAGGATGCTTTCCTAAATCAGAGCCCGGGATAATAGTGAAGGAGGAGAGCTCAGCATATCTGAGGATCATTCTTGTTTGCATGACGCAACAGGAAATATTGAGTTTGATCATGGAAGGTGCTGAAGACCTTGCATAGTCACTGGCATCGCTGGGAGTCTAGAAGGTTCATCACATCTCAAGAACAACTTACCATCTCTCAAAATTGAGCACAAAGAATTGAAAACACAAGTGAAGAGTACATAGAACTAAAATATTTAGTTTGTGCTTTTTTATATACTGAAACTAAGCCACTTAAAGAGAATGGTGTGGAGGAAAACAGTTTTCATTGTATACCCAGATTAGTTTTTCACGAGGGAAAATACTTTTTGTACAGCAAATAAAGAATGATTTACAATTACACAGAAACACTATTTAATTCCAAAATTATTAAATTATATGAAAATCTGACAATCTGCTTAATCATAACATTTTGTGTGTGCTCCTTTACACATAACATTAATAATCTTAACAATGGTGATAAAGTGAACTGGAAAATAATTCAGATAACCAGAGAATTTGCTTCCTAAAGTTGGTTGCTTTCATTATATTCATTTCAAAAGGGTGATTCTATTGAATAGATAATGACAGCGGGATACAGGTTACAAGAACAGCATGTTTTGTAGCTGCATTTCTTTTGGATGTAGAAAGTATCTGTTGCTACTGACTATGACTGTATGTCTGGTTGGAGCCATCAGTGTATTTTAAGCATGTTGTTCTGCTACCCAGATGTACCATTTTTAAACTGCATTTCAGTAAAATTAGGTGGGCTTTCTGGAGATATAGGCAAGCTAAGAAAAATCCATCACCTGAACTGTTTTGGAAATAAAAGAATAAAAAGCTTCACTTTGACAATGTTTGTGAAAGCACAAGCAAATCTAAGTATAGTCACTGGAGAGCAATTTAAAGAACACATTCCAACAGTTGCACTCCAATTTTTTAAATAGTATTTTCTTCCTCTGTTTAAAACAACATCATGACAAAGTGGTACTCTCCTGAAATTTTTCTACCATAATTTCAGAGTACCTGACTATTTCCTTTTATTTTGCTTCTCAGAATCTTTCCCCATGCTTCCCTTTTTAGTAGTATATTAAGGCCAATATTTTGTAAAGTGCATACCTGAACAGATGTTTCTAAACTGAATGTAGGTACCTAAGCAGGCAGTGGTTTTCAGTGGGAACTACTGGTTACACATTTTGAAAATATGGCCCTTTTATGTAGATGCCTTATTGTGGATTCAGCAGCCTGATTTCAGGCACTCATTAAATAATATCTTGGTCTTGACTTTGGCCTAAGAAAACTGTATTAGAATAAAAAAGTAAGCATGAGGGCTGTTGTGCCAATTTAGATGGAATATATGGGCTTGTGAAAGAGTGAGAATAGCCTCACCAAACTGGGCATTTGCTAAACATCCCCACATGGGGCAAATTAGGGAGATATTTAGTTAAAGATTGAATGATTAAAAAGTTAACATTGTGGGTCATCTCATCAATTGATAGCTAAAAGTAAGACAAAGGGAGGGAGGGAGAGGGGGAGGAGCCTAGGATCTCAGGCTATGTCTAGAAGACTGCAGGTTTCTTTCAGAAGAAGCTTTTCTAGAAGAGATCTTCTGGAAAAATTTCCCCCAAAAGAGAGCGTCTACACTGCAAAAGTGCATCAAAAAAGCGATCTGTTTTTTCAAAAGAATGGACACTATCTCGCATGTAAGCTGTGATTACTATGGACGGAGTGGCCATCAGGGCACCTGTGCTTTTTTCTCTTTCCTCTTCTTTCAGAAGAACTCCCTCTTTCCCATCCACACACACCTTTTTCCAAAAGAGCTCTTTTGGGAAAAAGCTCCTTCCTCATAGGAAGAGGTTTACCAATGCCAGAAAAACCCTTCTGCTCTTTCAATTTTCTTTTGGAAGAATGCGATTACAGTGTGGACATAATTGAAGTTTTTTCAGAAAAACGGCTGTTTTTCCAAAACAACTCTGTAATGTAGACATACCTCAGAGAGGTGCAATCTTGTCTTCTCTCTCAAACTATGCCTAGGGTGAATGTAAGAACATTAGGGCACTTGTTCTGTTGTATTCACACTATAAATAAAGCACTGGATGTTAGACTTGCCTTAAGCTCTGTGTTCATGAAAACTGCTTGCAGTAAGGACAGAGCAAGGAAAGACCTGTGACAGGGATACAAAATATGAAAGATGTTACACAACCCTGTCAGCATGCAACATGAAATGGTGTTAAAGACAGTTGGGTGCCAGGCTCCTTAGTATGGCAAATACAACAGTTTACATCTTCAACATTTTATTATTTATACAGAAAAATCAGTAAAAGTGTTTGTGATGTAAAGTATTACTTGAGACCGTGACAGACTGCTGGCTAAGCCAGAGCTCTGCCCCTGTAGCCTGGCTAAAGAGGCTGATGTATAGACATGCCCCAAGAGACTATTAAGCAAGGTGTTTCCCCTCATCTCAAACTCTCTCCAGTTAATGGGAAAAAGATAAAAGTCTTTGTGGTAGAGTCCCCACTTAGGCCACTTGGTCTGGGACACCTTCTAGTCCACAAATCAGCCAGAGACACTTCTGGTGCAGTCAACCATGCTTTTATTGTCAGTTCCCACCACCTTCTATGTTTACATAAGATTACAGTCAATTCAGCCAGCTCCTCCATCTGCCTGGGAGCACACTCAGCCACACCCTGGCTTCTTGCCCCTTCCTGGCAAACAACTGAGCAAGCCCAGGCCTGAAGAGCTATTAGAAACAGCTGTGAGCTCCATGAGCAGAAGGCTATATAAGGCAGAGGACAGAAGCTTTGACTGTAAGCTTTGTACACAGAAGTGGTGGGAACTGACAATAAAAGCATGGGTGACTACACCAGAAGCGTCTCTGGTTGATTCGTGGAACAGAAGATATCCCAGACCAAGTGGCCTGTGGCTCCACCACAAAGACTTTTATCTTTTTCCCATTAACTGGAGATAGTTTGAGACGAGGGGAAACACCTTGCTTGATAGTCTCTTGGGGCATGTCTTATCAGCAGGGCAAAAGTCAAACTAAGATAATGCAACTTCAGCTATGTCAATTGAGTAGCTGAAGTCGAAATAGCTTAATTCGACCTTTGGTGCGAAGTCGAAGGAGAAACACTCTTTCTTTGACTTCCATTACTCCTTGTGAAATGAGGGTTAGAAAGTTGTAGTAAGAAGTCCTCTAGCTCAACATTATTTCAAAATAATGGCTTGCTGTATAGACACTCTCTGTTATTCTGAAATAATGCTGCTATGTAGATGTACCCTTGGATGGTATTGGAGGTGGTAGTAACTGTCCTTTCGGGAAAAAAGAAGAAATGAGCTGAGATGGGTCTGGGACCTTAATGGCTCTTGTGGTAAAGATTAATTCTGTTTCCTAACAAGATAAAGCAAGGCAAACACACACAGAGGGGAGAAAAAAAGAAAGATAGAAAATGCAGTTTGTCTTTGATGTTAGCTTTCACTTGGAGTCTTACTGTTGAAAACCACAGGCACAGCACACTATCTTATTAAAAAATTCAGAAGTGGTAAACTGTGTCATGCTTGTACTAACATCAGGCTATAGGGCAGGGATGGGCAAAATATGACCAGCCCACCAAAAAATTTCCTCAAGGTTGGGGCTGGAGGATAATGTCCCAGGGCCAAGCAGTGCTCAGGCAGTTTGCCTGCCTATTATATCTCCAACATTGGAAATGCAACATCCAAAGCTGCTGGCAAGCATGTCTCTGCACATCACTTGGCAGAAGGGCCCAGCAGATCTCCATGGCCTGTCCCTACCCTGAGCACCATCCTCACTGCTCTGGCCAGCCAATGAGAGCTATGAGGAAGGTGGTGGGATAGGGGCAGCACATGGGGGTGCACAGACATGCCTGCCAGCAGCAGCAGCCTATAGCTTTCAGCAGTGTGGGGCCACCATGGCAAACAGGTAGCCTGCCTGCCTCTGTGTCCTGCTGCACCACGGGCTAAGAGCTGCCTACGGTAAGCTCCTCCTCGCCATGGCCAAAGCTTGCACTTGGCACCCCCTTCTGCATTTTCTTCCAGACCCTGCACCTCCATGCCACTCTCCTCCCCCAGGTCAGAACTCCCTCCTCCACTCAAACTCCATCCCATACCCCACACACCCTCCATTAATATAGTAAAAAAATGTGACTCATTACCCTGCAACAATTAGTGCCCACTCCTGCAGGTCATTGCTTTTAGGTCATAGGCCGAGAGCAAGGAAATAAGGTTGTGAAGAAAAATAACAAGTGTGGGTATGTCTATACTAGCCCCCTAGTTCGAACTAGGGTGGCTAATGTAGGCATTCGAACTTGCAAATGAAGCCCGGGATTTTAATATCCTGGGCTTCATTTGTATGTTCCCAGGCGGGCGCCATTTTTAAATCCCCTCAGTTTGAACTGACTGCCCGTGGCTACATGTGGCAGTCAGAAGTTAATCCAAACTTAGTTCGGATTAACTGTTACTCCTCCTGCAATATTTAAATCCCGGACTTCATTTGCAAGTTCGAATGCCTACATTAGCCACCCTAGTTTGAACTGGGGGCTAGTGTAGACATACCCTGGGTGTGAGTAAGAAAGACAAAGTCTCACTTTCCAGAACTAGTGAAGGTGGTGGTATTATCTGGGACCCTTTCTGGCCAGGTATGATCAGGCTGTCTCTCCAGGATGAGGATGAAGATGGTCTAGGTCCCAGGACCTGGTAGGAGTGACAGCCATTATGATGAAATAGCTGTTTAATTTCCAAAGACTCAATAAGTACCCCAAAAGGAAGTGATGGGTGGAATAGTATTCATTATCATTGTGCACCTGTTTATTATTTTGAATCAAACCCCATTAATTCAGATTAATGATAGAAGTCTTTTTAAAGCATGAAATACTATCATTCTTTATTATAATCCACAACTGTGGTTGGTTCTTAAATTATATTTGTAAGACTTTTTGTTTATATTATGTCTTTCTGTCTTATTTTTGCACCTTTTCCCATCAACATTTTACAGTTCTGCTCACAGTTAAGATAAATGTGTAAGGTCAATCATTGCAAGAAGGTTAACCCTGGACACGCACAATCTGTAATACCAGTCAGTTTTATTCCATTATCCTTTGAACTGCTCTTTGTCAGCATAGACAAAGAATAATGCAAAAACAGGTGCAAATACAGTTGATGGGGGACTATTACCATTTATTAAATTTGACTTACATACCATATTCCTGTGCAGACAATGGTGAAGTTGAGGGAGGAGGTTGTCTTTAACCTTGCTTATTATTTTGAATCAAACCCTATTAATTTACTTATTTTAGAAGTATTTTTAAAGTTGTAATACTATCATTATTGCTCTAGGTTATAACACAAGCCAGTGGGAGTGTTTCTCACCACACAATTCATACTCAGCCAGTGGGGAAACAGTTTGACAGAGTGGATGACTTTTTTATTCCAACTACAACACTAATCATCACCCACATTAGGTAAGTTCCATATGAATCATAATATTTTGTAATTAACTTTCAAATGAACCATGACATGACATCTCCTATAAAGAAAGCACTTGCATTGTTTAAAAAAAAAGAGTAATGATAACATTTATTGCTGCATTATGAAGTTATTCTCTATGGGCCCATTTCACTGGGACTTTTGCTGAGTGAGAACTAAATATGTTAGACCTTGGCTGTGTACCAGCATATGTCTTCCTGATTGTGGCATATATTGGAAACTTCCGCTGATGTCAATAAGGGCTCCACAAATGGAATAATTGAGCATTTTCTGGTTATTTGAAGGGTTGATTTATTTGTGGAGTTTGGATGCTTCCTTGACTGAAGGTCACACATACCAGTTTGTTAGTATTGCTCATGCATTGTGCATGCACTTGAAAGTCCCATTGACAATGCAGTATTGATTCTTGGGGGGAGGGAAGGATGTCTTGAAAGCCAATGAGCATTTTTTCTGACATTGACTACATTAGATGTAACCCATGCCTTTCTTGATTGTGCCCTCACAAATCAATGTGCATGTATTCTAGAATAATGAGTTTCATGTCATTTCTTCATGGAAAAAAATATACATCTTAAATATTTTAGTGGCGCTTGTATTGGAAGAGATTGCAAGTTCCATGGACTCTAGCTGTTTCCCTTTAGGAGATAAACAATCCACCAGTTGAATCATAGAAGCCTATGAATTCCATGAGCTGTGCTAATTTGTCCCACAGAGTATATAACTCTGTAATGAAAACACCAGGTGTGGGAGAAAGTGGAAAACTGGATTTTGAGGGATAGGGTACAGAGAGGAAAGATAAATGATGAAGAGGTGAGAGAAGGAGGGAAATATTTGAAATGAGACATAAGAGGAAAGAAATCGCATGTTTCCACCCACACCCCAAGTTCTCCCTCTCCCCAACTTCAAGGGAGAAGAACTGGAAGTCCCCATACCATCAACAAGTGCTGTAACCAATGTAAATGTATGTCAATGTATGTAAGCTTATTGTATGCTCAGATATGTTGGCAGATATATTATATGGGTTTTACTGCTTCTTCACTTCACAGCAGATATAGAATTCAGGCACTAAAGGTTCCCTCCACTCTTGTAAAAACCTCCATTAAATCTCTTTGGGAACTTTGTGTGCTCATGGAATACAAAGACACCCAAAGAATAACCTAGTCCTGCTTTTACGTCAGATTGTACTGCAAATAATTGAGCTGTTTGTTTAGTACTCTCAGTTTTAAAGGGTTTCTCTACCTGTATAAACAACTTTAATTTGATATACTTCCACTATATATGAACAAGTGATCATTTGCCCTGATGGAGAATGAGCCAAATTTTCAAATAATTTATAGTTTCCTTTTATAAAATATACATTTAGAAGTTTGGCATTGGCTCTCAGTTCTGTAATTCAGAAATGTATCATTAGAAATATTTGTCAATGTCAGTTTCTAAACTCAAATGAATAGGGAAAAGACTGAGCTATTGAAATTCATAAAACTAAATATATTCCCTATTCCTTTTATGAATCTGGTCCTTTGTATCAGAAAGCATCTTTGTAGTTCTCATGAAGATGCTGTCACATTAAAAGGCAAAATGTCTAATTTTCCACATAATTCCTGGTTAAGAAGTAGATTATCATCTAGTCATATGTCAATAAAAATATATAGTTAATATAAATTAATATATTTGAGTAATAAATTGATTCCAAATAACATTACTATGCACATATTTCTTTAATTTAGTAGATTTAAACATGATTACATGCTATTTCTGTGCACCAACAGTCCTTATCTTTACACTTAGAAAATCATTAAACCATGTCTGCTATATTTTGGAGTAGCACTACTTTACATAAATAGTGGTCATTGCCTTTAAAATAGCAATCAAGGAAGGAAGCACTTCTTCTAACATTAATGGAATATAGTTTATTTCTGTATTAATGCCCTGGGGACAGTGTGTTTCTATTGAATTCTATCATTAATAGCATTCATTGAGGTGGATCTGACATGGATAGGTGCCCACAAACCCTTAATCCATAATCAAGAGGAACATTGAAAGGGAAGAATTGACATTGATCTACCCTGAAGTGCTTAACTGAATGATTTAATTGTCTTCCTGAGCAATATTTTAACTAACTATATTTTAACTAGTGGATTCTGAGGACATTTCATGTTTCTAACTGTATTCAATTTAAGCAGTATATCTTCAGCGTAACAGTAAGGCTATGTCTAGACTACAAGCCTCTTTCGAAAGAGGCTTTTTCAAAAGAATCTTTCGAAAAAGCCTCTTTCGAAAGAGAGCCTCTAGACTACAAGCGCATTTTTCAAAAAAGCGAGCTGCTTTTCGAAAAAGCACAGTTTGCATTCAATAGTGCTTTTTTTCGAAAGAATGAGATTTACCATGATCGAAAAAACTGCCATGTTCTTTTGATTTACTTTTGAAAGAACTCGGCTGCAGTCTAGATGCAGGTAAAGTTTTTTAGAAAAAAAGGCTACTTTAAAAAAAAAACCTGTAGTTTAGACATACCCTAAAAGACTGTGTTTTACATCTCATGACAAAGCTACCAGTAATAAGCATATTTATTTTATTTCATGAAAAAGCAATATTCTCCCTTTCTTCAATTCTCTGGTCTTTCAATACAGCTTCAAACTCCAGACCTCTTTCCTTCCTCTCCCTGCCCTCTCTGCTGAAGTACAAGGCAGGGGGTGCATTAGGTTCCTGACAGTCTTAATTGACTACAGGTGCTTCAATTAGTGTGTAGTAGCCTTCCCTAGTCTACAGGGAATCACACCTTAATTAGCCTAGGGTTTATATATCTTCCCTCAAGCACTCTCCCACTCAGTATCTGCTAGTTACCTCTCTAGTCAAGTTTCACCTTCTGGTTCTCTTGTTTTGCCCCTTTGACCTTCACACCTGCCCCTGTTATTTTCTTTTTATTTGTCCCAAGTAGGTAGTTAGTTTCCAGGGTTCAGTGGATCCTCTCTCTCAGATCCTAATAGCACTTTCCCACTGTTTGCTGGGCCTGTTGTATTACAGTCTTATGAAACATTAATTGTGCAGGGTTTTATAGGAAAAACTACAGTGGAACAAGGATGACATTTCAGTTGATTACATTTATTTGTGTATAGTCAGAACAAGAAACAGAAATTGACATAACTTCACGGATTATAAGATCAGAAGGGCCTTCTCTGGCCATTGTTTCAAAAGGGCCTGTAACATTTTTCCTATGCTGACATAATTGATTTCTATCTATAAGTAGGGCTGTCAAGTGATTAAAAAAATTAATGGAAATTAATTGCATGAGCTGCCCCTTTGCAATGATGTGGCTGCACTGCGGATGCCTGGTATCAGCTGGAGTCCTCAGCTGACCCTAGCCTCAGTGCAGCTGCCCCTTGCAAAGGCCACCCTGGCATTTCCAAGGGGACAGCACTGCGGGAGCTCAGGATTAGCTGAAGTCCCCAAGTGCAGCAGCGCTTCAACTCCAAAGGGGAAGCACAACATAGAGCCGGTGCTTCAAAGGGACAACACAACACAGAGCCAGGGATCAGCTGGAGTGCCCAGCTGATGTAGCGCTCCATGTTGTGCTGCCCCTTTGAAGTGCCAGAGCGGTGCTTCAAAGGAGCAGAGCTGCATAGAGCCCGGGGTCAGTTGGGTACTCCAGCTGATCCCAAGCTCCTAATGCGCTGCACCTTTGAAGCACCGGAGTGGCGCTTCAAAGGGACAGCGCAGCATTAATGCCTGCGATTAACGCGTTAAAAAGATGATGCGTTGATCCTTTCTTGTGTTAATCGCAGGCATTAATGCACATCAATTGACAGCCCTATATACGAGCAATGAAATTAACTCCAGAGTTTGATTGCTTTGTGCTGTATTGTAATGCCCCAAAAGATCTTCTCAAAAAGATATGTTTAGAAAAAACTCTGGTAAGGACAGTCCATTATCAAATATTTAAAGGCACAAATAGTGCCTTACTTTTTAAGCAATTGTGTTTAAAATCAAAATCAAAAATTGCTTTTTTGCAAATAGTTTGATGGTGTTCTTTTTATAGTATCATTAAAAGCCTCTGATCTTGAATAGCAAATGCTTTTTCTTCTTTATGGATATTTTGTCACCAAAAAAGAACAAACAAACAAAAATCTTCACCAATTGTTCAAATGCTACAGCAAATTCTCCCAATATTTATTCCAATAAAACAGATCCTGACCTTGATGAAGAATGTGACCAGGAATATGATGCTAAAATAGCTACAGTTTGATTGTTAAAATTGTACCCAACTCTGACCACATCTCGTATTAAACATAACAACAATCATACTGGGTCAGACCAAAGGTCCATCTAACCCAGAATCCTGTCTTCTGACAGTGGCCAATGCCAGGTACCCCAGAAGGAATGAACAGAAAAGGTATAGCTCTCCTGTCACCCATCAAGTATAACTCTCCTGTCACCCATTCCTAGCGTCTAACAAGCAGAGGCTAGATACACCATTCCTACCCATTCTGGAAATAGCCATTGATGGATCTAACCTCCATGGATTCATCTATTTATTTTTGAACCCTTTTAAAGTCCTGGTCTTCACAACACCCTGTGGCAAGGAGTTCCACAGGCTGACTGTGTTATATGAAGAAATACTTTCTTTTGTTTGTTTTAAATCTTCCACCTATTAAATTCATTTTATGACCCCTATTTCTTGTGTTATAGGAGCAAGCAGATGATTTTTCCTTTTTCCACACCGTTCATGATTTTATAGACCTCTATCATATCTCTTCTTAGGCACCTCTTTTCTAAGCTGAAATGTCCCAGTTTTATTAATCTCTCCCCATTCCCCTAAACATTTTTGTTTAAACTTTTTCCAATGCCAAGATATATTTCCATTGAAAAAAAGTTCAGAAAATGTACAAAAAAAAAGTATAAAAAAACAATAATGTAGACAGATATTATTTTTATACTTTCTTTTACAAATATGAAATAAACCTATTTAAATTTGGTATTGCTTAAGAAATTCACCTTCCATCTTGTGTGGTATTCACTTACTGAGGTTTTGTTTAAATAAAAATGAACTATTTGAGAAGCTTGTCAGGGAAGGTTTTAAATTAACTGCACCAGAGGCATCCATTGAATTAGTAGTAGTAAGGTAAAAACTGCCTAAATCTAACCTGTCATCAGTGAACAGTGAAAATACTCAATAACATTATAATTAAGTTAAGGATGTTAGGCAACAAAAATCAGTTTTGCTGCTTATCCTTTTGTATAAACTAACTAGGAGAACACATCATGAACTTGAATAGCAAGAGACAGCTACAGGGGAAATTACTGCACTGGATGAGTGACATAATATAGTTAATTGTTCAAGACCTCCTCTTTGCTTTGTTAGAATTTCAGTCCTGACTGACTATGCAAGAGTAGGATTTGCCATTATAATGAAAACCTTCTGTAGTTATGCTCATTTGTCACTTGTAAGCTACATTCTTTGAATGATGAGGCAGAGTTTTGAGTATGTGTGAAGGACTAGGACCTGAGACAGACAAGAGCTACTCCAATGCTTCCTTGGGCCCTCCAATGGCTTCCAGTACTACTGCTGCTCCCAGTGCCTCCACTGCCCACGAATGCAGGAGAGCTCCAGCGTGGACTGGTGCAGAGATCCTGGACCTCATCAAAGTGTGGGGGGGAGGAGTCCAACCTCCAGGATCTCTGCACCATGAAAAGGAAAGCAGTTATCTAGGGCTGAATCACTGCCAGCCTTGCTGAGAAAGGGAACACCAGCACGCTTGACCAGTGCCACATTAAAATCCAAGAGCTGCAGCAGGCCTACCACAAGGCCAGGGAGCAGAGTGGATGCTCTGGGGTGTCACCGTTCACCTGCTGCTAGTAGCTCAATGCCATCCTAGGAGGGGTGCTGGTCACCTCCCCTGCCGTCATCGACTCTAGCCAGGACATTCCCGGAGTCAGACTGCAAGAGGGTATGGTGATGGAGGAGGATGACGAGGAGGATGCAGCCAGCCAGGCCACCATACCAGCTGGCTAGGAGCTGCTCTTCACTTTAGAGCTGGTTCCTGCCCCCAGGATGTCTTTTAGGATTCCAAGGAACCCGGGGAGGGCACTTCAGGTGAGTTCTCTAACTTTCCTTATCTACAAGTGGTGGCAGATGATGGACTATGAGGGGCTGCATGTTCTTCTCTTGGCCTAATTGGCCCGGGGGTCGCACAACAGCCTGTTCACGTGTGAACATGGAGTGCCTGTCCAGAGCACTCAGCTCTCTGATGCTTTCACACAGAAACCCCTCGATCCTTCTCACAAGGTTTCTGGAGAGGCCTGCCTTATTCCAACATTCAGGGTGGGACATCTTCCCATGCCATACTGCCACTAAGTAGGTTGGAGTCATGGAACCATATAGCAGTGCCACACCTGGCCCAGGGTTATGCCCGCACATCAGTCAGCATTCACTCCTGATCAAGTACAGTAATGCAGAGGAGACTGTTTTTGTGCCTGGGAACCTTCTGGGGAGAGAGAGGGAACCCATTAGACTCTCTCCAGTGAGTGGCTCCTGCCACTCTCACACATCTCCCCGAATTCCCTCTCCCTGTCAGCAGGCAGGGATACAAGTTCTCTCTCTGTGGGATGCCACCACTCCTGGACCCACTGTGTGGGGGACACAGTGTACACTCCCCCTTTTCCCAAAAGTTTTCCCCATTCTTAATAAATCTAAACCCCTCCTCTCTACACTATAATCTCATCCGCACATTGAGAACACATTTCAAAGAACGCTACCATAGAGGTCCTGGAGTTCGGACTCTTTCCTAGCAGCCTAAATTTAACCTCCAGAACCTCTCTCCTACCCTTTTCACACAGGTTGTAGAGCACACAACATGCCATCAACACAAAGGGGATCTTGTCCTCACTGAGGTCCATATGGGTGAGGAGACTCATGAACCTGTAAATGGCCAAATGCACATTCCTCAACCATTCTACATCTGTTCAGCCTGGTGTTGAACTCCTCCTTGCTGGGGTCCAGGCTGTCCATGTAGGGCTTCATGAGCCATGAGAGGAAGGGGTAGGCTGTGTCATCCAGAATTACAATGGGCATGTCCACTTCTATGACTCTGATGGTGTAGTCAGGAAAAAAGTGCCAATGTGAATCTTTCGGAAGAGGAAGGAGTTCCATAAGATGTGGACATAGTGCGCCTTTCCCAACCATTCGACATTGATGTTGGTGAAGTGTCCTTGTCATCTACAAGGGCCTGCAGCAAAATGGAGAAGTACCCCTTCTTGTTGAAGAACTCTGAGGCATGGTGGTCGGGGTCCAGGATGGGGACATACTGACGTTGGGGAAGACGATGGAGGCAAAGCCATCCACAATGGTGTCCTCGTTTCCCAGAGTGATAACCCTCCATAACAGCATATGGTGGATGGCCCTGACTGTGGATTTCCTCACACAAAACTGGTTCCCAACTGAGTGGTAGCTGTCTGGCATGGCGAGCTTCCACAGAGCGATGGCCATGCACTTCTGCACGGAGATGTCAGGTCTCATGAAGGTGTCCTGTCTCCTGAGGTTAGGTGTGAGCCACTAATAGAGCTCCAGGAAGGTGGCCTTCTGCATGCAGAAGTTCTGCAGCCATTGCTGATGATCCTATCCCTGCAGGATGATGCAATACCAGCAGTCTAAGCTCATCTTCCTCTGCCAAAAGTGGTGTTCCACTATGTCCAGGGGACTGAGGGGAATGCACAGCAGTAGGACTTGGGTGAGCAGGGCCTGTGGGCCATGCTGGGGTTTATCCTCCTCGTCTTCATCCTCACCTTGCTGGAGCAACATGCAGGAAGTTTGAAAGTACTGAATCACGAGGCACAGCATGAAGCCCATGAGCCTGGCACTGCTTTGCAGCTGCTCTGGCTCCATGGTTTCAGTGCTGTGGCATCCACACAAGCAACCAGAACACAAGAAGCCATGTGCCTACTGTGTCCCTTTTCTGTCCTTTGAGGGGGGAGGCAGTGGAGGAGTGGCTTGTGAGATGCAGCCATACAGAGAAGCCCCTAGAAGCATGTGTTGCAGCTTGTTGTAGAAAGCCACCACAGGAAGTATCCACTCTCCTGGTACCTTTCCCAGAGTGCTACGAGAGGCTCTAAGTCCAAGGCAGTCTCCATTCCATGTGGACTCACTATTTTGGACTAATACAAACTAATTTTGATGCTTCCCTGTACTGAGGACACGCTAGTTCAAATTTGTTAAATCAGGAGTTATTAAGTTGAATTTGCTAATTTCAAAATAATTTCCTAGTGTAGACATGCCCTGAGAAATATAAAGCTACAGTGGACTATTGGTTCTTTCTCATTTTTATCTTTAACACAACAACATACATATTTACATGTTATATAATACAAGTGAGTTTCATATTTTAATTTGAGTGAAAATCATGCCTAGGCAAACCAAGAAGTTTGCTATTTTTAATGTTATGTTTAAAAAAGAAAATTGCTTCTAAGTTATTTAAAAAATCTGTCATATAAAATTGGTTGTCACATTTGCCCATTTATCACCTTTGTCATTTAAAAGGTCCTTGCACCTTATCATCACGAACAGAAATGAATTATGCAAGACTTGTTCACTGAGTACTGTACTTCAGCCATTCACCTAATGGAACATTGGCCGATAATTTTTAAAGCTCTAAGGATTTACAGGACTCCCAAGAGATATAGACTTACTACATTAGAGCAAATAATTTTTGAAACAATGCATTGGAGTTCCTCTTTAAACATTGTGTCTATTTGACTAAATAGTTCAATTAAATTGGGTGCTACTGATTGTTCTCTGAAAATAATACTGGAGATAGGACTGGGATAGTAGCTGTCTGGAGAGTATTTTAATGTGTACCCTACAGCTAATCCAAATCTGGTGTTTATTTTCAGCATTTTTGACCCAGCTACAAAGATGAATTCAGAAACAACACACAGCAGATGTGTTTAAGCAGCAGACCATAACTTTTTCTATTGATTTGAAATAATGGATTTGGCAAACTCTACCAGTCAAAAGAGTGGTCCGGTAGAGGTAGATATGGCTTTGAGCAACTACAAGGGCTCAATCTAGAGGTCTAACATCCACAAAGATTCCTCCCATAAATCCTGTTCTTGTAAGGAAATGAAGGTGAAGAAAGATTGCCATGACCCATGCTAAATCAAAGATAGCTCCTCTGATTGCACTGAAGTTTGGCAGATGCTTTTAATACTGTACTGAGGTTTATTCCAGGAGCTGAATCAACTGACAGCTACACTGATCCCATACAAAACACCAGCTAAAAATTGTGTTAACTCCCTCAGCCCAACATACCCTACAAGACTTCCCTGGAACTGTGACTAAGTGAAAAGCATAACAACATAACCCCAAAGCCCTCAAAGCCCTGACCAATATAGTCCTGAGAGACAATTTCATCCCAACTTTCCCATAGGACTCAGAAGTGATCTGGCTAAGCTGACAACAAACTTCTGCCATGTTCAGGACCATTACCTACCAGGAAGGATGAGGAGGAGCAACTTGGATATCATGAGTTAGAGCTGACCAGTCCTGGTTGGTTCCTTCCCTCAAGCTAGCTGAATGAGTGCAAAGAGGAGATGGCGCATGTGACTTGTTCTCTCTCTGATGCCATCCCCAGATCCCTCTCCTCTCTAAGATGAATACATCATCATTCAGATGAGACAGAAGAGGAGGGCCACCAGTATTGGGAGGTGAAGCAGTGAGTGCCCCCACTTCACACTCTATTTTGCAACATGATGAAGAGCACAGTGTGTGCCTTTCTATCCGTTGATTTGGTCAAACTGCCTCTCCCCTGTTAAAATACTGTTAAACAAGCTATCAAAGTTTCTGGTCTCATTGCTTTCTTGTCACTTAAACCCTAAAGCAAGTCATTTAATAACAATAAGGCTGTTGTTAAAGGTAGTACTCATACTTTCAGAGTTCCTTGTCCTTGTTTCTAGATACCAAACCCTTGCCTGATTATGTCAAATGCAGGTAGGAAGCCTAAAATGTTCTCAGTTACTCTCAGGTCACTGAAGCCACTCCCTGATGAGACAAATCTTGTGGATTTACCCCATAATTCCCATGTCACTATTTGGCTTGGCGGTTTCCCTTGCTAATTACACTGGGATGGGTCACATCATGCATGTGGGAATTCCTCCAAGGGACAGCAAAAGACCTTCTTCCCCTTAACACTTAATAATGAAGTACACATGCTTCAGTTGGTTACTCAAGTCAACGTTTCATTGATTTCAGCAGGACTAAGTAGTGACTGCTATACTGTTTACCAAAACTCCGGTATCTGTTAGTTGATTCCAGTGCACTAAAATTGTATCTTAGGCAGGTCAGAAGCTCGAATGACACTGTATTATAACCCACTAAGGCACCAGTGATTCCAAATCTATAAAAATGTGGAGTCGGTGTTAGGAGTCTATAGTCCTCAATAGAGGGCTTTTTTTTCTCTTTTGCAAATCTTTAAATAAGTATAGACATTATCTACTGATATTTTGTTAGTTTCTGTACCATATTGAACCATTGATGGTTTCAATTAAATCATATCAGAGCACACGCTGTGTATATGTGAATGTGAGTGAATATGTATAAAAATGCAGTTTCTTCTATCTACACTTCCAGTATAGACAACCTGAAAGTAGGTCATACTGTTGTAGGTACGGGTATTCAGATAGTATAGTCATACAAGTAGACAATTAGTTAAGATGGAACATGTTATTAGCAGACCAGATCACAAGGTCCTAATTCTCTTTTACTTAGTTTTTACTCAGACAGACCTACAAACAATTTATTCTCTTGGGAGATTTGTCTGTAAAATTGAGTATGGGCTTCAGTCTTTGGCCTCATATATTTATCTCAGAGAAAACTTCATTCAATGAACCTCCCTTCCTCCCCAGAGAGATCAATACAACCAATCACATTGTCCTTAAATATCTCTTAATACCTATTCCTTTTAATGAAAATAGAGATTTTTATAGAGAATTAGTGTGGAGGATGGCTGCAAAAACCTGATTTTTGTAATGCCCACCAAAATATGTTCTTAGAAGTCTAAGAAGCACAAGGGATGATTATTTCAACTCTCCACTTCATAAGTCTAAATGAACAAAAGATAATTGAAATAAATTAAAATTTATCATTACACTGTTTAAAAGCAGTATTAAATGAACTCACTGTAATGGATGTTTTCTTACTCTTTAGCTGTTATAATCTTTTTAGTGAGCATTGTGAACTTCATACAGATACGTGCCTCACTATGTGAAAGAATCTATCAACCTACTGGTGGAGAATGTCTTGGATTCTGAGTAAAATTAAATATTTATTGTTTATAATGTTTCATTCTTCTCTCTCATTCTGTCTCTCTCTCTCTCTGTCTCTGTTGTGCAGATGATAATGGGAGAAATATCTACTCTTAAATTATACTGATTTGCTCACGTCAAGCTTTGTGAAAACAGAGCCACTATTTAAAAAGTGATTGGAAGTAAATCTTTGTGAGAGTTCTTACACGTTAACCACTTGGGAAGAATGAATGCATTCACAAAACTTACAAATTTTCCAACTTAATTCTAAAGCATAGACTTGCACACAGCTGTGGAATACTTGCAGAAATGAAAAGAACACGTTTTAATTAAATGCAACTCAGCACTTTTAAAACAATCTCACTTTGCACAAAAAATCCTGTAAGATTAGAAATCATGACATTTTGCTTTGATTTGCATATCAAATGATACAAGCAGTAAATTCTGTGTCTAGCCTTATCAAAACAAAAACAAAGAGTTAGATACATTTTGGATTGTATATCCAATTAGCTAATGAGATTGAGTTAATAGACCATTATTTAGTATTTTACAAATATTATTGAAAATTGAGGAAGGGAAATGACATGCTCAATTTACGTACTTTAGTGAACAAAATCATAGAATCATAACATACTAGAACTGGAAGGAACCTTGAGAAGTCATTATGTCCAGTTTCCTGCACTCACAGCAGGACCAAGCTAGACCGTCTAGACCATCCCTGACAGATGTCTAACCTGCTCTTTAAAATCTCCAATGATAGAGATTCCACAACCTCCCTCGGTAATTTATTCTACTGGTTAACTATCTGGACAGTTAGGAATTTTTTCCTAATGTCCAACCTAATCTTTCCTTGCTAACAATCCTCAGATATTAAGGAGAATATTTTTCTCCCTCCTCGTTGTAACAATCTTTTAGGTACTTAAAAGTTATGTCCTCTCTGTCTTCTCTTTTCTAGACTAAACAAACCCAGTTCTTTAAGTCTTCCCTCATAGGTCATGTTTTCTAGACCTTTAATCATTTTGTTGCCCCTCTCTGGGACCTTCTCCAATTTCTCCACATCTTTCCTGAAATATAATTCCCAAAACTGGACACAATACTCTAGTTGAGCCCTAATCAGTGCAGAGTAGAGCAGAAGAATTATTTTTAATGTCTTGCTTACAACATTCCTGTTAACACATCCCAGAATATTTGATTTTTTCCAACAGCGTCACACTGTTGACTCATATTTAGCTTTTGATCTACGATGACTCTTAGATCCCTTTCTGAAGTGCTCTTTCCTAAATGGCCATTTTCCATTTCCTATGTGCAAAACTGATTGTTCCTTCCTAAATAGAATATTTTGTTTTTGTCCTTTTTGAATTTCATATGGTTTACCTCTGCCCATTTCTCCAGTTTATCCATGTCATTTTGAATTTTAATTCCATCCTCAGATGGATATGAACCAATAAGCAAGAGGAAGACCAAGGAGAGGGTAGGCCCACTGGTCAGTGAGGAGGGA
>JANRFK010001234.1:56841038-56863742 GCA_030068395.1 Apalone spinifera | reverse complement strand
CATTTCTGACCCATCTCCCAGGTCTCCATGTTCTTCACTTACCTGTGAGCTTTGGTCACCTGTCCCCATCGAACCTAGTTTGAAGCCCTCCTCACTAGGTTAGCCCATCTGTATCCAAATACAGTCTTTCCCTTCCTCGAAAGGTGAACGCCATCTCTGCCTAGCAGTCTTTCCTGGAATAGCATCCCGTGGTTGAGGAAGCCAAAGCCCTCCTGGTAACACCATCTCTGCCTGGGCCCCTACCTTTGACAGAAAGGACTGAAGAGAATACCACCTCCTTTACCAAACTCCTTTACCCGTACTCCCAGAGCCCTGTAGTTACTCTTGATCCACTCAGCGTCACACCTCACAGTATCATTAATGACCACATGGATAGCATGGGGTAGTAGTTAGAGGGCTGGATAATCCTTGACAATGCCTCCGTAAGGTCTCGGATACAGGCCCCTGGCAGGCAGCATACCTCCCAAGATGACATGTCAGGGTGACAGATGGGTGCCTCCATCCCCCTCAGAAGAGAGTCTCCAACCTCCACTAACCTACGTTTCCTCCTTGCAGTGGTGGCAGCAGACCTCCCAGCCTTGGGAGTACAAGGCTTCTCCTCCTCTGTTGTAGGAGATGATTCCTTATCTCCTGTATCAAGAAGAGCATAATGGTTTCCTAGTACCATGGTGGGTGGGTGGGAGCCAGAAGTAACCAGCTGCCAGTGTCCACCCTGAGCCATCTCCTCCTCCACCAGTGGTGTGTCAGCAGTCTTGTGTACTGGGATAGCTACCTCAGGTATCTCCTCATGAATACTGTCCAGGAAGTGCTTGTGGATTCGGATGCTCCTCAACCTAGCCACCTTCTCCTGTAGATCTCCCACCTGCTGCCTGAGAGATTCCACCAGCAGGCACCTTTCACATTGGATGGTCCCCCCAGCCTGGATATCAGTAAGTGGGAATTGCAAGCCACAGTCCCTGCAAAACCATACCAGGATCTGGGTAGAGTCATTCATGCTCAGGTGGTCTGTATGGCTACAAGCGCAGGTGGAGGAGACAGAAGCAGCGCTGACATTGGTGTTGCAGGTTTTCCTGACCATTGTAGGCCTCCCTCTCTCAAACTCCCTTTTAAACTCCCCTGTCTGCAGCCCCTGTCCACTCTGCCTCTGGCTTTTAAAGCCTGCTCACCTAGGTCAGTCCTATCCTTCATGAGTCACACAGGGGAAGGCTGATCAAAGGCAATAAAGGGAACAAAGGTCAGGCACTCAGTCCCAACTGTCACAGCAACTGAAACTGAAACTGAAGTCACCTGAAATCAGAATCAAAATTCAAACAGTTGAGCAAACTCACTCGCATCAAAAGCTAGTACTCTTACCCAGTATCCTATAAATCTCTTGCTCTCCCTCTTAAACTCCCCATCTGCAGCCCCCGGTTGCTCTGACTCTGGCTTTTTAAGCCTGCTCCCCTAGGTCAGGCCTACCTCTTAGTGTCCTCTGTCTTCCTTTTATTTCTAATATATCTGTGGAATGTTTTCTTGTTACCCCCTAGGTCTCTGGCTAGTTTGAGCTTGTTTTTTGCCTTCACCTTTCTAATTTTGCCCCTACATATATGTGTTCTTTGTTTATATTCATCCTTCATGATTATATCAGGTTTCCACTTTTTGTAGGACTTCTTTTGATTTTAGGTCATTCAAGATCTGCTGGGTCAGCCTGATGGTTTCTTGATATACTTCCTATCTTTTCTATGCAGTGAAACAGTTTGCTTTTTCACCCTTAATAATGGGACCATACCTGTCAACTCCTTGAGTTTGCTAAAGTCTGCCTTCTTGAAATCCATTGTCTTTATTTTTCTGTTCTTCCTCCAAACATTCCTTAGAACAATTAATTCTGTCATATTAGTAATATGTTTATAATATAGGGAGCAATGTTCATCTGTGGTACTCGAAGTAAAGGGGAAGCCATTTCAAGTGGTTCTTAAAGCTGCAGGCTTGCGAGGCTCAGCAAAACCACAGCACAGCAAAAGTAGACAGTATGGCCCCATTCTGGGAGCAAGACTTTCAAGCGTAAAGGCCTTCTCAGATGAGGAGCACAGAGAATCTGGGGAGCAGCTGCAATTGACAGTAACTGTAGATCCAGTTGATACATACTCTGTTCAGTCAATGGTGGCACATCTTCAGTAGGAGCTGCATTTTCTCCAGTTTGGAGGCCTACTCTCACTCAAACTTTCTAAATCCCAGAATGGTAAGGAGAGCATTAGGTGGTGTGACAAAGTTCCCATTCGAACTTGGTGGATCCTATACTTTCATGTAAATTGCTTGCCTCGGAGACTCACAGCAGCTTTCAATTTAGGCACCAAACCTGGGGTATCAGCTTGCTGTATGTTGAGCTACTCTCATCATTGGCCAGCATGTGATATAGAGGGAAACCAAACTCCATAGTCTCAGTGGAACCCCTAATGATACAGGGCTGGGTAAATTCTTTTCCTTTTCCCAGCCAGTCTTTTCCCCGAGTGGAAATGGGGAAGTGGGTGTTGGGGGGAACCTGGACCCACCCTTTACTCTGGATTCCAGCCAAAGGCCCTGCAATAGCAGCTGCCTATAAAAGTCTCTAACACCAGCTGTAAGACAGTTATCTTCCTACTAGAATCTGTTGGTGCCTGAGCCTCCTAGACTCTCTGCAATGCTCCCTCCATCCTCTCAGCTCCTAACACACCAACTAACTGTAGAGAAATATCAACTGGTTCTTTAATTGGCCCCAGGTGCTCTAACTAGGCATGTCTCACTTGACTCTGTAAGCCCACTTAATTAGCTTCAGGTTTTCAATTGCCCTGATTGATTCTGGCAGGTTCTCACTGGTTCTGGACTAGCCCCTGCCAGTTTATGCTGGAAACAGAGATTTATTCAATCTAAGACTAATATACCTCTCTTCTGTTACTGTCTTGTATTCCTCTGGCCTGACCCTGTCACACTGGAAACTGGAGGGCGGTGAGGAAACTTGCAGAATTTGTCAACCCTCTTTCCCATTCTTATATCCTTCCTCTTGCTGCTCCCAAAGGGGGGAATGGTGCATTTTAGTGCATAAATAAGTTTTACAGGAAGAACATGGGACTGATAGAAACCTTCCTTAAGACTTTACCTACCTCTAGTTCTAAACTGTGACCTTCCAGGAACTGTACTTTAAAAGAAATACAAAGAATGAACCAAAAAAGAGATTTAGTCTGAATAGGTCATTTGGTATTTATGGAAGAAATGAACTGGTATAACAGTTCAAATTAAGTTTGTGGCTTCATCTTACCATTGTTGGCAACATTAAATTGATAGATAAAGATAATAAATATTATTTTACAATGTGTTACAGATTGTGATTCATTTCTAAATTCACCTTGTGATCTTTTTTGCTCTTTTTTGCTCAAACGGCAACAGCTATTCCAGTATAGCTAATCAGTAACAATACATTTAATAAATCAGCCTTAAAAACTATTATGAAAATTGACCAGCATTTCAGTCATGACATTTACTCGCCTCGTTACACCATGAAAAAAAGAATATTTGATTTAATGCACACCCACAAACCCCCAAAAATTTATTCTGGGGGGTGAGGAAGAATTTTCCAAGAGCTGCAGAAGTGTAGGTGTTAATTGAGTAAAGATTATAGTAAATATAATAGCTGTCAGCAAATTATTTATCAGAATTAATGCTTAAACTCTATCAAAAACATATGGGATTCTGACCAGACATGTGCTGCTGCACAAGGATATGGTAAAAGGAAATGTCATGTGCCTCCTCCTTTCACAGTTATTCAGACACTGACTAGAACATGATCATAAATAAGTTGTGTACATGAAATCTTGTCCCCAGTGAAAGTCAATGAAAGTTTTACCATTGACTTCAGTGAGATAAAAATGTCATCCTATAGGTTTCTTCTTCCCTAGTGCTTGTGCAAATATATTAAAGGATAGATGTACTGGAAGGATTATGGCACTCTGTCCATTAGAAGTTGCCAAATAAACCATTATTTCAAATAATTGTCACACTTTAATTTCCCCCACTGTTCTGAGAAAAGCATTATATAGCACAATGTAATATATTCTAAAACATATTCAAGTATAGTATAAAATTATCCCCCAGTCACAGATTGTTACCCTAGATAGTCCAAGAATAGACGGTAACTTCCCTTCTATGCTTTCCTAATTAATTATGAATATTTCAGATAAATCAAATTGTAAAAATTCAGTTGGCATATGGAGGGATCTTGAAATTCAACAGTTACCCATTTTGCCAACATCCAGAGTATGATTGTTAAACTAAATTCAGCACAAAACACCCAAATATGTGCTAAGGGACTGTGAGGGTTTGTTTTTTATTGTTTACACTGAGTTAATGCTAGTTAATTAATCTTATTTTGGTGCCTATTCCATCTACAAGTTAATAGGAAATGATGAAGTGCCTTGTATTTTTGAAATATTTATCAGACGTTAACTTATGTGTCTGAATTAGAAGAACAAAAAATGTAGGCTATAAACCAAGGTCCATCAGAGATATACAGAAGCTGTTGTTCAGTCAAATGTTTTGTTTTGGTTTTTTGCCTAAAAGGGTTTGGATTTCTTCGCATTTATTATTAATTTTTTTCACTGATGCAGCTTCACTAATGTCAGAGGAATTACTCATGATTTATACTTCCATGAGTTAGTCAGAGCCAAGTTTTTCCGCATGTCAATATTGCCAGCCCCCTGGTTTCAAAAATTAGTGTATCAGGCTTCTGAAAAATAGTAAATTGGTTTAAATAGAATGGGATTTAACAAAATAGGGTTTTTATTTGCTTTTTTAATTTTGTCCCTTTAAAACATACTAAGTTCACATTTTCAAGCTTTTCTTTACCATCACAAGTGCTAGAAACTTATTTTTTTTATTTTTGTCATGCAATCCTGGATTCTCGTGTAATGGCATGACTCAAAGACTTAAGTCTTTCCCTTCAAAAGTTATTCTCATGAAAGGGAAACAGAGTCCTAAATTTGCAAATTCAGCTTAATCTCTGATTCTTCCATTCACCAGAACTCTATTGGTGATCTGAAGGGTGCAGTGCAAAATGCATTTGTGCTATCTGTCTTTTTCTTCATTTGGGTTGATAGAGGAGTGGAGTGGCAGAGGCTATATGGTGAGTTTGATTGTGTCAATTAATTTATTTATATATTTTTTTGCAATGTCTCCAGCTATCTTGATGATTGGCACACTTTTAAATAAGAATAAATAAATATTTTCAGACTCTTTGTTCTGCTGAATTTATACAAGTAATTCAAAACCTTTGGCAATTTGATCTTTACCTCGTGATTCATTCCTTCATCTGTACACTCACTCTTTTCTGACTTGTACATATTCCTCTGCACATTCTTCATGACATCACCCCACCTTGATGTTACCATGTTTTTCTGAGTCCAAAATCTTCTTAATTCTCACCTTCCTCATATTGACTTTGAATACTGTTTTTAGTAGTGCCTCATGTTCAATTTTTCATTAACTATCAGAATCTTTATTGTGGTCTGAAAATGTATTTAAAAAAAATCATTATCTTTGGTTGGTAATCTTTCCAAAAAAGAAAAAAAAAATTAAAAACATACTGAAATTTTCCTTGAAAAATACTTTCCGTGTAAAGTTCTATGCACGCACACACATACATACATAAGCACTCTCCTGAGATATTAACAAATCTGGAAAACTTTTACTGCCATGATCTAAAATAAATATGTCTTCCTTCTCTTTGTACTTGGGACATTGTCCTACTGAAGACAATGTCAAAACTGCTGTTGACTTCATTGCTGCAGCATCAGCCTATAAAGAAATTCCTTGTTAATGGTATCCTGCAGTGTCTGGTGGTTGTATTTCTTCCTTGTACAAACATATTTTAAATATTAAAAGCATGAAGCAGTGATAATTACCATCATTATATTAATTTGATACCATATACTCCTTTAGCATTTACATAAATCTAATGTGCAAATGTTGTCTCTGATCATGCAACCCTTCTATATATATAATCCTGGTTAACTGGAGATGATAGGTCACTTGTTTGAATGTTTGGAATGTTGTGGTGTTTCTCTGTCTGACTGAACAACATCATAACAACAATGATTATTGTTATTCCTTTTGTTTCTGGAATATATGATATCACTCATATTGGAGAACAACCAAAGTGGAGCTTTAAATATTGATGGAAAAGTACAGTAACATTTTATTATTAATTGAGAACAGCAGGAAAGGAAAATTAAGGAAATGAACTTTAAAGGTCAGACAGTAATAGCACCCAAAAGAAAGAAAAAAAACTTTTTTATTCTGATGAGCAATAGCCACTGGGCAATAGTCACTTAGCCTTTTGTTATCATCAAACAACTATTTTTGAGTTACAGAAATTAAACAAAGGATTATTCTTGGCATCTGTCAGAAATGTACTGTCCTAGGCAGCAATTATTTTCTACGACCTGAGGGGATGTTTGCAGTGTACTTGCTGACAGTTTTTCACGTCAGAAACAGTTTAGTCTAAAATGTCTGTGGGTGTATTATCTATAGATAAATATATATACGTGTAATACATAATAGGATATATGTAATATAAAATGGCTTTAAAGAAGTATAGCCTGGTTAAAAACATTTTAGCTGGAGAAAGTTATCCATGTGGTACTTTAAAATTTCTGAATGCAAAGCTTCCAGATCAAATAAATGATCTGTGCAACCGGCCAATCCCACTCTCACATCCATCTTTGTGTAGCTATACACAGGAAAATAACAGAATAAATGAATAGCTAGTGCTTGGGATACTATATGCGAGATTCTTAGGGGATTAAATATTTAGAGTGAAAAACATAATGATTTGGATATTTTATCACAAAAATTAAATGGATCCTGAAAGGAATTGATCTGAAGAATCAGGTAAAACACACAAAATGATGTTTCTTTTAAGTTTTTTTGGGGGGGAGGAGGATTTCAAAAGAATAGTTCCCTTACTGGGGCTTTGATGAATATTATACAATTTCATCAGATAAATACAAGTTGGACCTCCCTTGTCTGATACCTTTGGGATCTGAGGGGTCCTGAGCCAGGGAGTTTGCCAGACCAGGGGAGGTCAATACTCCCTGCTAGCTGCCACACTCTCAGGCTCCCAAGGCTGGGGCTTCCACCCTGTTGCCCGCTTGCTGCTATCAGAGTTCCCTGGGTTCTGGCCAGGACCACCTGGTTGCTGCCTATCCCACTGCCATTGGGGTTCTCCTGTCTGGGCCACCCAGCCGCCACCAGCCCCAGTCAGAAGCCACTGGTCCTGCTGCTGCTGGGGATTCCCCGTGGTTCCCTGACCAAGGCTCCCCTGCTGCCATCTGGCCCCATTGATGCCACGGGTACCCTGGCCCTACCTGGCCCAGATAAGGCCGGGGCATTCCCCTCCTGAGACCCCTCTGGCCCCGCTGTTGTGGGGAGTTCCCCAGCCAGGGTAGGGGCCCCTCATTTGCTGCCTAGCCTGGCTGACACCAGGAGTCCCCTGGCCAGGGTGGGGGCTCCTCTCCACCGCCTGGCCCTGCTGATGCTGGGGTTCCCCGGCATGGCCCAACCAGGGCTCCCCAACCCTGTGTTCTCTGGATGGCTCTCACTTGTACCTGCAGGGCTCTTTGGTCCAGCAACATCCATGGCCTGGTGGACCACAGATGAGCCAAACCAGAGTGTCCCAGATTTGGGAGGTTAAACCTATAGATAATATTTTGCTTTTTTGGAATTTTGTTTGTGTTAATTAGTAATTTTCCATGTGGCTATATTTCTTTTGAGCCATTTTATATTGCATATATCCTAGTATGTTTTACATGTACATTCACGATGTTAGCCCCCAGCCCTACCAAAAAATAATTCATGGTTAGACAAATATATCATTATGGAGTCCTGGGTACTGCTAAAACTTCTGCTGCTCTTTGCTATTTTCCAGGATAAATTCTTGTTCTTTAATTAGTCCACACCTATCTTTTCCCATTTTGTTTTCCTTTTGCCGTTTCCCTATATTATTATTTTAAGAGAGAAATTTCTCTTAACTGCTCAGTTTCCTTCCTTAGGATAAATTCTTGGAGTCCTCATTCACTCTATTCTTGATTCCAAAAATATGCCTGTTGACTTCAGTGGGTACATTGTGAGAGCAGGGACTGAGGTAACAATTTAAAATGACTTTATCCACAGCATGTTCCGTTCAACCCATTTCCCCACTCATTTCATTAGACAGATATTTACAAATAAATATAACATTTACATTTAAAAGAAAATAATGAAAGAGAGAGGATGATAATTTTTGCCACTTAAGTGAATGTTTCCTTAATTCTTTTTCATGACCTGTATGACCGTCTTACTTTACCATGATATTCCTGTGTAATGGTGATCACAGTTTCTTCTAATTAACATTTAGAATAGATCAGATTAACTCCTTCACTAGTGTTTGTAACTGTGTTTGAAACTATTTTCAATCTAACAGGAGAGCTGTGTATAAAGCTATACATGTGAGATTTCAGATGATATTACTCTTCACAATAGAAGTTAACTACATTAGATGTCATCATGGCAATAGTGTATTTGGGAATGCAGTGTTACTGGTGTGGATACAAAGCTGCTGGATACAAAGTTTGGTCAAATAAGAATCACCTGAACTCCTGAAATGGGCTCAGAAATGAAGGCAAACAGCTATCACATGTTTCCTGTTCTCCAAAGATCAGTTCTCAGAAGGAGCAGTTCTTATTGCCCATGCATCTGATTCTCTAGTGACATTTGCATCAATGTGATGTGATATGCAGTAATTAAATGGTTAATTGGGCAAGCTTAATTGGGCTAACCCTAAGGTGAAGCAGAAGCTCAAATGTAACTGCTTTATGTGGGGTTGAATTTATTTCTGATCTATCCACCTAGTACTAATGTGTTGTATAGAAATTGGATATTATCACACAGTTCACACAGCTATCTCCTATGCTAAATAGTGAGAAATTGATGACAATTGTCTAATGGTGGCCACTCTGTTCTGTACATACGTATGTAAAGAAATAATATATAGCAGTATACCTATATCACCTAAATGAGAGTGACTCAGTTCATGAAAACTGGATATCCGATTTCCTTATTAGCTATGACAATATCTGCCTGTGTGTACATACAAAGGCACACTAAAAATATCTTTTTAAAGAAAGGAATAACTCTAAAAATTAATCATGCTAATAACAATATTTCTTTTAATTCCAACCACAATATTATAAACCATCAATGTGACTCAAGTGCTTTGCTACTGCTGTATTTGGTAGATTTTTAAAAAATCAACTGAGTAATTTAGCAGTCATCCATAAAATATTAAAGCAATGCTTTAGATAAAATATCTAGGCTTTCCTGGGGAAAATATTAATGTTTTCTTCTGAGTTCAATCTTCCTCTCTAAACATTTTCCAACATTTGTAAATGGAATATCTGAAAGAAATCTAGTAGAAATCATATCACTGGCTGCTATCACACTAATGCCAGCAAAGCATGTCAAATCTTTTAGTTAAATAGTCACAACAGCTAGCACATTTAGATTTGCAGCCAGCACAATTACCATTGGAAAACTTCTTGGTAAATGTCATGTGCAATTCTTTGAGTCGTGTGGACTCTGAGCTGATAGACATACCAGCATATGTCAGTCAGTGACTCATTAGGGAGGAGAAAGATTCTAACAGAGATGACCTATGGACCTCTTGCTATGGGCCTCCCTTAGTGTAAGGAGCCTAGAAATGCAAAGGAGAATCACTCAGTTCTGTCTTTTTTCTTTCTTTTGTTCTTTTCTTTTTTATCTCCTTTTTCTTTTTATCTTTTCCCCTTTTTTTCTTTCAAGTGTCTAGCTCTTTCCCTTGGGAATATATCTTTGAAAATTTAAAAGTATAAATTACTCACTAGCGTTTCAAAACTAATTTTTCCCTAAAATACACTGCTTTTTATGGCCAGGATTGCATATACACAGGATTGACTTTTGAAGCCCTTTTTAATGTTCAGCATTCAAAAACATCACCAACAGTTAAGGTTAAAATATGCTTTAGCTACAGAATTTGGATCTAGATGGTGAATCACCCAAACTTCAGGATTTGCTGGATTCATCACAAGCAGCATACGTTATATGATAGTGAAGTATAAATTTGAGCATCCATTTCACAAAATGAAGCACTAGACTGAATTTATTTATAAGCAGAGGTAGTATGCTCATCTCTTGGGGGGGCAGAAAAGGTCTTTGTGTTACATTTAAGAGGCCCCGCCAATTAACTCAGAAGCAACATTTGTGTACTAACACTACCCATGGGCTTTTGAGAGGAGAATAGAGAAAAAAAAGTCATGAGCCCAACCTCCCTTGACACCAAAATTCTTTTGTTTCTTTCCTTTAAAAAAGAATAGATCAGAAGAAAAACTATTTACTGCCCTCATTACAAGGAAAACTCAGAAACTTGTAGAATGCTTCAAGAAGTAACTGCATTGGAAAGGTGTAAAAGAAGATCCTTCTATAATATGAAACATATTTGCATTACTGCAGCTAATCAACAAGAAATCTAATGACAATAGAGTTTAAGTGATTTATTATAACAAATATAATAATTAACTGTCAGAAAAGGTGCCATTTTGAAAGCTGAATGATTCAGAATACACCATAGAGAGGGATAGTGACAGATCTCCAGTTTGAGGGTGGTACATCACAGGGACATCGGGCGGCAAAGCTAATTTTCCTGCTACACTTGCACCCACTGGGTTCTGAGCTGCTGAGGAGCACAGAACAGACTCTAACAGAGGTCTGCTTTAACTTATAATGACCTACCCAGGATCCAGCTATTCAGATTTATTGCAGCAGCATATAATTTCCCATAGCCGTCAGTAGTCTTCTGGCCCCCAAATGGAAATTTCAAGGAAAGGAAGGCAGAGCTGCATAGGGGCATGACCTATGCAGCTTCTTCACCAGGAGCATTCCCTAGCTACATATAATTCTGTTGCAACTTTATATCCAGGCTGGCTGGCATATAGGGACTTCAGCCTAAGTGAATGAAGCTGCCAGATGAAAGCATTAAAAGATCATAGTAAATGTAATATGTTAAAAAGAGGCAACAAAATTCATACTTAAGTATGACCAGAAACCTCTGCTGTCATGTGTGTCCTCTTGCTCTATATCCTTTCTGAACAACATTTATCTTGCTTGCTTAACAGCCATGGATATTGGTTTGGGCAAATAAGATATATGATCCCTATGCAGAGATAGAAGTGCTGAAATGAAGTCCAGAGGAAATTCTGTGGGAGTTTAGAAGATGGCTCCCTAGCTCTTCTCAGTGCTAGAGGACAGGAGAAGAAGTACCCAGGCAAAACCTAGAACATATTGATTGTAAGAACTATTAATTTTGCTGTGAGCAAGGAATGTATTAGATGGGAAAACTTCCAAAAGACTTGGTAGTTTTTATATGATTTAAAATAAGCATCTGGATTTGAGAGTCATCTATCCACAGAGTCACCTAGGCACACTTTAAACTGTGCTAATACATTTGTAAAGTAACAGTGGAAATAAAGATGCATATAATGAGGAAGGAGAGAATAATCAAACTGAGGACACTTCTTCCATTGATAAAAGAGAATCTTTACTCCTGTTGATCTACAACATCACGGGGACTGCTCCAGTTCAAATGTCCGAAATGGATATTGCTAGATACTAAGTTCTTTTTCTGCTGTAGCAGCATATTTGGAGCAGTTGTGAAAATAACTAATGCACTAAAAGACAATGACAAATCTCCTCTTGTGTAAGTGTTACAGGCAATGAAAAGAAGGTAGATATATAAATCCCAAGATGGCAACAGAACATGAAAACTGCATTCTCACACAATATTTTCTCATACACTTTTGAGGATATACATTGCAACCTAATAAATTTGTATAATGTATGACTCATTCTCACATTTCACAGTAGTTAAAATGAAACAATATTGAAAACAGGTAAAGCTAACATGAGGAGGCAGGTAAAACTTGAAAAACCATTAGAGTCATGTTAATATGGGTAACGTGAACATCCAGAATTACCATTATTAGGATTTAAAAATAAGTATACTTTAAAACCAGAATTAAACCCTAATTTAAGAGTATAAGTTAATTGTAAATGAAAAGAACTGTGAAGACACTTTCCCTTGGAGCATGCCATATCACAGTTGCTTACTGCAGGGTTTCTTAATAGTGGCTACTATCAGATAGGCTGCTGGACTAGACCACTAGTCTAGCCTGCCATGGGAATTCTGTTGATTCTATGAAATTATGTGGAAAATTGATCATAGCTAAAACATGCAGGTACTCACTAGTTAAAGACAATGGAAATAAAATGTTTCAAGTAGGTCATGAAGAAAGGGAAACTCAGAAGTGGAAAAAGAGGCTGCTATTGGCAGAACAGAAAAAGGAATTTTGAGAATTGCATGGCCTTGAAGAGTGTTCAGTATAAGGGAACTAGTTTTGCAAGGGCTGCCAGTGGCTGTAGGGAAGCAGTGGAAATCTTTCATGATAGGGGATTTGTGTGAGAAAACAAGCTCTACGCTGGTAAGTGTTTACCATGGTCTGTTTCTGCCTATATACTGGTTGGTTATTGGTTCCATAGATCTAGGATTCAGAAGAGCTCATCTATTTCTCAGCTATGTCCCCGGATTTGAGATATACAGTACCCATTCTAGCTCTAGCTCTAGAGCTATAATAAATGTACTTATTTGTAGTTATCTGCATTTTTTCTTACTATTAATGTACCTACTATTTAACAACTGATATATTTCACCTCAGCTTTCATATGAAGTTCGGCTAGAAAACTGTTTCTTTCGTACTTTATATAGAATATTACTCAATCTTTCCTTTATAGGAGGCAACAATAATTAATATAAGCATAGCTAAGTATTAAGGAACACATAATATAGTAAACAAAAAAAGTCTCATGTCATATGTAGATTTTGAGATAGTACAGGTTGTCAGCTGGAACATAGGGTATGTCTACACAGCAAAGTTATTTTGAAATAACAGCCATTATTTCTAAATAACTTTACTAGCATCTACAAAGCCAAACTGCTATTTTGAAATTAATTTGAAATAACGGAGCACTTATTTCGAATTTGGTAAACCTCATTCCATGAGGAATAGCACCAAATTCAAAATAGCTGTTTCGAAATAAGTGCTGTGTAGACACTTATATCAAAATAGGGGGCTTCCAGCCTTCCCAGGGTGCCTTGGTGGCCACTCCCGCCTCAACCAAGAACACTCCTCTCCCTCCCTTCTCCCCGGAGCCCTTAAAGTGGTTGACTTTGGCCACAGTGCCTGTGCCAGCTCCAAGCCTGCCAGCCCAGAGCCAGCAATCACTGCCCCTGACCCAAATACCCCAAAACATGAGCCAGCAAGCCACTGGCACCCAGCCCTCCTCCACTCTCCAGGAGCAGTCTGCCAGCTCCCAGGAGCCTGCCAGGGCCCAGAGAAGGTGGGTGCCTTCCTGATCCAGGGTGGAGATCATGGACCTTATTCAGGTTTGAGGGGGATGCCCCCAACGTTCATGATCTCTGCACTAGATGGAGGAATGCAGCTGTCTATGGCAGGATGGCTGGCAGCCTGGCCACCAAAGGCCACATGTGAACCCAGGAGCAGGTTTGCATGAAAATCAAGTTGGTCCGGCAAGACCCCCAACCCTAAGCCCTGAGCTTCCCCTTCCCCCTTCTTCCCTTTGCTTCCCCCTTCCAGCTCCCTCCTCCCAGGTTTTCCCCTCCCCTCTCCCATATTCTCTCTTCCCCTCTCCCACCTCCTTTCCCCAGTCTCACCAGAGTTTCATCCTCCCCCCCCCCCAGTTTTGTTAAATAAAGAGAGTTTGTGTTCATGAAAATACATGTATTTTATTTGATATCATGAAGAGGGGTTAAGGAGGGGTAAGTGGAAGGACATGAGGGAGGAATGAGGCACAAGCCTCCAGTGGGACAGACCAGGGAGGCTCTTAGTGCTCCTCAGGGTGGAAGCTCTCCCGCAGGGCCTCCTGGATACTGACAGCCACTCCAATGGACCTCCCAGATGGAAGCCTGCAGAAAGTGCAGCCAGGATTGCAGCAACACATCAACGAGAAGCACTGGAGTCCCCAGGGGACGCTCTGGCTCCATGTTGCAGAGTGCTGTGGTGTCCCGAATGAGGGCAACCAGAGCACGCAGAGACAAAATGCTTTGCTGTCCCTCATGGAGGTAGGCAAGCAATCAGAGAAAGCTGAGAACCGTCTGTCCAGTGCGGGGGTCCCTTTAAGCACAAGTCTCAGATAGCCTCAGGCAGCAGCCACACAAAGTAACTCCTGAACTGATGCCCTGCCTGACCTGGTTCCGACCGGCCTTAAATGTGATTCAGGGTCCACTCAGTGTGGATGCGCTATTTCAAAATAGCATTTTGTGTGTAGACATGTTATTTTGAAATAAGCTATTTCGAATTAACTATTTCGAAATAAGATATTTCAAAATAATGCTGTAGTGTAGACATACCCATAGTGTTAACAGTTATTGCAGATACTATGGCAGTATCTACACTACATCCCTCTTTCGATAGAGGGATGTAAATTAGACACGTCGAAATTGCAAATGAAGCAGAGATTTAAATATCCCGCAGTTCATTTGTATTATCGCATAATGGCGCTCTTTCAAAAAAGTGCCATTTTGAAAGTAAAACCGCAGTCTAGACGCATTTTCTTCAAAAACAGCAGGTATTTTCGAAAGCTCCTGGTTTACAGGATCTTTTGAAAAAGCCTGCCATTTTCAAAAGAACTGCGTCTAGACTGCGGTTTTACTTTCAAAATGGCGCTTTTTTGAAAGAGTGCCATTACGTGATTATGCAAATGAAGCACAGGATATTTAAATCCCCGTTTCATTTGCAATGTCGAAGTGTCTAATTTACATTCCTCTGTCGAAAGAGGGATGTGGTCTAGACACAGCCTAAGTTTTAATACAGTTACTTTTGTTTGAATCAGAAAAAAACCCAAAGAACTATCTGTATAGAGCATGCTTTACTTCTGGGAAAGTGTATTCTAATGACACTGAGTCAGGACCCCTGGATTGCATTTTCACCTGTACTATATGATTTTGGAGAGGGCATTTAACTTCTCTTTTGCCTCCCTTTACCCAGATTAGTACAACAGTAATAGTACTTACCCAAACACTTATGCTACGTCTAGACTATGGGGTTTGTCGACAGAATCTGTCGACAAAGCTTCTGTCGACAAAGAGCGTCTAGACTACATCCAGTTCTGTTAACAAAGCAAGCCGCTTTGTCGACATGACAGTGTAGATGCAAAGGACAGTGTAGATGCAATAATGCCTTCTATCTACAGAACTCTGTCGACAAAAGGCGTTATTCCTCATAGAACGAGGTTTATAGCCAGTGACACCCGTAATGTGGTTATAATTAGCTTAGTTCATTTATGGTCATAATGTTCTTCTAGACCACCATCTAAGAAGTGCTACACAAGTGCAAAATATTATTGCTTCAGATTTCCTCTATTGACTTTTAGTCAAAAATACAATTTAATTACTTTTTCTTTACCTCTGAAAAGATTGAGATTTGAATCAGACGGTCAGATGGAATAAATTGAGAAAAAACACAGCTGACTACAGATTTTGTTACTCTGACAAATACTCTAAATGCAGTGATATGTCTACAGGCTACAGCTTCCCACTTTCATTAATTATGAAATAAATGGTTGAAAAAAATGAGTTTTATCTACTGAATCTTGCAGACTTGACTTGTTTGAGCTCCCATTCTGTGCTCTGACAAATGCCATATAGGCTGCCTGGTACTGTGCATAATTTTATTACATGAAGACATGAGGGTTGAACTCATAAATATTAATCAGGGATTAATGAACAGTGGGAGGACTTTGCATATCAATTTTTATGAGAGGAAACTTTGCATTAAACACACCACTTCCTACATATTAATCATTTGGGAAAACTGAAGGCCCTGTGAAATATCTCTTATTGTTCTATTGGAGGCCTAGACAGAAAACAGACTTAAGCACATAAGCCACGGGCATCATTTCATAGTATGATTATGTGTGGCTATATTTTTTAAAAAACAAAAACTTTTTAAAATTAAGCACTTTTGAAATGTGCCCTGCAGATTGAATTCCTGCATCCACAGAGCAGGTGAAGCGTACCAACACAGACTTCCCACACAGATCAGATCAGAAAAAACCTCATATAAAGCTATAAAGTGAAATCGCTGCCCAGTCAATTGCTATCCAAGCTGCTACGACTGTCAACAGTGGGTTCTCTTTAAAGCCAGTTTTGTGAAGAGGACATCATTCTACTAGGATTGAGATGACAACCCATTCATTCCATATAGGACATTGAGAAGAGATAAGATAGCAAAAATAAGCATTTGCTATTACTCAAGGCCAAATCCCAACCAGGAGCGCCCCCGCCTCCAATGCCCTCAACAGCCATTTATCTTGGTGCCCTAGGCGACCGCCTAGTTCGCTTGTATTGACAGGCCACCACTGATCCCAACTGCCAATCTTATAGAGACAGTGTTGGAGGCATAGTATTTTTTATTGTAAAACTTCTATTAGTGAGAGAGACAAGCATTAGAAGTTACACAAACTCTTCTTTAGGTCTGGGAAATGTACTCAGAATGTCACTGCTAAATATAAGACTTAAAAGACTGTTTAGCATAAGTAATTAATACATCTTTGGAGGGGCCTTTCAAGGTAAATTGACCTGTTAATGCCTGTCCAGTCACTGGAGGAGGAAAAGAAGGGCATGAGGGGTTTGGGTGGGTTATATGTTGTAGATGATTTTTAGTGTCCAGCAATGTTAAAATTCAATCTCTCAGGCTCATCTGTTGAAAGTTTATTTGCAGGTTTCCTTTGAGGATGAGAAATGAGAGGTCAGGTGCAGAGTGATCATTTTGAATAAGGATGCTGGATTTATGGTTTATTACAACAATCTGTAACCCACTAGCAACTTCCTCATTCCTTCTTTCCACCCCAATGATTGAAGAGATATTAATGGGACACTTCACCTTGGACGGTGCCTCAGAATATGTATTAACTCCTTATGCAAAACTATCTTTTAGCTCTGACAATCTGAGTGTGTTTTCCAGACCTGAAGTACAGCGCTGTGTAAATTTGAAAGGTTGGGTTTCACCAGCACAAGCTGGTCCCATAAAACGCAGGTTCCCTCATTCACCTTGTGTCTCTGGATACATCTACACAGCAGGGCTTAACTCAAAGTAAGCTACGCAAATTGAGCTACATCATTTGTGTAGCTTATTTCAAAATAGCATATTTAAAAATTGGGAGCATCTACACAGCACTTATTTTCCTCCAACTTCCCTTACTCCTCGTACAATGAGAGTTACAGGAGTCAGAGTAAGAAGTCCTCCAGCTAGATGGTATTTCAACATTATTTCAAAATAACTTCCTGTTGTGTAGATGCGGACTAAGTTATTTTGAAATAATGTTGCTGTGTAGATGTACCCTCTTATTCTGGGATTGACCCAGCTGCAGTATTGCATACAGCTAGCAATGTTGTAAGAGAAGATTCTGTATCTCTTCCAGCACTAGCCCGCTAAGCCATCTACTGCTACTTGAGCTTCCATTGTACCGCTGATTAACATGAAAACCATCTGTTAGCAACAATGCATTTTTATTAATTAATATTTTATTTATTTAGATTTTTACCCTTGAAAGAGTTGCCTGCCCAGGCTTGGTGCTCCTTTTGACAATTTTTAAAATATAAAATTATAAACACCAATAAAGTCTTCCAGTTACTAAATCAGTGCCTCACAAGAAGACATATCTTTATGTGGAAGATAAAGATCACATTTACAGCCGGTCCATGAGTTGCGAACAGTCGTAAGTCGACCATTCACAGTTACAACCAAAGCTGTCGTAAATGGCGGAACCCGAGTTACAAACGCAATCCATGCTTACGAACAGCGCGGTCGCGTGTAACTCAATGGGGTCCGAATTATGAACGAACCGAGTTACGACCAATTGCTTGGTCCATAACCGGTTCATAAGTCGGAGACAGGCTGTATTTGATCAACCGGGCATTCAGTCCTTTTCATCCAGAGAAGGTTAAGTGAAATGTCCTTGTCTGAAATCAGCAGCGTATGGAAATGATAAAAGTTCTAGACAAAAAGTGGTGTGAAGTTAAATTTAAAAACTAAACTCTTCCTTTTTAAAATGGTCCAAATGTAATATGAAAGGTCTATATGAACACAGAAGCCTCTACATGCTATTTTATGACATGTTTATAAGATTCAATTTTCAAAGGAATAGAAGTGAGTTAGATGCCCAACTGTTTTGAAAATCCCAGCCATAAGTGTTTTAATAGAGTGCTCTGGAGTCAGCCACCCAGGCTATGTCTAGATTACAGGCTTCTTTTGGAAGAAGCTTTTTTCAGAAGAGATCTTCTGAAAATGCTTCTTCCAAAAGAGAGCGTCCACACTGCCAAAGTGCATCAAAAAAGTGATCTGATTTTTCAATAGAGCGCGTCCACACTGAATGGATGCTCTCTTGCATGTAAGCTGTGATTGCTACAGACAGAATGACCATCAGGGCACCTGTACTTTTTCCATTTTGATCTTCTTCCACAAGAACTCCCTCTTCCCCGTCCACACACGTCTTTTTGCGAACAGCTTTTTCGTGAAAAGGCTTCTTCTTCATAGAATGAGGATTACCAATGCCAGAAAAAAAACTTCTGTTCTTTTGATTTTCTTGTAGAAGAATGCAATTGCAGTGTGGATGTTCCTCAAGTTTTGACAGAAAAACGGCTGTATTTAGGTGTAAACATACCCCCAGTGTCTATGCTGGTGCAGACCTTGACTGTGGCCTTTGGAAGAGAAAAGGCTACTAGTGACAAGTTGTATTAGAAAGAAGCTGCAATGTTCCCTCACTGAAGGCTTTTAGGGAATCAGCACAGTCAACATGAGTGCAGATCTGGCCAAAAATAAATTGAAAGGCCAAACTGAGATGCACTGATATAATGTATCTGCATACAACTTGGCTGATGGGATAACTTAATTCTGCTTCCTCCTACTAGACTCTTCAAGGGAGAGCAGTAGCAATACAATCCATTCCCAGCCAGAGGCGGATCACAGTTCTGTGGAGCCCTGGGCCAGAGTAAGTGAGGGCCCCTCCCCACCGCTTCTATCTATAATCCCCTCTGTTGCTCCTCTCCCCCATGTTCCTGCTAGGGAAATGAGCACTTCTGGCAGAAGTACCAGGTAGAGTGGATAGGGGCAAGGTGGCAACCATTTTTCCTGAGGGCCCTCAGGAAGAGTCCATGTTGGCGCAGTGGTTAATCTGCCACTGCTTCCAGCACAGGGAGGTGCATATTATTTTTCCTTTTTATTATTTTTATTACAGTAGCATCTAGAGACCCCAACAAAGACGACCATCTTGTCATGCTCTATGTACACAGAGAGTCCCTGCATCCAAGAGTATGCAATCTAAGAAGATGACCAAGGGTGTCAGAAAGAAACTAGTAGTATTGTAGTTTTAGAGATGGAAAATAAAATATAAAGAGATTAAGTAATTTCTTCAAGATCATCCATACAGTCTGTGTCAGATCTAGATATCTGACTCCCAGTCCAATGTCTTAATTACCAGACTCTCTTTGCTTATGCACAGATATACACACACACAGACCTGCTGCCCCCACGCATATGTACCCATCCCAATTTCAGTGACGCTCTCTAAAAGCACAGCTATTAGTAGAAAAGCAGCATTTATAAAGCTCTTTACAGTCTCTCTCTTCTCACTTTTCTACATTGATTTTTTTTTAAATTGATGATTTTCAGGCTTTGGGATAAATGAATTAACTTACAGGTTTTTAGCTGCTAGATAAACTGGTTTGCTACCAGCATATTTGGTGTTACTTGAGCCTTTGACTCCACAGGAAAATGGCATCAGTTTAACTAAATTGGTTCAGAAACAGATTTAGTTAAATCAGTCCAACCTCCTCCACTTTTACACCAAAATAAAGTGTGCCTAAATAAGGAGGTTGTATTGATTCAACCGAATCAGTTTCTAAACCAATTAAGTTAAAATGACACAATATTCTTGTGTAGACAAGGTGTTTAAGTAGGACTAATAGTGTGTTTCAATTTTAAGGACAGAAAAAAAATTAAATTCTTTATGCAGTCTTATCATAGACATTGATCCCAAGGTATCAGAGAATCAAGGTGAGTTAGGTAATATCTCTTATTGTATCAACTTCTATTGATGAGGGAGAGATTTCTAGATAGTACATAGCTCTTCTTCAGGTACTCCCAGTATCACAACTAAATACACTGAAGAGAAAGAGATTGGTTAGCATCAGTAGTTATCGCATATTTTAAGGGCTCATTCAAAATGAAGTGTCCCATTAACTCCTCTCAAGTCTAAGGAGTGTGGGAGAAAAAAAATAAAGTGGGGCAAGGAGAGGGAGTGAGTCATAAATTATTGTAATAATCCATAAATCCAGGGTCTCTATTCATGCTGTGATTTTAGTATCTAGCAAAATTGTGAATTTAAACTGTCAGCTTATATCATCTGGTGTGTCCTTGTATAAATTAGAGACAATGGATTTCAGGAAGGCAGATTTTGGTAAGCTCAGAGAGCTGGTGGTAAGGTCCCATGGGAGGCAAGACTGAGGGGAAAAATAACTGAAGAGAGTTGGCAGTTTTTCAAAGGGACATTATTAAGAGAGCAAAAGCAAGCTATTCCGTTCCATAGGAAAGACAGAAAATATGGCAAAGGACCGCCTTGCTTAACCACGAGATCTTGCATGATTTAAAAATAAAAAAGGAGTCCATTAAAAAATGGACACTAGGACAAATTACAAAGGATGAATATAGGCAAACAATACAGGAATGCAGGGGCAAGATTAGAAAGGCAAAGGCACAAAACGAGCTCGAAGTAGCTACAGGCATGAAGAGAAACAAGAAGACATTCTATAAATATATTAAAAGCAAAAGGAAGACCAAGGACAGGGTAGGCCCATTGCTCAGTGAGGAGGCAGAAACAGTAACAGGAAACTTGGAAACGGCAGAGATGCTTAATGACTTCTTTGTTTCGGTCTTCACCGAGAAGTCTGAGGAAGGAATGCCGAACATAGTGAATGCTAGTGGGAAGGGGATAGGTTTAGAAGATAAAGTTAAAAAAGAACAAGTTACAAATCACTTAGAAAAGTTAGATGTCTGCAAGTCACCAGGGCCTGATGAAATGCATCCTAGAATACTCAAGGAGCTGATAGAGGAGGTATCTGAGCCTTTAGCTATCATCTTGAAAAATCATGGAAGACAGGAGAGATTCCAGAAGACTGGAAAAGGACAAATATAGTACCCATCTATAAAAAGGGAAATAAAAACAAACCAGGAAACTACAGACCAGTCAGTTTAACTTCTGTGCGAGGGAAGATAATGGAGCAAGTAATTAAGGAAATCATCTGCGAACACTTGGAAGATAACAAGGTAATAAGGAACAGCCAGCATGGATTTGTAAAGAACAAATCATGTCAAACCAATCTGATGGCTTTCTTTAATAGGATAACAAGTTTTGTAGATAAGGGAGAAACAGTGGACGTGATATACCTAGACTTTAATAAGGCATTTGATATGGTCCTGTATGATATTTTTAACAATAAACTAGGCAAATACAACTTGGATGGGGCTACTATAAGGTGGGTGCATAACTGGCTGGATAACCATTCTCAAAGAGTAGTTATTAAAGGTTCACAATCCTGCTGGAAAGGTATAACAAGTAGGGTTCCGCAGGGGTCAGTTTTGTTTTGGTTCTGTTCAATATCTTTATCAACGATTTAGACATCGGCATAGAGAGTACACTTAATTTTGCAGATGATACAAAGCTGGGAGGGGTTGTGACTGCTTTGGAGGATAGGATCATAATTCAAAATGATCTGGACAAATTGGAGAAATGGTCTCAGGTAAACAGGATGATGTTTAATAAGAATAAATGCAAAGTTCTCTGCTTAGGAAGGAACAGTCAGTTTCACACATACAGAATGGGAAGCGACTGTCTAGGAAGTAGTTCTGCAGAAAGGGATCTAGGGGCTATAGGGGACCACAAGCTAAATGTGAGTCAACAGTGTGATGCTGTTGCAAAAAAAGCAAACATAATTCTAGGATGCATTATCAGGTATGTTGTGAGCAAGACATGAGAAGTCATTCTTCCACTCTACTCTGTGCTGATTAGGCCTCAGTTGGAGTATTGTGTCGAGTTCTGGGCACCACATTTCAAGAAAGATGTGGAGAAATTGGAGAAGGTCCAGAGAAGAGCAACAAGAGTGATTAAAGATCTAGAAAACATGATCTATGAAAAAAAGACAGAAAGAATTGGGCTTGTTTAGTTTGGAAAAGAGAAGATTGAGAGGGGACATGATAGCAGTTTTCAGTTATTTAAAAGGGTGTCACAAGGAAGAGAGAGAAAAAGGATAGAACAAGAAGCAATGGGCTTAAACTGCAGCAAGGGAGGTTTAAGTTGGACTGTATCCGGGTCTTGTCCGTGAGGGGTCCTTACGCCACTCCCGTCCGGGGCTGGCCCGCCGCCTGTCAATCCGCCCCGGGCCCGGCTTCTACTTCTCCGCTCCCGCGGTCCGTTCCCTGCCCTCTTCTCAAGGGCTCTCCCGGCGCCCCCGTCTCCGGGTCCACGCCCGTCTCCGTCCGTGTGGCGGCCGCCTCTCGA
>JANRFK010001234.1:56818575-56838237 GCA_030068395.1 Apalone spinifera | reverse complement strand
ACTCGGCAGAGGAAAAATGTCTCTGCCTGCCTTTCATCCGAGAAAAACAGAAAATACTGGACATTTTATATGTCCAGTATTTTCTGTTTTTTTTTTTACCAGACAGGGTCCACAAATACCGGACTGTCTGGATGAAAACCGGATACCTGGCAACACTACCTATTTGTGCCAAGAGCCTGCCTCGTTCTCACAACTTAGCTTTGCTTTATATTAGCAAAGTCTTGACCATTATTAGGTTTCAGGCCTCACACCAGGCCTGTGATACACGGGCTTCCATTTCAGGCCCACTTCTCACTACACTGGCTGTATGACAGCTTGAGCATGTGTATCCCAAATTGACAACACATTTTTTTTTCTTTCCACTCATTACAGGCAGGTATTTAAGGAGTTATTTATTCTTTTCTCAGGTGTGATTTGGTGGTGTATAACAGACCTTCATGAGTACCCGCACCTAGGCATTGATAGTTAACACATTGATATATACATTCAAGATCCATTAGCTGTAAAATAGGCAATGGTGTCTTTAATAGTGTTATGACATCTTTGTCCAGCTCTTTCTATCCTAAACAGATTCTAACCAGTGATTTTAATATTCCAATCATGTGTATTTTCCCATAAAGTTGTAGTAAGGTCAGTTATATCTTCACATTGTGTGTCATGTTGTTTCAGTGTGATAACTATATACGGAGTTTGATTTTGTACAAAATTTGCCTCCATGTCTCTTTTCCCTTGCATTGTTATTTTAATGCATTTCTGGTACCCTTGTTGAAAAGATTAGCCTCCAGTATTTAAAAGGATTTATTTTTTTTAAAATGCATTTATTAAATTCATATCAATTGTATTTACTCAGCATGGAATGCCAAAGATTATAATTTCCCCCCCACAATGTTAACCTGGGTGTTTTGCAAATACAAGATGATTTCAAATTCTATTTTCCTTGTGAAATGTAATTTTTGTTTTTATTAATACACACCATAAAGTAGAAGGTTATGTTGCTTGTTTAGTTGAGCTAATGATGTTGGACAAATACTTTTTAATTTTTTTTTTATTTACTTACTTTTGAATGCTTGATTTAGCGATCTTAATGTTACAATTTCTTTTTGAGGGGAGAGGGAGGAATTTGGTATCAAAAGTGAAGTCTAAGGGCGTTTTGCTTCAGAATTGAAGATATTATGTTTCCCAGACATTGTTTATCCAGAAAAAATCCGGTTGAATTGTTTGAATAGGGAATTATTGAGTAATAGGTAACTATAAACTATGGTTAATTATGTGTTTTACAAGTTGATTCATGGAGATTCTAAGTCCACTATAGCTACCAATTAATGCTTCTTTACATTTAGTACTGGAAGTGCAAGGATCAGTCCCCAAAGATAACTTGGTGGAGCCATTACATAAAAGCATCAGGATTTAATTATTGTTTGCTCTTTTCTAGTCACCTTTATTAAATCATGCTAACTCTTTGCATTTGTATGCAGTATGTTGATATGTGCATAGTGGTTTCATAGTTTTATATTTTTGCTTGATAAATGACCTTGTGTTACAAATGGTAATTTGGTGAATAATACTGCCCAATATTGTTTTAGAAGTCTGACAAATGTTTGCATTTGGCATTTCATGATGCCAAATGCAATCATATCATATCATAAGCCCATTGCGTTTTTCATATTGACAAAATGTGAACACTATATTTTGCATCTTCTGAAACACAACATCATGCATCTTGAATCTCAGCGGCCTTCATGAAAAGAGCATGGGACAGTATTTTTAGTCAAGGTTAAAGCTAAAAGAAAAAGCATGCAAAATCTGACTCTCCAAAACACAATATCGTCTAATCTTATTCAGTCAATACATTCCAATTTCCTGTCCCAGCATCACTGTTGTCCATGTTTGTTGTTAATCCTATTAACCAGTTGGCTTGGATTGTCAGGCTTTCCACATGTATTATCACATAGCAGCAAGAAAGTCTGGCTCTCAGGCTCAAAGGGTCAGACATGGTTTGAGATGTGTGTTGAGATGAAGCACCTATTAAGATAAAAAAAAATGCTGCTGATGCTACTTGTCTTGAAGGGAAGAATACCATGCACTTTCTAAGCTTTAGAAAATGTTTTAAGGTTTTTTTGTGGAGCAATGCAATAAATATTGGGACCAGAAATGCTCTTTTGTGGTGGAGTGTGCAGACACACTAGGGTTTATGTTGAATTTTTTATCAATATCAAACTTTAGGATTTTAAGTTTTAATTGTACAACTCATTTTCAGTTGAAATTGTGTAATTTATGATGGGATATTTAAACATTTAACAAATGAGGTCCCTGTGGCTGGAAGACATAAGCCTAAATCCTTATGTGATATTTATATCAGCTGAATTAAATTAGAAGGATTTGGGTTATTATCTGAATAGCAATTGAGAAGGATTAATCTGATGTTCTCAAAAAAATAGAACTACATGAAGTGAATTAAAATATATAGGACATATTATATCTTGATATTCAAGCTTTTTATCCCTTATGATTTTGGTAAAAGTTACTTGATTTTATAACCAAATATACAACATTTCAATAGATTTAGACACATTCCGAATAATATTTACCTTTTACCCTTCGAAAAAAAAACCCTAATTATGTTCTTCCAGATAACTAGATCTATGGTTTTAAAATTTTTGCCTTACAAATACTGAATTATAATTGCAAAGAAGCCAAGCAAACATAGATATTTATAAGCAGCTTACTGTTGGAAACATTTGGAGCTGAGATGTGCAAGAACATATTGTTATACATCTTAACTCCTCTGCTTTACTTGCATAGGTTGCACGTTTAAGCATAATTAGACTCTGGGCTTTCTGTCTTTGATGTTGTGCTTTTTCCTCTCAGGTTTGGATTTATTCTTCACAAAGATGAGCCTGTGCTCCAGAAAATTGATCTTGAAACCATGTCATACATCAAGACAATTAGTTTAAAGGATTATAATTGCATCCCTCAGTCTTTGGCTTATACACACCTTGGAGGATACTATTTTATCTGCTGCAAGCCTGATACAACTGGGGCTATTCCACCACAGCTCATAGTGGACAGTGTCACTGATTCTGTGACTGGATACAATGATGATGTGACAGGCACACCATATATCTCTCCAGATGGGCACTATCTTGTCAGCATTGATGATGTGAAAGGCCTCATGAGGGTCCAGTCCATTACCATCAGAGGAGAAATACAAGATGCATTTGATATTCATACTAACTTGCACATATCTGATGTTGCTTTTCAGCCATCATTTACTGAAGCCCATCAATACAACATCTATGCTAGTTCCAGCACACAAACTGATGTGCTCTTTGTAGAGCTCTCCTCTGGCAAAGTTAAAATGGTGAAGAGCCTTAAAGAGCCTGTCAAGAGAGAAGAATGGCCATGGAACACTAAGAATCGGCTAATCAAGGACAGTGGTCTCTTTGGCCAGTACCTTATGACACCTTCCAAGGAATCCCTGTTTATCCTGGATGGAAGACTCAATAAGTTAAATTGTGAAATCACTGAAGTTGAGAGAGGCAACACAGTAATTTGGGTTGGAGAAGCATAAGGAATTGTGTTAGATAATTACTGAATGAATAGTTCTACAGTACATTGCACTTAACTTCATTATTTAAATTTACACTATTTTCCTTTGAAATTTAGACCCTTATGCATCTGTCATTTGTTTGGTTCAGATATAATTTGATGTTAACTTTGACATGGAAAATAATTAAAACTGTGATTACTCATCAAAGGGACTTATTACTAATGACATCTAAGGTTGTATTGATTGACTAGAATCAATATTGAAATTTATGATGCATTCCTTAATAATGAAAGCAATTCTAAAGATTAATTGTGAACTGGTGATACAATATTTTAAAGTAGTAAAAAATCAAACAAACCTAAGCTTCAGGGAATTTCAAATGACTTAATATGATCCATTGCATTTGTAAGTGGCATACTGAAATGTATTTAAATTTTGGGTTGCTTTCCTTCTAACAAAAATAAGAAGTGTTGTGCAACCTTAAACTTCTTAAACTGAAATGTTTTGTCCTGTCCTGTCCACTGTTTAATCTTTTTGTGCCTTGAAGGGAATGTCTCATAACAAAAAAAAGAAAGAGTAGAAATTATATAATTTTCCCAGTGTTGCTACAGGATTGATTGTCATTGAAAAGAAACATTTAGTGTCACAGGTCTTTAGTCTCCATCAGGTTGTGGAGCACAGAAAGGAAAAAAATGGCAAATTATATTTGCAATGTTTTCTGTACTCTGTTTTTTTTTATCATTGCAATTTGAGAATCTTATTTTTATTGTGTGTCTCAGTTGAGATAATTTCAATTGATAACAGAAATGTTACCTTTCTTGTAACAAATCTAAGTGTCAGGTTATTTTGCCATCACAGGGTTGCATCAACAGGGAGTTTCAGTTCTACTAAAGAGAAAAATCATGTGTATCTGCTTAGAATAAATCACACTTTGTCAAACTGATATGAAATGTACTGGCAAGAAAACTGTTATTTTTGAAAATAATTTTATGAGACATGCATTTTGAAGAACTTGTAATAAAACTCAGTACGGGATTTAAGACTACATCCAGCGGATAGAGTTCTTACTTGTGCATTATGTCATGTACGAGTATTTTGTAACCTTTTTGATTTGCTCAGTAGATTTTTCCACTCCAAATCTTCAATTGGATTATTGAAAAAAAATCCCCTGTGGGTTTTTTTTTTTTAGTTTAACTAACTGTTACTCTAAAATTAGACATAGCTGTCACATTTAAATCAGAATGATAAGATTCTGAAATTTAGAACAATGTTAGCACATAGAATCAGAAAAAAATGAGACTAATTGAAACCAGCAGTAAAACATCTATCTAGACTTATAGTAATGATAGAAATACTTTGAGATATTTTTTATTTATTTTTTATTTTCCTAGTGAATGCTTATGAGCTCTTAAACTATCCTCTATCTACTAAAGGCAATTAGGAAAATAAATCTTTTCTAAATAAAATTTTGCTCCAGTTTAGATTGTGTAAAATCACTTAGAAACCTGCAATTTTATAGCATTGTAATTGTGTGTGTATTTAGCATCCTGTGCTCTGTAATACAGTAGATCTCTCTTTAGCTTGAGGAAACTTCCTGGCAGGTAGATTTAATTAAAATAAAAATCTGCTTACATTTCTAATTACTCAATCTGTTTTCCTTTTTAACAATTTTCTCCATTGTGAATGAGATCCATGTAAACTGTTTCTCAATTATTTATAGTAGTCTGTCTCATGCATTTTTCTTCTGTAACTTACACCATGTGGATGTTCTGTATGTAGAAAATGCTTGACAAAAGGAGAATAAACCCCTTACATTTTAAACACTCTTGACTTCAGTGATGTTGCAATACAGCCATTAGATTTCATTGTAGTTACATGAGAAACAAATAGCACTGCTTTTATGTGAAGGCCAAGGGAGAAGAGGCTCATCTGCCTTTCATCACCTACTGCATATCAGGAATGATATGTGTAGCATATGTTTTTTGTCTGGAGAAATTTTACCAACTGGAAAGCTTTTCATGTGCTGTTACACAGAAAAAATAGAGACATCTATTTATCTATAAAGCATAGTGAAATTATGCCACCAATAGTAAAAGATACTTCTGAGAAACTGTTTTTATTGTGTGTTAGGCCCATTCTCTCATTAAAGTACAAGTGCAATAGCCAGTTAGGTCAAAGTAATTTTTTTAAGTAGTCAAAAATATTTGGAAATAGTTGGCATCTTCAGTTATAAATTAAACATGTTAAGCGTCAATTAATATAGTGGGACAAATTTTCTGCTCATGTAAACAGGAAGAGCTCAAGTGGCTTCAAGGAAACTACATTAATTTATACAAACATAAACTCTGGCCCAGTAACTTGCTAAATTCTAGTTAAAATCCATTATTGTAAGTATACCTGGGGAAGGTAGTTACTTGGAGCCTTTCTTTATTGATTGTTATAGACAAAGCCCCAAACAATCCTCTCTCTTCAAATATAGCCTAATAATGTGCTGTGACAATATTTTAGCTAGAGCCTTCCACAAAAATGGAAAAAGTTCTGTGGTAAAAGTCTTAATTTTCTTCCATAATCTGTGGTAAACGTTTAGGATCTGCTCATAGATACAGACTGAGAAACTTAGTCCAATACAAAACGGAGTCAAAACTATGTGGCAAATAAATTTACAATAAGTATAATTTTCTGGAAAAGTTTGCTTCTTAGAACTGAGTATATTGAGAGGACAGCACAGCATTAAAATGTGTAATTTGGAAAATGAGGGGGGGGAGGCACAATGGATTCCCTCCCCCTGGGAATTGCTTTGAAAATTATTAGCTTCCCATTTATTCCATCCTGAACTATTCCAAAAGATTGCTGTACTTTTATGAGACAAGTTCTGGCAAGGTTGATTTAGCAGTATCCAGACACAAGAATGAACTCCACCTGAGGCAAAGAAATCATGTTAAATTTTGCATCAGTTTGATAGGAGAAGGGAGAATAGTGGAGGGGCACCTTGGAGCGCTGACTTTTTAATAATTTCTTTCATCCCAATAATCAGTTGAAATATGATCTATCTGTCTTGTGTTGAGTATCTATACCAGTAGATGCAGGGAAAGGAAGGTGGGTGGCCACTGCAGTTTCCTTCTATAAACTAGTGGAGGTATTTACTCTAAAATCTGATGGGTGTGCTCATAATCCATAGTGTCAGGACCTTCCTTCAGTTGCAGTCTTTCAATAGACTGTTTAGTTTCCTCAGTGTCAATTAATTCTCTCACAGAAATAGGTAAACTAACTCAAAATACCTACTTTAACACATTTAATTATATCTGCTGCAAACAAAATATTTCCAGTAAGAGGACATATGGCACAAAAGAGTACATGGGCCCCAAAACACCTTTGCAAACAAATATCTGATATTTGAAATACCTGATCCCATCAAAAAATGAAAGCATACTTGTTCACACATTTACAGACACATTTAAAAAACACCAGTGCTCATAGCGCTTTAAAAAGTGCAGGCTGAAAATTATAATCATTGGGATTTGCCTCTAGCAATGTCATCTCATCTCTCATTTTGTCAGCTGCAAAGGCAAATACTAAGAATCATCCAATTTAACAAGTACTTAGATAGGAGACTTCTAAACAAGACACTTATCGCTATTGTAAGTAGCATGGATGGCAGTGGAATTAACATGGTGCTTTTATTGGAGGGGTTATTTGCTAGGTGAGAGCTAGGTGAGCTGTTCAGTATTTTGAGTTTTTAAAAATCTCATACCACTATTTGGTTTTTCAGTCTCGAATCTTGGCTGTACTCCAGATAGGGTAATTACATTCCACCTTGCTATATATTACCCTGCAGTTTAATTTAGATGTAGATTTTTTTCTTCACTTTCAAGTTTAAATGGGTGTCGTTTACAGTGCGCTGTTAAGCAGCTGTTATGTTCCACCCAGGCATTTCAGTGATGAATGAAATTATTCTTAAATATAGTTTGCAAAGTTATTCAGGAGACTTATAAATGTAGAATGTTGTATAAATGTCAAAGTATCGTTATTAAATCCTCTCACTCGCTTAGCACAAAATACTTGAGTACCCTGACTAAACTTGTAACTGAGTTAGCAATGCCAGCTTAATTTGGGCCATTTATTTTAATTGGCAGGACAGATGTATTTTAATGGGAAGGAGCTTATATGAAAAAAGGCTGTCAATTATTTATACACATCCTACAACATTTGCCACTCCATCCTGCATTCCAACTTGTGATGTTTAGCCTTTCATCTTTCATGGTATTTCAGGTAAGGATACCTGCATCAATATTTCAGAAGCTCCTAAAATATACCTATTGTAAATTAGTCATAAATTTGTACCAATTCCAACATCCAGGAACAGTTCCACTAATTCCCTTTTGCCTTGCATTCGTTCAGCCCATTCCTCTTGGGGGCAGCGAGGGGGGCGGGAGGAGGGAGAAAGGCAGGGAAGTGTGAGAACAGCTAAGCTTTATTGCATGTTCTGAAGGTCTCAACAGACTGTGGTCTTGCTCAGCCATATTTTAAAAAGTAAATTCCTTGTGTGCCTCAGCTACTCTCAGCTACCGATGCATTACACAAAGAAAAAAATAGTGTCTGATGTGACCAGCCCCAACCTTCTGAGAATTTATGTATCAAAACCAAGATCTTGAATTGCACCCTGAAATATATTGGAACTCAGAGCATATATTGAGCAGTTGTCTGAAGAAGCACAGCTATGTGAGTAGTCTTCAAGTATGAAGAATACACTGGGGTAACACAATTTGAAGAGGACAAAAATGATTGAATCCAATGAGAATTGTGACCTCCGAACACCATTATCATTCTGGCTAAGCACAGATGAAAAATTGACTCTGAGCCAAGGCCAGTTCCACTATCTCCCTACCTGCAACTGGCAAGGATCCATCAAGACCTCTAGGTTGTGAACGTGAGTAACAAAGGGATATGATGGAGGTTTATAACAGGGTTCAAAAATAGCTAGATACATTCATGGAGGATAGATTCTTCAAAGGCTATTAGCCAGGATTGATGGGATTGGTGTCCCTAGCCTCTGTTTCTCAGAATCTGGGACCAGGTAACAGGATGGATCACTTGATGATTACCTGTTTCATTCATTTCCTCTGGGGCAATTGGCATTAGCTACTCTTGGCAGACAGGATACTGGGCCAGATGGACCTTTGGTCTGACCCAGTATGGCCATTTTTATGTTCTTATGGCTACCTCTTTTGGTTTGTTTAGCAAATGTCTGATTCTCTTCTCACCTACAATTTTGCTTCAGTGAATTCACTGACTTCAAGGCACTGACTCTTGATATAAATGAGAAGCAAGTAGGATCCTAAAACTTTATTCTAAAAAAGAGAGTTTAAATTATACTTTGTTTAAAAACAAACCAACCAACCAATGAACCATATTTACTGTCTTTAAAAAAGCAACACAGAGAGCATGATATGATGTTTCTTAAAAGCATTAGGAGGCTGTAATCATCCTGGCTGTATTCATTCCATGACTGAATGAGTATCTGAAATTTGTTCCAAGTGTATTGGTATAACGTGTATGATAGATTAGTTTTCTACAGGTCAAATCTTCCCTGTCTGGGCACCTGAGTAGTCCTGAGCCACGGAGTTTGTGAAACCATGGGAGGTAAAGGTTCTCTACACAGTTGTATGCACTGCTCCCAGTTGGGGCTGCGCTCTGTGCTGCCTGCCTTGCTGCCGCCAGTCCCCCACCATGCCAGCCCTAGCTGGGGATGCATCTCCCATCGTGCCAGCCCAATAGGGGGCCAGAACTGCTGCCTCCAGCCCCTACTAGGGCTGTGCCCCTCACACCCAGCTGCTGGCCCCACTGACTCCAGTTCTGGCTGGGGCTGCACTCCCCGTTCTTCCCCACCACACCAGCCCTAACCAAGGTTGTGTTGTGTTTTCCTCCACACTAGCCCTGCCAGGGCTGCACTCCCCACCACATGGCACTCCCTACCACCGGCCCAGTCTGGCCTGTGCTTCTGAACATGGCCAATCCAGGCTCTCTGGTCCAGCAATATCCATGGTCCTGCTGGACCATCGATGTTGCCAGACCAAAGAGTCCCAGATTTTAGAGGCTGACCAGTAGTAGTTCTTGAATATTTGTTTAAGGGGAGACACACTGCATAAAAGGTCAACATGAAGAAAAGATCAGAGAGGGGAGATGTGATAGCATAATCATCAAGGGCAAGATTCATAAATTCTGGCTTCCATTTTTGCTCATGAAACCTCTGCTTGGAAATAATTACAGACATAATTTAAGTGTTCCAAATGTCAAACTACTTGATTGCACTTGCATCTCAAGTACTTAAAGCTAAATTATCTAATTTGCAAGCATAAAGCCCAGAGACACAGCTAAGGTGGAGATAAATATATGGGTTACAATGGCCCAAGATACAGTCAGAAATGTATGTTGACATTTGACTAATCTAGAGCCTTGAAAATTTTATCTTGAGCCAGGAACATTCTCATGCTGATGCCTAGAATGAAGTCCTCGGGTGTCAAATAAGTCCCAGGTTTGTAAAGGGCATTGTACACTTAAGTATTCCTTTGTAAATGGTGGAAGAACAGCTATAGCACAATTGAAATGGGACTCAACTTCTGCACTGGATATGAAATATCTAACACATTGGGATAGAGCATCATCTAAACCTTAAAGTCAAAGCTCGCCCCTCTCAGACTTCCTAATAGCCCAGTTGTGGCAGACCTCCTAATGGCCCAGGCCTGCCACAGCTCTGAGTACAGCAATTCTGTGTGTTTTATTCTCTGGAAAACATTTAAAATTTGAGGCCTAATATATTCATAATGGGGGCAGGAGACAATGGTAAAGTAGAAAAGGAGCTGACTTGTTAATTGGTTTGAGACAGGAGAAAGCATATCAAGTATATGATATGACTGACTTCAAAGGGAGCTCTTTGCACATAAAGAAAATAGTGTTAGCCTCCTGGAGAACGCCAAAATTGGCCATATCTTTGATATGTAGACTCTTGCTTGAGAATGTTTATTGATTTTTCATTTGAATCAGGTTCTTAGAAAGCTACTGATTATGTCATTCTGTCTGTGATTAGCCATCAGTAGATGAACAGAAAGCTAGTGTTATAGAAGAACAAAATGAAAGTAAGGAGTATGCAGCTGAAACCTGACAATAAAGTGTAATTAGATGATCAATGAGTACTGCAGCCAAGAAGAGATTAAATTTCTAAACTCAAATTTGGGTTTTACAATTTTAATCCTCCCAAATTAAGATATAATTAAAACCAGATACACTATACGATCCAGAAAAAGTAGTAACTGTAGTTCCTCCACTCTTCTCCTTTCCTATCTCCTGTCACATAACAGTGGGGTGCAGAAAGCATTTGACTGAAGGCAGCTAGTGCCTGAGGGACTAATGGACAATGGTGATCTTTGCAGAAATTGGAATCTGAAGTGAGTAAAACACTGATATGCTGGAATTGGGAGGCCTTTTCATGTACAGAGGGCAGCAGAGAAAGGAGGGAATTGGAGCAGCAAATAAAGACAGTGAGCAAATTTATTTCACTAGTTTTCTGGTGAAAACAAACATTCTGGAAGTGCTGGCATGCAGTAGCTTTTTCTAATATCTTCAGTTTGCATTAGAGACCTCTCTATTCTCCATTGCATATAAACACAAAATAACTGTTAACAGAAGCAGCGCGCCTATGTAGCAGGACAAGAGTATAATCCTTGTTTTAAGAATAATCATGTGAAAATCACCCTTTAATAATTGCAGTGACAAAAGTATTAGTATAAGTCATAATGGCATTGACATGGCATTCTTAATCATAATTTTTTAACAAAACCCTTTTCCATGTATCTATCATCTCTCTTTTAATAGTCAAACTGCATTGACTGAATGTGTCAGTGTATTTGGCTAGCCAAGTACAAAAGCAGTTTCTCCTCTCTTGGTGTTCACACCTCCACATCAGCTGCTAGATGTAGGCTGCATCCTCCCTGACTGAATTAACCTCGTTATCTCTAGCCTGGATATTTATACCTGCCTCTGGAAATTTCCACTACATGCATCTGACGAAGTGGGTCTTTGCCCACGAAAGCTTATGCTCCAATACATCAGTTATTCTATAAGGTGCCACAGGACTCCCTGAGGGCTTATGGTGGAAGGTTGAGCAGGGGCAGAACTAAAAGATACCCTGCAACATCACTCCAGATTCTAAGTTCCAACAAAATCAGCATAGTATCACCTGTGCTCAGAACAGTAATTCCCCAATTTGCTCCCAAACATGACTGCCACAGTATGTGCCACCTGAAGGTAGTAGGGACATTTTCCTGAAGCCCCAGATAATCATCAGGCCCCATTCCTCTCACACAGAAAGGCTAAATGTATCAGACCCAATAGCATGTCCAGTGGAGCTGTCCCATGCTCACACCACGAGAACAAGTTCTTCTTTGCTCTTCTACTACCCTCATTTATTTATTTTTATGATCTAAATAAGACAGCTTTTCTTTGATTCACCAGAGGGATACCTTGGCCTCTTTTTCCTGAATCTGGTTGATGACTCTGAGCGGCAAGAGTATTATTCTTGCATAACTAGTGTTTTATATTCTCTGGAAGAAGAACTCTCCTTTGTGTCCTTACAGTAGGAAATCTCTAATACAGAGACAACACTATATTAGTCAAGCTCTCCACTGGGAAAACAATGAACACTATAGGACTGTCATCACATGCTATACCCATGGGCTACATCTACACTGGCATGATTTTGCGCAAATACTTTTAACGGAAGAGTTTTTCCTTTAAAAGTATATGCGCAAGAGAGCGTCTATACTGGCATGTGCCTTTGCGGAAAAGATTTCCTTTTGCGCAAAAGCATCCGTGCCAGTGTAGGTGCTCTCTTGCGCAAGAAAGCTCCGATGGCCATTTTAGCCATCGGGCTTTCTTGCGCAAGAAATTAATGTTGCTGTCTATACTGGCCTCTTGCGCAAGAATACTTGCGCAAGAGGGCTTATCCCTGAGCGGGAGCGTCAGAATATTTGCGCAAGAAGCACTGATTTTGTACATTACAACATCAGTGTTCTTGCACAAATACTCACAGCCAGTGTAGACAGGTGGCAAGATTTTGCACAAAAGTGACTGCTTTTGCGCAAAATCTTGCCAATGTAGACACAGCCATGCTGTTTCCCACTCTGGTATCAATGAAGCTTCTAGGTAAGTAGAACAATCAGTATATGTCATTATGTCATGAAAGTGGTTAAAGACAAGCTAATGGAACACTAGCAAGCAAATAAGGTAGACATTCTCAATATTTATCAGAGCCTAAGCAAGCAAAAGTCCAACTATGGCATCCAGATTACAAAGTACCATTCCAGACAGCTGTGTAAAACAGGAAATCTGATAAAACACCTATCAGGAGTTTTTGCATTAACTTTCAGGGGATCTAAAATTAGCAAAATGGTCCAACTTGAATGTCAGCCACTTGGAAAATATATATAGGAATGGTTTCCTGATCCAATAATATGGTAGAGGGCCATTATGTGCTTTTGGTGTATTTATACAGAAGTTTGACATAACTCTTAACAAAAAATAGCTATTATTCCATAGCATGCTTCTTAATCATATGAATATTTATGTTTGGCAAACATTATACATTTTTGATTCAGTAAATGTGAATACTTTACAAGGATTATTTTTTGAAAAACTAATATTGTTATTTCTTAATCCCCAAGAAAGAGTTTTTGGAATCAGATCAATCTTTTTCTTTAATTAGGAAGCTACTTTGTTCTGTAGATTTAAAACAAAACAGACCAAAAACAAAAACAAAAAACAAAAACAAAAAACCCACCGCTACAACATTGTATTTAGAGCTTCATTTCCTGAACGCAGATTTTCATGTAAAGAGATTGATTGTGATTTTCATCCCTAGCAGACAGTTTGTTAATTCAGTAGTCTATAAAATTAGGGAATTACAATTTCCAGATTGCTTCTCTAAAGTTATTTCCAGTAATCATCCAGTAAACAGACCTAGCGCCTTCAGGTCTGTTACATATAGAATAGTGCTTTCCATCCATCCTTGTATTGTTTGGTATCAGTATTATCATGATCATGCAGTATTTATTTCAATAGAATCCTGAAAAAATAGATTTGTCTTTTCTCTGATACAAGGAGAAGGAGAAAACTGGAGATGATTTTCCATTGCTACCTGTTGCAATAATTTTGAGGTTTCCCAATTATCCATTATGAATTCCATTGCAGTTTCTTTTCATGGACAAGGTTAAGCAGCTCTAGTGTTCTTTTAATGCCATGCTGTAAGTGAGCATTGTAGCATCCTATTAAATCGACAGACTAAATCCACCTGAAACATGTTGTGCATTCGCTAAGAAGATGTGAGCATTTGTCTTTGATGTCTTGTTTCCAAGAAATATGTTTTGCCCTTCAGAATTTCCGTAATATAATTCATCTTACTGGCTTCTGAGACTCTGCTCATTGGGAGACCCATTAAAGAGGTCAAAGCTGTAGACTTTCCTCTCATATTGACTTTGCTGAATGAGTGAACTCTCACTTCAGAAAGATACACTTCATCAGAATAAAAATCTCTACAGCATCCAAAGTCAGGATTTTGATAAGTTAACTTACAACTAATCTAACAATGGAATACCCTTTTCTGTACATGTACAAAATTTATTTCAATCAACATACTCCAGCACAAGGCAATGAATTAGTTCACCTGTTATTTCAAAATGGGTTCCTAGAAGTTTTTTTTCCCTTTTTCTTTTTCTGGTCATAAAATGCCAATTTGTCAAACCCAAAATTTCAATAGTTGTGAAAACATCCCATACTGACATTCTCTAAATTTAAAAAACAACCCACATTTTATTTTTAAATAAATGTATAATAAAAACAAATAATTATTTTAATTCTTTTTAAAAAGCTCTAAATCAAAACAAAATATTTTAATTGACAAGATCCAGATACTCATTTATTTTATTTTTAGCTTTTCAGTGCAAAAAAGTTTTGAGATTTCAACTCTTTGTCCTGATTTGGACACAGGATTTTTTTTTTAATTTTAGAAATTCTTACTGGATAAAAAAGGATTTCCTACTCAGCTCTCACTTCTTGGTTCTTGGCTATAAGTGGACATTACTTTTGTGTACCTCTCCACTGCATAAGTATAGAGTGTTACCAGACATATTTGATATATTCGCCTATTCATGCTTTACTTCAAATTATAATTTTTTATTTGATGCTAGGACTTGTTGGTTATCACCAGCTTGGAATCAAACTACTAGATTATATGTGCTATCACAGCAATTATATGGGTGTACCGTAGTAGGTGCGTGCCTTTATGCAAATCTGTTCTACAGTTGAACAGAATTTGTTACACTCTATGACTTTGTCTACACTGCAGGGTTTTTGCGCAAGAAGGATTTGCGGAAGAGTTCTTGTACAAACTTCTTGCACAAAAGCATGTCCACACCTCAAAAGCGCATCGCAAAAGCAATGTGCTTTTGCTCAAAAGAGCATCCACACTGCATTGACACTCTTGCGCAAAAAAGTTCTGATGGCCATTCACAGAATGGTCATCAGAGCACCTGTGATTTTTGTGATAGGCTCTTTTTGTGCAAGAAATCCCTGTTCAGCGTCCACACAACCCTTTTTGAACAAGAATTCTTGCACAAAAAGGAGTTATGCCTTGTAGAAGGAGGTATACCTACACCACAAAAAGCCCTCTGTTCTGTCAATTGACTAGATTTTCTTGCTCAAAACCCCTGGGCTGCGTCTAGACTGCCATGATTTTGCGGAAATACTTTTAATGGAAAAGTTTTTCCATTAAAAGTATTTCCGCAAAAGAGCGTCTAGATTAGCACGGACGCTTTTGCGCAAAAGCACTTTTTGCGGAAAAGCGTCCGTGCCAGTCTAGACGCGCTTTTGCACAAGAAAGCCGCGATCGCTGTTTTAGCCATCAGGGCTTTTTTGCGCAAAACAAATCTCAGCTGTCTACACTGGCCCTTTTGCACAAAAGTTTTTGCGCAAAAGGGACTTTTGCCCGAACGGGAACATCATAGTATTTCTGCAAAAAGCACTGATTTCATACATTAGGAAGTCAGTGCTTTTGCGGAAATTCAAGTGGCCAGTGTTGACAGCTGGCAAGTTTTTGCGCAAAAGCAAGTGCTTTTGCGCAAAAACTGGCCTCTTTTGCACAAAAACTGGCCAGTCTAGATACAGCCCTGTAGTATAGACATAGCCTAGCTGTTTTCTATCATAATTATTCAGTATTTTCAATTATTTTTGTTTATTTTTAATAGAAATGTATTTATTTTCCCTTTAATCAGAGAAATTATCACTTATCATCTGCAAAAAGTGAGTTACTTTAAGGAAAACAGAAAATTATAATAGGCCTGTAAGGTATCTGAAAAATTTAAAAAACCTACAAAATAACCATAGTAGGAATTTTAAATATAGTACACAATGTTCATTTATGATAACTGTCTCTGCAGTTGTTAATCAGTATAAAAATATAACAAAGAAAAGATATTTTACTCTTTTAAGTAAACTAGACAGATTCCAAATTAGGAATTCAGATTTATCTGAACAAGAGTAAGTGTTTATTTACTTCCATTCTAGGTGCATAATAGGTGTTTGGCTACATTTAGTTTTCTAAGTTTGATTAATTCAATGTTTAAACAATGCACTGCACTATTTCTTTAATATTTCCTTTCTACAGTGCTCCCAATGCACTGTTTGATTTCCTGTGTAATAACAATAGTTTAGCCTCTATGTTCCCATATACAGTGGCTCCATCCAGAGCAATTCCTGCTGTGGTCTTTAATTGGTTATCATTCAAGTACTTCACTTTCTCTCCTATCCAACCATTATTTTTATCAATTTGGCACCGTTAGAAATAACACATCAGGAGTCTGTTAGGGTACATCTACACTACAGCACTAATTCGAACTAACTTAATTTCAATTAGTTAATTCAAAATAAGCTAATTCGAATTAGTGCATCTAGACCTAAAAACTAATTTGAATTAGTGTTTTGCTAATTCAAAATAGCATGTCCACATTGAGTAGACCATGAACCGAAGTTAAGGCTGGCCGGAACCAGTGCCGGCAGGGCATCAGGTTAGGACTTAGAGTGTGGAGCTGCTGCCTCAGGCTAGCCGAGGGCTGTGCTTAAAGGGACCCGAACCCCACCCCGGACAGACAGATCTCAGGGTTCCCCACTTGCTTGTCTAACTCGATGAGGGACAGCAAAGTAGTCCTGTCTTAGAGTGCCCTGAGTGCCTACACTCGGCACATCACAGCCCTCGGCCATCAGCCCGGCTGCACTTGCTGCAGGCTGCCATCCAGGAGGGTCTATTGGGGGGCTGTTAGGATCCAGGAGGCCCTGCAGGAGAGCTTCCACTCCGAGGAGCCCGCAGAGCCACCCCAGTCCTCCCCATCGGGGGCTCGTGCCCCATTCCTCCTTCACCCTCTTCCACTTACCCCTTCCTAGCCCCCCCTTCCTGATGTAAATAATAAAGGACACGTGTTCAAAAATAGAAACTCTCTTTATTTAACAAAACTGGGGGTGGGGGGGATTAACCTCTGGGGAGACTGGGAAAAGGAGGTGGGAGGGGAAGAGAGAGGGTGGGGGGGAGGAGGGGGAAACCTGGGAGGAGAGAGCTGGAAGGGGGAAGAAGGAGGAGGGGAAGTATAAAACTATGGTACACCATATCTTCAGTATTGTGTACAGATGTGGTCTCCTCACCTCAAAAAAGATATTTTGGCCTTGAAAAGGGTTCAGAAAAGGGCAACTAAAATGATTAGGGGTTTGGAACAGGTCCCATATGAAGAAGGCTAAAGAAACTGGGACTTTTCAGCTTAGGAAAGAGGAGACTTTTGGATATGAGGGGAGATATGATAGAGGTATATGAAATCATGAGTGGTGTGGAGAGGGTAAATAAAGAAAAGTTCTTCATTAGTTCCCATAATATAAGGACTAGAGGACACCAAATGAAATTAATGGGCAGCAGGTTTAAAACTAATAAGCGAAAGTTCTTCTTCACACAGCACATAGTCAACCTGTGGAACTCCTTGCCACAGGAGGCTGTGAAGGGTAGAACTATAACAGAACTTAAAGAGAAGTTAGATAAATTAATGGTGGTTGGGTCCATGGAGTGCTATTAGCCAGGGTGTAGGAATGGTGTCCTTGGCCTCTGTTTGTGGAAGGCTGGAGATGGATGGCACGAGACAAATTGCTTGGACATTGTCTTCGGTCCAACCCCTCCGGGGTACCTGATGTAGGCTGCTGTTGGCAGACAGGCTACTGGGCTTAATGAACCTTTGGTCTGACCCAGTATGGCCATTCTTATGTTCTAAGCTCAGGGCTCAGGGGTCTCACTGGACCAACTTGATTTTCATGCAAACCTGCTTTTGGGTTCGCATGTCGCCTTTGGTGGCCAGGCTGGCAGCTATCCTGCCCTAGGCGGCCGCATTCCTGTGCCTAGTGTGGAGATCGTGGATGTTGGAGGCTTCCCCCCAAACCTCGATGAGTTCCACGATCTCCGCACTAGACCAGGCTGGTGCCTATCTCTTGCAGCCCTGGGCAGGCTTCTGGGAGCTGCTAGCCTGGTCCTGGGAACAGGCGGAGGGCTGGGTGGCAGCGGGTGGCTGGCTCATGCTGTGCCAGGTGCAGGATCTGCTGGCTGGGTGCTGGCAGGCTTGCAACTGGCACAAGTACTGTAGCCAGACCATGCCTCTTTAAGGGCTCCGGGACTGTGAGGGGGGCAGAAGAGTTTCCCTGGTTTGGCCCAGAGTGGCCACCAGGGCAACCTTGGAACAGCTAGCCTCCAACTAGTTCGAATTAAGTGGCTACACAGCCCTTAATTCAAACTACTTAATTCAAACTAGGCATTAGTCCTCGTAGAAATAGGTTTACCTAGTTCGAATTAAGCGCTCTGCTAGTTTGATTTAAATTAGAACTAGCAGTTTGTATGTGTAGCCCCTATTAAAGTTAATTCAAACTAACGGCTGTTAGTTTGAATTAACTTTGTAGTGTAGACATACCCTTACAAAGAAGAGCATCTAATCTGTTAAGGAAAGTTCCTACCACCTCATTCCTGTAGTTCGTGCTCCTATAGCACGAATTATGGGAATGAGAATGAAGAACTTTACGCAAGATAATTTTATTTTCAAAATAAGTCATTTTCTCTTTTGCACTTTCAAAAATAAGGATGTTCTTCTATCTTTAAATGCAGCTGGATCAAAATTTAGCTTCTAGTATCTTTGGAATAACGGAAACCACAAATATTTATTTTTATTGCATGATGTCCTAAAGAATTTTAATTTTTGTTCTCAGTAGAAATATTCTAAGTGTGAATATACAGAACTACATCTCCAAACAGGCTCTGTTGACTTTTGACGCATTTCTTTGAACATTTGGGATGCAGTATCCAGAGAAGAACACAAGAAATACTGAAATGATAGATCTCTTCATCTAGATCCAGAATGTGTTGCCAATAAATCCAGTTCAAGCTATGTATTTTTTGTATATTTTGTAGTAAAGAATGGAAAGTAATCTAAGCACAGTCAATCAGCATGTCCAGGACAAATGCAAATGACAGCTAAAGGTAGGATCACTCAATGGGTAGACATAAATAACATTAACACAAGATTCTATTGCTATTAACATAGGGTACGTCTAGACAGAGGGGTTATATCAAGATACTGGAGGTATCCCGAGATAGCTACCCGGCATCTTTGAAAGGCTCCTGTTATTTTAAAATATTTTTTGAAATTACATTTGCACTATTCTGGCATCCCTGTAACCCTCATTCCAGAAGGGTTAATAGATGTCTCAAAATAGTGCGTTATTTTGAAATTTGGCACTGTGTAGATGCGCCAAATTTTGAAATAAGCTACTTTGAAATACAATCAAAATAAGATATTCAATTTGAGTAGCGCAAATTGTGTATCTTATTTCAAGTTTAGGGTGCTATGTAGATGCACTCATAGGGTACGTCTACACTACAGCGTTAATTCGAATTAACTTAATTTGAAATAGTTAATTCGGATTAAGCTAATTTGAATTAACGCATCTCCACACAAAACCTATTTCGAAATAGCGTGTCCACACTGAGT
>JANRFK010001234.1:56807607-56818475 GCA_030068395.1 Apalone spinifera | reverse complement strand
AAATATTTTTTTAAAAAGCTATTTTGTTCTATTTTAGATAGGGCCCTACCAAATTTACAGCCATGAAAAATGCATCGCGGACTGTGAAATCTGGTCTCCCAACATCAAATCTGGACTTTTGAATGATTTTACCCTATACTATACAAAGTCCACAGTTGGAGATCAGTGTTTCTGTAATCGGGGGTCCTTGTTCAAAAGGGTATTGTAATATTATGGCCATTCAGTTGGCCCATAATATTAAAAGCACATCTGGAGAAAAAAGACAAATCTAGAGAAATGTCTAGATTAGACAGTTATGGTGACGTATCTATTTCCACCCCACAGGAACTATTTCACTTTTTGTTTTCTTTTTTTCAGAGTTTAAAGTACTGGAAATGTGTGAGAGGGTGAAAAGAAAGAGAGAGCTTTATGCTAGTTCAGCTACACAAAGAAATGGCAGCTGCATGTTTTCTCTCCACCTGTGGATTATTAGGAAATGCCAGCAAATATTGTTATACTGGACTGCTGAGAATTGCTTCCCATGAAGTAACTATAGATGGTTGACTCTCATCTCTGGAAAGAACAGGCAAACAAGGCCCTGCAGGCAGGAAAATAGATCTTTCCAAGTTTTGTTATATTCATGCTGCTAGACTTCCATTAAAAATCCAATATGAGCTACACACAAAAAATCCAGGTTGTTAAAGGGGAGACCTCAAATTGCACAATGGTTATGAACTCTCTGTTCATATTACTTTGTTATGTAGAAGATGTGAGATTTCATGCAGGTGTTTTTCAATCCCCTAATGTGCTCATTGTACTGAATGGAAAACTGCAATTAGATGGTTATCTCTGTGAGGTTGTATGTCTCTGCAAGGCATCTGAGTAAGGTGGACACCTGTTCCTTTTCTTATGCTTACTATACATCCCAGACTTTGAGCAAAATCCAACTTCACCAATTGTGTAATGTTTGGGACTTGGAACCAGTCACCTGCAGGAAGTCTGTGAATAATGCACTCACTGTATGGTAGGATGGCTCAAAGGGGAGTCTGTTCAATGATATTTTCTTATTCATGGGATAATTGAAGCTGTTTTCTGATACCGTATTTTAATGCTTGAACTTTTTCTCTGTAACACTAAACTCATTCAGTTCCACATTGCCTTTATGTTTTAGGCTTCCAAGAAGCTAGTAACCATGATATTTGAAATGAATGACTGTTCAGTTCATATGGCAAAACTTTAAAATATTAGTCTTTTGTGTTAGAACAGACATTTTTAAAAAATCCAAGTGTGATGGGATGGCAGGGGCTGAAAGGTTAAGCCCCGCGACCCACAGCCAAGCGGTGTGCGGCCCCGGCACTACAGCACGCAAGCGGGCTCTGCAGAGCCTGCTTGGCGGTGGCTGCCTGTGCAGGCGCGGGGGTTTTACCGGCGGGCATGCCGGGGGGAAGGAAGAGGGGCAGTGAAGCACATGCACCGACGTCCCAGGAAACGGGCGCCAGCTTTAAAAGGGAAGGGCACCCGCCCCAAGAGGGGGGAGCCCAGACGAAGTTCAGCAGGACACTGGGGATTGGCAACGCCAACCAGCTCGGGCTGATCACGAGAGGGGACCGCAAGACCCGGGGATGACGAGGCCGGGGCACCCAACGGACAGAGACCAGTTGGGCACCGGGGAACGGTGGCACAGACCCATTGAGACCACACCAGCACAGCCGCAGGACCTGGGGACAATGAAGCCCAGACGGTGGATGACCCGAGGGAAGGAAGGAGCCCAGGACGGGGTCAAGGAGGACCCGAGGGCTAGTGAGTTGCGGCATTGGTCCCACCCGGTCGAACAAGGCGTCAGTCATGCCTGTTCTTAGGGTCCTGGGCTGGGACCTGAAGAGAGGGAGGGCCCAGGTCCCCCTTTCCTCCCAGCAGTCACCGGGACTTCCCACGCTACCTAACAGTGGACAAAGAACTTACAGACACGAAAAGGGGGAAAACGGGGAGGGTCAACCCCTGGGTAGGAGGTAGGCCCTGTAACTCCCCGTGGCAGGTGGTGGAGAATGTGGGCATCATCCCAAGGACCCTAGACTCAAAGGGTACCCACAAAAAAAAAGAGATAGAGAGAGAAGGGGAAATAGGACCAAGGACCTCGCCCAGATATTCAAATGGCTTTCGGAACACCAAAAAGCAGCAGCAACAACAACAAGTACAGCTGCTGCAGCAGTTAGCCGCCCAAAGCCAGCAACAGCAGCGGCAGCTGGTTAGAGAATTGACAGGGCAACAGGAAAGATGGGTGCAGCAAGGGGCCAACTTAGGAAGGGCCAGTGGCATGCCCCTGGGAGAGGGGAACGAGGAGCCAGCGGGGACGGCCCAATTGCCAATAGGGTTAATGAAGATGGGGCCGTTAGATAACCCAGAGGCCTACCTCATAACTTTTGAGAGGGTAGCTCAAGTGGCCTGTTGGCCCGAAGAACACTGGGCCACTCTCTTAGCCCCATACCTCACAGGGCCAGCGCAACTGGCTTATAGGACCCTAGCAGCCCAGGATGCGCTGAGGTATTATAAAGTGAAGGAGGCCATACTTGACCAGGTCGGGGTAACCCCACAGACCTATATCAAAGGTTTTGGCATGAGAAATACCCTAGTGGGGCTCGGCCACGGGCAGTGGCACAGAAATTGAGGGAATTGTCCTGGCGGTGGCAGGAGCCGGACAAGAGGGATGGCACCCAATTGTCGCACATGGTGGTGCTAGAGCAATTCCTCTAGATTCTCCCCCTGGAGGCACAGCAATGGGTGCGTAGGCACTGTCCCCAGACGTTAGTCAATGCGGTCTCCCTAATGGAAAATTATCTGGCTGCTGAACCCCCGGGAGTACCAGGAAAAGAGGAAAGAGATACCCAGGGAGAACGAGAGGTTAGTGGGAGAGGGCAGCCCGGAAGTGGGGGGGGAAGGAATGGAGGCCCGGTAGGGCTTGGGCTGGGGGATAATAAGGTGGCCTCCTGAGGACTTAAAAGAGGGGCCCAATGAGAGCCCAGGAACAAGTGGGCCACGGGCCGGAAAAACAGGGGGGGCAATTCGGGAAGAAGGGACCCCCCCGGGACCGCTGCTATGAGTGCAGTCAGGAAGGACACTTCAAACAGGAATGTCTCTTCATGGATTGCTCCTTTTGGCAAGGGGTACCCTCGGGGGTGTGCCCACCCCCTGACCAAGGAGCTATATGGTGGAGGGAGTACTGGTTCAGGCCTTCGTGGACTCGGGGTGCGGACAGACTATGATCCGAGCCGAGTTGGTCCTGAGTCCTGAGCCCGCCATTTCCACAGTTTGGGTGCGGTGCATACACGGAGATGTCCGGCCCTACCCCGACCTGGGTGCGGATCCAGAGTGAAGCGGAAGAAGGCGTACGCCAAGTGACCTTAGCTCCAAAGCTGGCATACCCTGTGGTCCCAGGGAGAGATTGGGCAGGGTTCCTATGGATCTCACAGATATGGAACCAACCGCGATGCCCAGAGGACCGAGAAGAGGTGTCGGCCGGGACCGGCCCAGAGTATCCTACACGCCGAAGGGAGGAGAACGAAGCAGACTGGGTCCCGGAACGGGACTTCCTGCAGGAACAAAGGGATGATCCATCCCTCGTATGAACCTGGGAGCAAGCCAGCGGGAATGAGGAAGACAGGCCTCTGGACAAGATGGGACCATATTTCAAGGTACGAGGGACCGCCTATACCAGGTGACGCAAGAAATGGAGGGACAGGGGGTGATCCGGTAACTAATGTGCCAGCTCACTATCAGAATAAGGTTTTAGAGCTAGCCCATGTGAACCCCTGGGCAGGGCACCTAGGAAGGGAAAAGATCCTACAGTGACTCACGCGGCATTTTTTTTGGCCAGCGATATACAAAGCCGTTCAAGACTTTTGTGAATCGTGCCCCACCTGCCAACGTAACCGATTACAGCTAAGTCCTAAGGCCCCTCCAGGTCATGGGCGTCCCCTTCGATTGGGTCGGTTTGGACCTCATAGGACCGGTAGAGAAATCCAAAACTGGGTTCAAGTATATTATGGTCCTGGTAGATTATGCAACCCATTACCTGGAGGCAGTCCCGCTAAGAAATACCACAGCGGCAACGATGGTGGGGGAACTGGTCAAGATATTTACCTGGGTAGGGATCCCCAAAGAGATCTTAATGAACCAAGGGACCAATGTGACCTCTAAATTAATACGAGAATTGTGTAAATTGTTACGAATAAAGACCCTTCGAACTTCAGTCTACTACCCACAAACAGATGGTAGAAAGATTCAACTGCACTTTGAAGGATATGTTAATGCGGATCTCGGAGGAGGACCCCTGAATCTGGGATAAGGCCCTGCCAGCCCTACTTTTTGCTGAAAGGGAGGTTCCTCAGGCCTCAACCGGGTTCTCTCCCTTCAAGTTGTTGTATGGGAGACAACCTTGTGGCATCCTAGATCTTATTAAGGAAACCTGGAAGGATCAAGAAACCCACGTTACAACAGCTAGGGGAGTTTGCAAAGGGGAATTTGCAGCAGGCCCAAGACCGGCAGGCCTTGTACTATATCCGGGGCGCTAAATTAAGGGAATTTGAAGCCGGAGATAGGGTGCTCCTCTGATAAGGGAGTCAAAATTTCTGGTGAGGTGGCAGGGCCCCTTCGAAGTAATATGGAGGGTGGGGCCAGTAGATTATGAGGTGCAGCTAGAAGGGAAGAAAGTAGGCTCCCAAATATACTACGTAAACTTACTAAAAGAATGGAAACCCCGTGAGCCCTCATGAGCTCATAGTCCCTGAGCTGGAAGAATCCGAAGTCGGACCGTGGACCGAGGAAATGGGGAGCCCGACACCTCTGGCAATGGGAGCAGAACTGACAACAGCGCAATGCAAAGAAGTGGGAAGGATTACCCAGGACCACACCTCCACCCTCTCCAAGTCACCAGGAGGGACCCAAGCCATATACCACCACATCGCCAAAACCCCGGGACACAAGGTATGTGACATGGTAAGACTCCTGCCAAGAAAGATGTGGGACACCGTGAGGAGAGAGGTGCAGGAAATGTTACGCCTGGGAGTGATCAAGGAATCCCGTAGTGGGCGGAGGAGCTCGATCGTGGTAGTGCCAAATCCAGATGGATCACTCCGGTTTTGTGTGGATTTCCGGAAAGTAAATGCGATCTCCCACTTTGACACTTATCCAATGCCCCGGGTGGATGAACTTTAGAAAGGTTGGGACAAGCCCAATACATATCAACCCTGGACTTAACAAAAGGGTATTGGCAAATCCCCCTGACACCAGCTTCCAAAGAAAAGACCGCCTTCTCCATCCTGTTTGGTTTGTTTCAATTTAAGACAATGCTGTTTGGTCTGCATGGGGCTGCTGCAACCTTCCAAAGGTTGATGGACCGGGTCTTGCAGGACCCGGAAGATATGCAGTGGCCTACATTGACGACATCGTCATCTACAGCCAAGACTGGAAGGAACACGTATGTCACCTACGAGCCGTATTAGAGGCCCCGTAATACTCCGTGACACCAAGTAATCCACAAAGTCAGTATTGTACGCACATCTGAGATGTCAGTAAAATAAGACTTCATGCTTCACCACTCTGTGTTGCTTGAAATATGTTGTTTACATAAAAATACAGGCAACCTAAAATTATCACATAGCAAAGTGTAGGATCATGCATGTGATTTCTTGGTACTATCAGCACCATCCATTATATAGGATATATAGATATATGTGGGATGTAGAATTAAAATATGATTTGCATTAGAAAAGCTTGAAATCAGACAATGTAGATCCAGATGTTCACATGAACTTTTGCATGCAATTAATATTTTTGATCTCTCAATAAATTCTTATTTTGTTTGTAATATCGTTTTATTGTTGTTTTCAATTGACCCTGTGAGAAATAACAGCTATTTTTTAAAATAAAAAGGATATATTCAAATGCATTCAAGCCTTCATTTCTATATTATTTGTTGATTTTTCTTAACCAATAGCTCTTATTACTAGATGTGGCTGAATTTTTTGTGTTTAGTTAATAGTAAATTTAAATGATTAATTAAATATTTAAATTTGAAAAAAAAAAGATCTGATTGTAATAAGCCCTATATAGCTTAACAAAGAGAAGGTACACAGATAACTTTTTGTTAAGTACTGTATTGGGAACAAATATTTGGTAATGGACTCTTTAATCTAGAAGACCAAAATATAATAAGGTCCAATGGGGGCTGGAAGTTGAAACTAGATATAAGGTGACTAGAATAAAATGTACATTTTTATCAGCAAGAGTAAATAATAATTGATACAATTTATCAAAAGTGATGGTATATTTTCTATCACTGGCAATTTTACAATCAAGATTGGATATTTTTTTAAGGGTAGTCTACACAGCAACATTATTTCAAAATAACTTGGTCCACCTCTACACAGCAAGAAGTTATTTTGAAATAATGTTGAAATACTGTCAATCTGGAGGATTTTTTACACCTACTCCTATAACCCTCAGTGTACGAGGAGTAAGGAAATTCAGAGGAAGAGTGCTCTGTTTTGAAATAAGTGCTGTGTAGATATAGCTTCAAAATAAACTATTCAATTGACGTAGCTCAATTTGCATAGTTTATTTCAAGTTAAGCCCTGCTGTGTAGATGCACCCTAAATGATCTAAGCTTGAACAGAAATTATTCTGGGTAGTTCTAAAACCTGTGCTATACAGGAGGTCAGACCAGATGGTCATAGTAGTCCCTTCTGGCCTTAGAATCTACAAATCTATATCATAGGACCTCGGGATTTACCTGCACAGATCAGATCATGTTTTCACTTGTGTGTGATGGTAATTTTAGCAATAAGCACCAGCCACATGATCATTTAGGGCATGTCTACATGAAATAATAGCTCCTGAAATAACTATTTCAAAATAGCGTGTCCACACAACAGGAAAGCCCATAATGTGGATGTGCTACTTTGACTTAGTGTCCCAGGAAGCACTAGGGAGTAATTACTTTGAATGACTCTGAGGAGTAGGTACTTCAAAATACCTATTTTGAAATAAGCACTATTGCTCTTGGAAAGCAGTAATTATTATTTCAAAATAATCAGCCCCTTATTTTGAAATAACGGGCTTGCTAGTGTGGTTGCTCCACTTGTTATTTCAAAATAGGAGGTGTTATTTTGAAATAACTCCCTAGTGTAGACCAGGGCTTACTGAGCAGACAGAAAAATATTTTTTTTCTTTCCTCTAGAGGGACTGCTTCTCAGACATTTGAAGGATACAGAATAGTGATTGTAATAAGTAATACATCTACTGGTGCTATTGTAATTCAAAATTCTGTAGTGTTATGTACTATCTGAACATTCAAATCCATTACATCTGTTGGTAATCTAGACATCCTGGGCAGTAGTCAATCTCTAATTATTCATAGGATGCGGGGGGAGGGGGGGAGGGAGAGAAGAAGAGGAGGGAAGGGGGCTATTCTTCCCATAAGGTAGGCTGAGATTTTTGTGTCAGATTTTTTTAGTAAAAATTACAGACAAGTCAAGGGTTATAAAGAAAAACTCACAGAAGCCCAGGAATTGTCCTTGACTTTTACTAAAAATATCCATGACAAAATGGGTAACACTGGGCAGCTGCAGGCTGATGGAAAACCTCAGGGTCACCCTCCCTCTACCTGCGGCTGGGAACTGTGGGGTTCCCACTGCCAACTGTGGCAGTCTGGGGCTGCAGGGACCCCTCTGGCACCTTCAGTAGTGGAGGACTGTGAGGTTCCCTCCACTACCTGAGGTGCCTAGAAATAGTGGGATACCCTTTGCCATGATAGCTGGGGGCTTGGGGTGGCAGGAAACTGTGGCAATCCCCCTGCTGCCCATGGTGGTATGGAGCTGCAGAGGTCTTCCTGCCACCCACAGCAGCCCCACTGCACAGAGGGTCAGAACTGCCTTAGGCAGCGAGGGGATATCCCCTAGCTCCCATCCATTCTGCAACTCCGAGCCATCACAAGCTAAGCTCCAAGTGGTCTTTGCAAGTCACTGGGATTCTGGGACATCCATGGCATAATCATAGACTTACCCATAATTCACCAAACCACTGGTATGATGATCTATGTGTACCTCCTGTTGGCTAGCCCAATGTGAGGTAATTCAGCATAGGGGAAGCTTGTGACTTCTTACACTACTGGGGGGCCTGAGGCTGCTTGGTGTGCTCGGCGTTGTGTATGTGTGAGTGCACCTCAGACCGGACCCACTCGGACAAATCACCAGGAACAGGCTTTATTCTGTAAAAAACATAGAAGAGGAAAACAGTTCAGCAGCCCCTTCTCTCAGCATGCAGCCTGTGTGCTGCTTCTAGCATACCTTGCTGAGACCCTGCTAGGGGCAGAGGGCCCATCCTGGCAGGAACCAGGAAGTTCTCCCAACCTGCCACAGTTTGTAGTCCACAACTTGTAGTTCCCAGGGCTGCTGCTGAAACACACTGGACCTTGGGCTACATATGTATACGGAAAAAATTCCTTTCTGGCTCCCTTGATACAAGCAACATACACCCAAAATTTGAAATCCAATTTCCTGGCTAAATAAATGTATGGTAGGTTTTGCAATATCTAATGTTTCCAAATGCTAGCTGCAAAATGCTTCTAATAAGATAATATTATTATAAGATAATATCATTCATTTGCCTCTGAATATATTAAAAGTTTAAAAGTCCTTTTATTGGCTTCTCATTGTCTAACACATCATGTTAAAACTGCTTAGCCTCACCATAACCTTTTATTCTCTGATTAACTCTATAGCTGTAAATACGTCTCCCCTTTGCTCCCCCCAAAGGCCTCCATCACACATCCTTTTCCTATCCTTTTCCTATACTCCCTATCCTCCCTATCCTTTTCCTATACTCATCCCTTCATTTTCTCCTTCCTGGCACTGTCTAGCTGCACTAGGAATTTCATCTGCTCCCTAAGGCAGCAAGCCTTTACACACCCCTTCCTTTTAATCCCTCCTATAAGCACAGTTCTTCTGCAAGGCCAGTCAGTGTTAATCTCCAAACAGTTACAATTCATTAAAAAAAACATCGATAAGATAGGCAAGAAGGTTAGCAGAAGATTTTAAGACATTGTCATCTCAGATTTGTAAACTCCTTGGGGTGGGATTTCTACCATCTTTCATGATATTTACAGTGCTCATCTCAGCCTCTAATTTGGTGTGAGTTTCACTTGCAGGCATAATTTTACATGCTTAGTGGAGGGCATAAATAGCAGCAATTATTTGCACTTGAAAATCAGATAGTGATTTATCTGAATTCTGTCCTTTGTTCCTGAAGTATAATCTACCCACAAATGTGCTCCTATAGTTGATTGTTGGCATAAAATAGTGATTACCTTAGAAATGGTTTTTGACAATTTGCCCTGTAGTGTGCAAATTAACACTAAGGAAAGGAGCATGATATACAAGTAGGGCCAGCTGCAGTGTCCTTACTGTAAACTCTTTTCAGCACAAAGGGGCAAGAAACTGGCTGTAGGTGCAAGCTGAGAATTCCCCAGATGGAGAGGAATAGCCAGCTGGTGAAAAACTGGCATAAATGGCTCATATACCATCACCCCTCCTTGAGATAGGGGATGTGATGTTTCATATTCTTTATGCAAATATGTTTATAAATATGAATATGCCTAACTTGTATATACTTTATATAAACTAATCTATTATTGGAGAGCTTGTAATTCCCGGAATGTCTCTATTCTATTTTTTGTGCATGTATCATTCCCGTACTTGAACTAAGGTATATGAAGCATAAACTTGTTTACTGATGTAGACTAGGGGCAAGGAAACTTTTTTTGGGTTGTGGGCCATTAACCCACAGAAAAATCAGTTGGAGGCTGCACACAAGTGAGAAACAAAAAAATAAAAAAGCAAACAACCCCTCACTGACATGGCACCCCGAATGAGAAGGAGAAAGACACTCCCCACATTACCCTCGCACACCAGCGTCTAGGAGGGGCCAGCCTAGTAGATGATGTGTTTTCTAGCTCCATGATGGAGCAGCAGGGAGGCTGGAGAGCCAGAATGGGCTCCCCAATTCAGAGACGGCTGTGATCCTCGAGCACCATATCCAGCCCCAGGCCTGAGGTTCTTCAACCCGGATCTAGACATACTAAGTGAGGGCCTGTAGTTGTACTTAGGGTATTTGCAACAAGTATCTGTGAATAGTCTTGCTTTTGTTGTAAGTCTGGACTATGGTTGGTCCTACAAAGACCTTGTCACCTGATGTTGGAATCCATCTTGAATTTTGTCCTTTGCCAAGGAGTGCATGGAACTGAACAAGATTTCTCATTCTATGGAAAGGGAAGTAAACAACAATTGTCTTCAGCTGGCTTTAGAGACTGCTCCCTATCCTGAGAGGATACATTACATTACAACACCTAGAAACAAAAGAACTTTAACAACATTGGTGGAGGATATTTGCTGGATCCACGTCAGAAAAGACCTCTCTGGCCTGAGAAGGACTTCACATGCAAGAAGAACAAAGTTGTTCTATCAGCCTGGCTGCACTTGCTGCAGGCTGCCATCCAGGAGGTCCATCGGGGGGCGGGATGGTCCATGCCACCCCGGAGGGCACCGATCCAGGAGCGGAGGGCCCTGACCAGGGCACGAAGGAGGAGCCGCAGGAGGCACCACGAAGGGTGCCACGTCGACAGCACCCCTGAGCTGTCCCAGCAGTGGTGTCACCAGGGTCGTCCAGGGAGGCCACACCAGGTGAGTGCCATCACTGTCCCTATCCCGGGGGGAGGAAGGGAGACCAGGGACCATGCGCGTGGGCTTTGCATACCACAGATTACACAGCAACCTATGCACATCCGAGCACGTGTGGTGCCACCCCTGGGCAGGTGGCTCCAGCTGCCTGCCACACAG
>JANRFK010001234.1:56787188-56803370 GCA_030068395.1 Apalone spinifera | reverse complement strand
TTCTTGTGCAAAAGGTCTTGCACAAAAGTGCGTCCACACTGCCATGTGCTTTTGCATAAGAGCATCCATGGCAGTGTGGATGCTCTCTTGCACAAAAAAGCTCTGATGGCCATGTTTAGCCTGTTGCTCGTCCACACTGCCTTCTTGCGCAAGAGCTTTTGCTCAAGAGGGCTCATTCCTCGTGGGGAGAGGAATAATTGTTGAAGAAGAAGCCCTCTGTTCCAACTCTTTACTGTAAATTTACTTATGGAAGAATGGGCGTGCAGTATAGACGCTCCACAATTTTTTGCGCAAGAACAGCTGTTCTTGCGCAAGAAGCCTGCAGTGTAGATGCAGCCTTTGTATTTTATTACACTGGGACTAAATCTTAAGGTCAGAGTATGTAGCAGTATGAAGCATGTGCACTCCACCACCACATAAAAACTGACAATAATAATTTTGGGGCAAGCTTTTCCTATGGAAGGTCAGGAATTTCTGCATGAGAAGGCCAGGGAATTCCTAAATGCTGTGCACATTGCAACCAGAGTACCCCTATGTTAGAAATGGTAGAAACATTGGATTTTTAATTTTTAATTATTTTTTTAGAGAGGTTTTGTTATTTATTTTACTGGTTGAGAGAGTGGACAATATTTTTTAACTTTTTCTTTCTGCATATTTTGACCAACTCAGCACTGCATATTTCCCAGATCCCCCTCTCTCCTTCCCAGCTTGGGAATTAGTTGTTACTTGAGCTCTAGGATTATAGCAATTGAAAGGTGGGAAGGATTCCTTCTCTTTCAGTGCCTATGGTCCCCATCTCTTCTTAAGGCTGTCAGCAAAAAAATATTTTCAAGCACTGTGGCCCATTTTAGGCCCAGATCCTAGCAAAGCTTTGTCACTGACTTCCACAGAGCCAAAGCAGGGCATTACACTATCTCTCACTGTCAGCAGTGGAGAAACTCATTTCCATGTTGGGATGACAGGGAGACAACACACATGCCCACACACATACTTCTCCTAATACCACTTCCAGCACTTTATTACCATATAGCAGCTGGCTAGAGAGAAGTTTGTAAATCTGCTCTTCCCTGAGGTCCATGTAAATGATATTACAGCTTTTTCAAGGTCAATTCTCCTATAGTTCATGGTTGTTAGAGCTGCATAGGAAGCAGTTTTCCTAACCCACCAAAATTTCAACATTATTACTTGTTCAATCTCTGGATGAAACTGAGAACTCTTGAAAAAAAATTAGAGAGGCACTGCTATCTCTCTAACTCGTCTTGTGGTCATGATAAGGGTACCTAGCTAACACGTGGGAGACACAGATTGAAGTCCTCACACTGTCTAATATGAAGCAGAGACATGAAACTAAATTTTCTACATCCTAACACAGTGACTTAATCAGCTCTGTTTTTTACCAGAAATTCCATTCTGGGTTTAAGAAATCTTGTTATCAAAGCCAATACATTTCCACAAGAAGTTTGGATTTTGATTAATTTGCATTTTCCAGCAGAAGTTTGTTCCTTTGAAAAATTTCCAACCAGCCATGGTACCAAGATGTTACAAAAAGCCCTTTTGACCTTCACACATTGGACATGGATCCCAGACTGATATTTGGTTCTTTCTTTATTTTACATTTTGTTTTGTCTTTGTGTATGGAGTTAACAGTTTTTAGTAAGAATCAAAAAGTTTTTGTAGCAATGGGTGTGAATGGGTGAACCCTCCACTGTCTAGGAAAAAGTTAAGACATCTCTGTGAGCTTAATCAGCCCTTGCCTGCTATACGTGCATGAGATGCTAGGCTTGAAAGGAAGAGTTAAAAGGCGAGAGCCCAGCTCAGCTCTAGGCTGGTTGGGAAGGGGCACAGACTTCAAGCTTTCACTCTGAAGAAAGTAAGTGGTGTGTTCGGAGTTAGGAGCTGCTTGAGAAGCCACTGCCTGTCAGACCCTTTGGGAGGGAAGGTAGGCCTGAAGTGAGGTTATTGTAATTAAGTGCTAGACAGCTTTCTTTGATGCTGGGTAAAAATGGGGCAGATGGTGCTTTGTCTAAATGGGGGGACAGCCACATAAAAATATTTTCCTTGTGTACTTGACTACTGAACTTCTAATGGTTGTCTGTGATCCTGTCACACCAAGCTAATGAGATTAATAAATATCTTGAAGTAAAGTGAGATCAGTGTTCATATTTGAAAGTTATGACTACCCTTCTGAACATATATGGGAGGCCACCGTCTCCATGGGTCAAGGGATCTCTTGGGTGCTAGTGGCGGTCCGAGAGCTTTGCGTCTCAGTGTAAACAGAGTAAACTGGACTATGTATCCATTGGAGAGTTCGTATCGCGAGTGAAGCATCAGGGTGCTGTTTGTGTCAACTTGTGTTGCTAAGCAGAGAGATTGCTATGACTTGCATAAGTAGGAGATTTTCAAGGCATGCGGTATCATTCCTAGCAATAAAATGTTGCAATAATGAAGCCTGGAACCTCTCTCCCCCAGATCTGTCCCAGAGTACAGGCTTTTAGCCTGTCATGGATGGATGCTTATTGGGCATCATAGCCCTCAGGAGACAACTTTTCTTACATGAATTTCCCTTCACACTATCCTCAGCCCAGTCTTGACTTCAGTGATAGCTATACTTATAGCTGCTTGGTATAGCTATCCCACTACACAGAGCTAAACAAAAGGAGCTCTTAGGAATAGCAAAAAGGAAACAAAACAGAGGTCAGATAAGACATCTGCAGTCAACAGCTTGAAAGGTCTTAAGATAGCAATGATTAGGTTACTAATTTGAAAGATGCTATTTTCTGGTGTCAGCTGTTTTGTTGAGCCAAAGTCTAGGTAAGAACCCCCCCAAGAGAGGCAGAGTGGAAGTGAGTGGGCAGCAGTTACTTGGGCAAAACAGAGAGGCAGAATGCTGCAGGGCTGTCATGTCTGTCTCCTACCCAGCAATGGATGGGCTAAATGGAGCTTACGAAAATTAGAAAAAAAAAGTACTGGATAAACATCTGCTGTTTTAACTCATTTCTCTGAAAATAATAGTTTGTTCTGAAGGACCCATTTTAAGTCACTTTACTTAGATGGGTCCTGAAGGAAAATTCTAGAAGATGTCAAATACTGTTAGGCCTATTTATTGATTATTATGAGTGATAAATGGGAACTTCAGGCCACAGACCCAATGACAGAGTGGTAGTTTCACCCAGAAAGAGGTGAAGGTAGTGGAGCACATTCAAGAGGGACAACTGAGTGAAGCTTGTCCTGTAATCATGACATGCTGTATGAGTCCACAGGTGCAGGTCTTGGAGGTGGAGAAACAGTTGCCTGTAAGGAACCTGTGATTCAGAGTGTGAAGAGCCTCAGCCATTTCAGTGCATTTCAATGCACCTATCTTGGGATAGGGAAAAAGGTAACATTCATGAATAAAATGATGCACTGAGACCCATCAGGATGAGTATGGCTAGGAGGTGATCATCCAGAGGTGGTCCAACTACCATCTCCATATCTTGTGTTAGCCTGAAGTTTGATAGACATCAGCCTACTTGTGTTTAGTGTGTGCTATTAGAAACAAAACACATAGTTTCCATCTTTTTTACTCTTGCTTAGAAATGGGAGGTTAAACACTGAGGAATAATTAGTTCCGCTCATGCATCATGAATACAAATTTTAATTGTTAACCATTACCTTTATATTGAGTTGTATATAGAGGAACTTGGCAGTTGCACTTTACTGACACCAATAATGTACCTTTTTTGAGTCAGGAGGGCATACAATTCTCAAATTATTTTGGTTTATGTCAGAGTAATGAACCAGGACATTTTTTGTCACCCATCCTTTTTATTTTTCTTCTGTGCTTCTTGATGATTCTTTGGCTGCTATTTAACAGCTATTTTGTGTTATCCTTATCTTCATGGGGTAAACAGAAGGAGAATGATTTTGCTGTTTGAACCCTCTGAGTTGTCTGTTTACCACCCTCACAACACACAATCAGCAAGCATTTCTGTGTTCCTAAGAGAGAGCATTAGTCAGAGGCAGCAGCAACGCTACCCTCACAAGGTGCTCTAGCAAGATATGAACATTTCAACTACAGGGAACCAACCACCCCATCAATCACAGGGATAAATAGGTCCTTCTGAGAAAACAACTGAGCCCAGAATGATCTCCCAGCCTCAGAGGACAAGTAAAGTCTCATTGAGTCAGTGAGTCAACCCCAGCTGATGTCAGAGGAGAATTCAAACTCCACCATAGGCAATCTATATTGAATAAGGTTGAAGGCATAGATGTCTATCTCATTTTGATGTTTGTTTCAACCAGGTTGTTTCAAGCCTTGAATACTTCACCAGAAAGTACTCAGCTTGACTTTTAAATCCCTAACTCAGTTTTGAAGAGCTGACTGTTGAACAAAAATCTTCACACTTCTATAAATATGAAACAAAATTGTAAACATGGAGACCCATAATGACACTCTCATAGTCACATTTCTGAGGGCAATCTCATTTTAATGAGATTTATAGACTGATTGGCTTCTTCAAGAACTTGCTGAGACAAGAACTTTTCCTATTTCTAGCAGTCTTGGATTTTGAAAGGTATTATTGACGTATGATGGTTTTGTTCTCAAGATGGAAAGTGTGGGGTTATTTCCTCCTAAATGATGTATAAAAATCCTTTCTGTATCTCCTGCCTTCCGTCATGATTGAGAAGGGAAAAAAAGAGCTGAGTTCCTTTTCATTGTGCTTCTTTCCTCAAGACTCTGAAGAGGTAGCATTGAAATATGTTCTATTGAAAACATTTAGATTTTCTTATTGGGAGCACTCTCCTTTACAGAATATTGATATTCTTCTTTTTTTGTGAGAGCAGTCTGCACCATTTCTCATTTCTAAAGAATGTATTTCAATTTCACAGATGGAATGCATAATTCCAAACGACTTCTTGCAGCATTTTTCAATACATGTGGAACTTTAAAAAAATTTCTGATTAAGGGGCACATCTTTAACAGCAGGGGTAGCTAAATGGACAGTCAAGAAACCGCTTTATAAATTGCATGAGCACAAAAAGCCAGATATGAAAATGAATTGTAGAACCTTTAAATGCTAATATATTTTATGCAAGATGCAATCCAGAGTTGCCTTGAGAAAAGAAACAACTGTTTTGGATAATATAATCACTTATGAGGCAAACAGTGTTGGCCAAATAGTTCCATTAAAATGTTTGAAATTCATTCAATATGTTAATGTTGACAAGCAGTGTATCAATTCACTCATAATTTCCCATGCATACCTTGAAATATTTTACAGAAGAGCACATAAGAGCGGTGAAAAAAGAAAATGTCAATGTCATATTATGCATAAAGCAAGAGTAAGCAGACACGTCTAGGATTTTGCTACACAGGGAGACATTTTAACAACATTAGATGGAAAAACCTTTAACTGTGATTTAAAGCATGAAAAGATGTCAGACCTAATGGTGTTGATCCAAAATTTTTGCCCTTGCAGTTTTTAAGGACTAGGTCACTAGCTATAAATGAATGGGGACTTGTTTGCATTGCAATTAAAAACCCTATGACCCATTCCATCTGATTTGGGCTCAGCATGGTGCTTGGGCTAAGGGACTGTTTAATTTCACTCTAGCTATTTGGGCTGGCACTTGGACTCCAGGACACTGTGAAGTGGGGGGAGTCCCAGAACTTGGACTGCAGCCCAAGCCTGAATGTCTACACCAGAATTAAATAGCTCAATATCCCAAGCCCTCTAAGCCAGAATCAGCTGGCAGAGGACAATTGTCTCATTGCAGTGTGGCCATATCCTGGATGTTTCTTTAATGGGAGGTTAATACTGATATGGAGGGGGGAAAGCACTTCAAATTAGGACTGAGACCTCATTTGGCAAGGCAAGATTTTTAAATACAGTCAACTGCTTTCATGACAAGTAAGGAACAAAGCTGGGTGTCAATGCCCTGTGGCAGACTTGCCTGATAGAAGCTTTCAGTATCAGATAAAACCACCACAACGATGATATTGGAATTCCAGATTAAAAGGATTTGTGGTGGTTTAAACTTTGTAGAGGCCCCAGAGTTGGAGACAGAGGAGTCTTAGTAAATAATCTACTTTATTAACTTTATTAAATGTCTATATTGCCTCTCAGTGTGAATGAACCTAAAAGACATTAAATTGGGCAACACTTCACCACCACTGAAATGCAAAGAGCTTTGATGTGAAAGACAAAAAGTTAGAAGAAGAAGTGAGGGGAGGGTGTGTGTGTGAAAAAAAAATTCTGTTAAAACAATGATTTCTATTTAATGTTTTCTCTCTGTCAATTTTTCCTTCAGACTTAGTCATGTTCTCTATGACAAATTTGATGTGTGAGAGAGTTGCTAGTTTATATTTAACACTCTTTTGTCAGCCACTGGGGAACTTGGTAATTTTGTTCTATGTAAAGAAACATATTGTAATGAAAGTATAGACTCTATTATACAGAAGATTTTTGTAAAAAATGTGATTTATATGTAAATGTCATTAGCTTGTTTTTTGCAATTTTCTGAATGTCTATTTAGCTTTCACAAATCTATGAAGTAATTATAACCGGATTGTACATACTAAGCACATTTCATACTAATATCATTACATAATGATATTGAATTACTTTAATGAACAAGGCACCTGTGCTTCTATGTGTGAACAAAAATTGGAGTTTAGCTTGGAAAGTCATTCCTTCAGGGATCACAGGCCTCTTACAATTAAAAAAGGACCCTTCTCTTGGCCTATTTCTAGCTCAGCACCTTTGAAGCCCTGCTTCACAGCCTCATGGAGAAGGATGGGGGAAGAATGGGTGGGTTTCCAACTGCAGGCAGTCTTTCTTAACCCGACAGAAAGCTTGATTTTAAGTTACTTGAGGCAAAAGGTAGTGTCTCTCCCTGTGAAATTAAGTGAGCTGTCAATCTCAACGCCTGCAAACTCTGGAAAGTGGGACCAAGATCCTACAAGAAAGCTTTATTTCTGATAGATGCAATGCCAGAAAGATTTATTGAACCTCATTAGCACTGTCTTCAGTATAGCAGATACGTTTGTTCCCTAGCCCACAGTTACTTTCACTCTCCCTTGATACCATTAGCCTGTATGTCCAACATGTGAAAATGTTTAGCTTTATTATACAGGCTAGAGACTTCGTGATACAGGATATAAATGGGAGGAACAATAGAATCTATTGCACCTCTGTGTTTGATTGAACTTGGAATTAGTGTACTGGCACCATTCCAAGGCTGGTTTTTTTTTTTTATGGCCTGAGTGCTTGCCAAAAACTTAAAACGGGTTTGTTTTTATTTTTAGGTAACTGAATTAGAAGTAAACCTGGATCGTCATCAGGTGTTTCATTTATTTACTTATTGCTATTTTAGTGGATTTTTTTCCAACACAGCAATGAAACTCATAAACCATAATCAAGCCACTTAAAAACACAATAAATGAAAGTTAAACTGACTCAGTGGTATAGTTCAGTGGAAATAAAACTAAAATTGAGTCACTTAATACCCTAAAGAGCAGTCTGATGTGTGCTTAAGCTTAGCAGAGGAAAATGAGGGAAGAACAATGATAAGGTTTAAAAATAACAAAAAACAAACAAACCAGGGAAGGAGAACACTAACTATGAGAAACGAGGCTTGGAAAAAAAACCTAATGGAACTGGTTCACCCCTGTCATGCCAGTTTTGTAACTCAAAGATCAGTCAGGCTCAATGTATAAACTAAACGATAAAGCAAAGATCAGGCTTGCGCTATCGGTAGGATTTCCCAACCTAGATCAGAACCAGGAGTTACCAAGTCCTCTGACAGGTGCAAGAGTCAGGCGCTTCCTAGGAATGTGCAAGAAAGGCAGATGTGGAACAGTCAGTCTTTCATGAAGGTCTCAACTTAATCTGTAACTTTTGGAGACTGACTGAAATGCTGATGCACGGGGTTTTGTTCGCCTTCAAATCATTTTGTTAGTACTAACTATTACAATGAGGGATATTCTTGCTCACATGTCCAAGCTCTTCTTGAATCTTGTTAAATTTTGGGCCTCAGTGCCATTCTGTGGCAATGAGTTCCACAATCTAATTACATTTTGCTTGAAAAACGCATTTCCTTTATCAGTTTTGAATTTGCCACCTTTTGATTTAGTTGAATGTCAAACTTCACTGGACCATTCATTCTTCTGTCATGTCAACTATCACTCATTTCCTTTGTAAGCTAAACAATCCCAATCATTTCTGTCTCGCCATGTGAGAGTTTCAGCCCTTACTTGCTCTCATTGTGCTTCCCTCAATATCCTTTTTGAGATGGGATCCCCAGTATTGCACACACACTAGTTCAGGGAGAGTTTATACCATTGATTGATATAATAAAATTATACTTTCCACATTTTCTATCCTATTTTTTATGCATCATCTGTCCACAATCTGTGGAGCATGCAAAGGAATGTTTGGAGAAGCCTGGCTGAGGCTGGGGCCAGTCCTCTCAAGAAGCAGGGAGGGAGTGCCAACTAGTTCCTTTCCTGGCCCCAGGGGCTCCATGCTGCTGGCTCCACTCCTGCCCACCTCAGCTATGGCCCCAGCCTTGGTTCTCTTACCTCTGCCTGCATCCCTCTCCTTCCTAGAGTCCTGGCCCCACCCCTGATCCCAGCTCCAGAGGGCTAGAGGTGGTGTGGACAGGGGTAAGGGAGTGCTATGAGGTTAAAAACTTTGGGGACCACACATTCTAATATCGTGTTGGCTTTTTGGACCACAGCTACACATCAAACATAGAACTTTCCACAATGATGCCCAGGTTCTTTTCCTGAATTAATATGGTTAATTTAGAGCCCTGTAAGATTTGGAACCTCAGATCTTTCCCTCCTGTATGCATTATTTTACACTTATCAGCTTTAAAATTCATCTGCAATTGTTGTCCAATCACCTAACTTGGATGCATCTTCTGAAGTTGCTCAGTCTTCTCTGGATTTCATTAACTTTAGTAGAGACTCACTTTTAGAGGGGCAATATATATGGTTGCTGCTATCTCTTTTTCGAGGAGCAGCCTATCAAAATTGTTATCCTTTATTATGATTTAGCAGAGAGCTAAATGAAAAAAAAAAAAAACCACAGGGCTGGCCTTACCATGAGGCGAACTGAGGCGGCTGCCTCAGGTGCCAGACTGTGGTGGGATGCCAGTAGGCCCCACAGTGTAGAAAATTGTGTCTGCTGCTGGTGCATATGTATCCTCTCTGCTCTAGATGCACAGAGATGGTGGAGTGATGTGCTGGAGGAAGGCAGGCCCAAAGTTTTGGCCCAAGCGAGCGGGCATGGGGTTGTCATTTGAGCTCCCCACCTAGGGTGCCAAAATGTGTGGGCCAACCCTGGATACACATATTCATTTCATACATTAAAATACATAATGTTTTAATGGGCCTCAACCTGACCTCTAACTGAAGTGGGGTGCAAAATTACTGGTATAATGAATAGTGAGTACAAAACTGCACCCATAAAATTAGATGCCAACCTGGTTCCTGCCTGTGTTCAGATAGTTCTGTACTGCTCTGCTGATGGTAAACTTCCTTAAATCTGGCAGATGAGGATCCTAGAGAAATACTCCTAGGCAGAGGATTCCTCAGTTGGTTTGGAGTCACTATGGAGCCACGAGTATGGCTGGATTTCTCCTTGACTCAGTTATTCTCTTGTCCCCAAACAGACCTGTGTGTGGACCCATGCTTTGGGGCACCAGGAGCAGGGGAACACTTCTGCAACTACATCTGTGCCAATATATAATTAACAAGTTATGTGAAGCTGGCAGGAGTAGCTGTTTGGGACGCTTCTAATCTGTTATAAGTGGGTGTGGACTTTTTGTTTAACTGATTTTTGAGTGTCTGACCTCCTGAAGTGAAAGCCAGATCAGTGAGGGGTTGCCACCATCTGACCCGAAACCTGGGTGCCTCAGAAGATTTTTCTACTTTAGTTCTCAACCTGAACTCCTACCAAAACTGCATGCAGGTTACACGCCAACGCTGTGTCTAGACTGCATCCCTCTATACTATAAATACAGGAATAGTTTTAACTCAAGAATAAAACAAATGTACTGAACTACCATAACTCTCCTTTTTAAGTGAGTACAAGGCACTGAAGTCAGAAATGGTTACATGAGCAATGAAGATAAAACACTTTCTAGTAACTAAACTTAAAGAAGTTATTCTGGTTCCAAGTATAATACTTCCCATCAACAGGGATCATCACATTCTTAGGCCGGAACCCTGTCCAGAGGACATTACTTTTGTCATCTTCAGTGTGAATATAAGAGAAGAAAATATTAATTTAATATCCGGGGTGCTTTTTCTGTCACTTGATCACCTTTTGTAATGGATTCGTCTGAGGTCATCCCCTCAAAGCAAAGTTTAGTCAAACATTAAAGAAGGAGTTGGGAGTCTGTGGTTTCTCCCTCTTTTTGCCTCAAGGACTTCCTATACAGGTTATATGCAGATTAAGGGAGACACCCATTCTTTTAAAATAGACCTGCTTGACCATTACTACTAACTGGGACTATGAACAGGTATGGGGTTTGAACAGGTGCTGCCAACAGCATTTGGGGCAATGGATAAATTTACATATAAGGTTGCTACATGTATTTCACCATGATATTACTGATGATTGAGTTATTAGATTTCAAATGATACCTCATAAAGCTCACCTATCATAAATATTATTATAATTGTGTGTAGTACACAAATATAGGGGGCCACTCAGGCTACATCTACACTACAGGGTTTTTGCGCAAAAACCCGCGTAGCGTCTACACCTCAACCATGTTTTTGCACAAGTAAATTCACAGCAAATCAAAAGAACAGAGGGGTTTTTGTGGTTTAGGTATTTCTCTTTCTACAAGGAATAACTCCTTTTTGCTCAAGAGTTCTTGCACAAAAAGGTGTGTGTGGACAGGCAACAGAGTTGTTTTGTGCAAAAAGATCCAATCAAAAAAAGCATAAGTGCTCTGGTGGCTATTCTGTGAATATCAATCAGAGCTTTCTTTCGAGAGAGCATCCATGTAGTCTGGACACTCTCTCGTGCAAAAGTGCATCGCTTTTGTAGTATGGACACACTCTTGCACAAGAAGTTTTTTGCGGAAGATCTCTTCCACAAAAAGCTTCTTGCACAAGAAGCCTGCAGTTGAGATGTATCCTCAGAGTGGGCATTGACGAAGGCTTTGGCTGTGACCTGGGCAAATTCTCATCAACTGCCAGCTATTGGTTTTGGTGCAAACCCCTATTGGCTATGAAAGCAGCGGTAAGCCAGTGATTAACCTAGTTATTAGGAGACATGGGTTCAAGACCTCACCGCTACAGCGTTGATGTGTAACCCTGAATAAGTCACTTTCTCTGACAAATGACAATAATAGCACTTATTTACTTGGAGCAGTGATGTGAGCTAAATATGTTAGAGGAGCTGGGGGGCATAGGTATTTTATGTAGTTGGACCAAAGAAAACGGACAGAGAGATGGTGTGCGTAGGTGAGCTTATGCCTGCTGATATGTACACCACAACAATCAATAATTCTACACAAGGCTGCAAGTAAAAGTCTTTATTTGAGTGAAAAAGTGAAGCAGACATACAGCAGTTTTGGGACTAGTGTCTTGGGAGAAGCAGGAGGAAAAGAAACTGTTGTTGGATAGCTTAAGTTGTTCAAACAGAGCTGCCTTTGCTGGAGTTCTGAAAACAGAGCTAAACCTGTGAACTGTAAGATTTGCTGACAATTTTACCATCAAAAACACCTGTTCATGCATATAAATAAGTGTGAATAAAATAAACTGGGACTTCACTATACTCTCTTGGCATCCACTTATTTCTTTCCCAATGAAATAACTACCACACCTGGAATCAGTTGTTTCCAAATTGTTTGGAAATTGTAACAATGTCATCTTCCCCTATAGTTGAAAGTGGTTTTGTGCTTTTACAAAAAGCACTGTGTTTTCCTTTTCTGTTAGTGTGACTGTGGTTATCCCCTACACTTTTAAATCCAGTGATATTCTAAATTCTTCTCTTCCTTCAATAAGAGCAGGAGAACTTATATGTACCACTCACAGAAAATACTTTGAGCAGTTAGGTCCTGGGAGTTCCCACACAAAATAAAGCCTCTTAAGAAAAGAAAGCTGTCTGACAGATTCAAGGCTCTAGTTGTTGTTTTTATCTTAAACTATTTGAAAGGTTTTCTTTCTGTGTTTCAGGGTTTTTTTTTTTTTTCTGTGCTTATGTGCAACTCTTATCTGTGTTAAAGTAGACAAGCTCAAATACTCTATAGACCCAGCTACTTGAACCTCATTTTATTACGGTCATCTTTTATTTAGTCCCCACAATCATAAAAAACATAGTTTTATTTTTTCCATTTAAAAGATATAGATGTGGCTTCTTGTTACTGCTACAGTTCACTAGGCAAACAGAAGATTTCCCCCCTTACTGAATTGCTCTGGGATAGATTGCAGATAATACTGTTCCTTTCTTTACACTATTAAAATCTTGAATTGTCTCTGTTAATAAAATACATCTTAGGGTATGTCTACACTGCATTTCTCTTTCGAGAGAGAAATGCAAATGCAGCTGAGTGAAACTGCAAATGAAGCACGGATTTGAATTTCTTGTGCTTCATTTGCATAATTGTGTCCTGGTGCTATTTCGAAATACCCTATTTAGAAAAAAGAAACGCTGTCTAGATGCGGTTATTGTGACGGATTGGTCGGGTGCGAGCGCCCCCTTCCGGCCGGCGGGGGGCTCAGCGGACCCACCGTCTATGTCCGATGCACGCCCATCCCGGACCCAGTTCCCGGGACAGGGGAGGGGGGTGGTTGGGAGTGCGATCACCCGACGCCTATGGTCACGCCGGGGTTCAGCGGACTCCTTGCCCGTCCCCTCGTGGGGGTCTCTGGGTCCCGTAGGATGAAGGGAGAGGAGGAATAGGAAGTCCTCCGGGGCCTATCCAAGGTAAGGTCCTTCCTGGAGGGAGAGAAAGGGGTTGCTCAAGGGTTTGCTTGCCGTCTCAGTCATCTGACTCCCTCTGGGGACTGGGTGACCTCGTGGCCAAATCACCGAAGGGTCGGGACGCCCTCTAATGCGGGGAGTGGGAGACCCGGGCCCGCCCTCTCCACCGGGTCCCAGCCCGGGGCCCTAAGTGGGAAAGGGGGGGTGGTTAACTCCCGTACTTCCTCCACGACAGGTGGGGACTATCCCCGTAACGCACCTGTCCACGGGCGCCAGAAGTGCCCTGCCCCGGGCTTCTTCTACTCCTTGCCCCCAGCCTCCCCGCTGGGTGGTTCGCCTGGGCCACTCACCTCGCCCGGGCCGTCGGCCTTGTCCGGCTCGTGTCCTGGGGCCTTTGGTCCCCGTCCTCTTGCCCTCCAGCGAGGCGTGAGGTTCCTCCTCCAGAGGTCCATTCGGCCGCTCCTCCTTGCCTCCTCTCTTGCTGGTTCCCGGCCCTTTTCAAAGGGCCCGGGTCTGGATGCTGGGGACGTCGGCCCCGCCCTTTTGGCGTCCCTACGCCCTGCGCCAGGTTGGACAGGAGCGAGGGCTCCGCCCCCCACTGTGCTCTGTCCGGTACAGCCGGCGCGCTCGCCGTTTCCCCGGCGCGCCTGGCACAGCTGATTCGGGCCCTGCCCCCCTCGGCGCGGGGCCGCGTGTGTCTCCCCGCGCTGGCTTTCCGCCTGGCCGGGGCTATTCCAGCCGTCTGGGTCGGCCGCCCGTCTTCTCCCTGCCGGGGGGGGAGGAGGGGTTACTCTCCCGGCCCGGCTCAGTGCGGACCCTGCCGGGTCCGTCACAGTTATGTCAAAAGAAAAACCTTCTTTTGAAATTACCCTTAAACCTCATTTCATAAGGAGTAAGGGTAATTTTGAAAGAAGGGTTTTCTTTTGAAATAACCGCATCTAGACAGCATTTCTTTTTTTGAAATAGGGTATTTCAAAATAGCGCCCAGCGCGATTATGCAAATGAAGCATGGGAAATTCAAATCCATGTTTCATTTGCAATTTTATTTGTCTGCATTTGCATTCCTCTTTCAAAAAAGGAATGCAGTGTAGATATACCCTTAGACTCAGAATAGAGAAAATCATTTCAAATAAAATTAAGAGAACTCATACCTTCACCAAACAGTTGAACCAAACTCAAATCTGCTCTCTGCTCAATGTCTCAAAATTTTGGTTACATTTAATTTTTCATCCAGGTCCATGGTAGGTACATTGAGGTAATACTGTTTTAGGACTTCTTCTACGACACTGTGTAATAACAAAAAGGAAGCAGCTCCAAATCTATTTCAGTATACATGTGTTAATCATTACAATGTGCTCTCAGTCATGGAAACTTTATGTCCACTAGATTTCACTAATCATAAAAATATATGGCTGGAATGAAGCTCAAGAGGTCAGCTGATGCATTATCCTGCACCGTCTGATGCATTATTCTGAGGCAGGATTAAGTATATCTGATGGGAGCATATCTACCCTGTTCTTCAAAACCTGCAATGACAAGGATTCCATAGCATCCCTAAGTAGCTGTGGAAAAGTTAAACTTTAAAAAGCTTTTTTCTTAATGTCTAATCTAAATTTTCCTTTCTGGAAACTAAGCACATTATTGCTTGACTTACTTCTCAGTGAGCATGCAGAAAATTGATCACCATCCTTTTTATAACAGCTATTAGTACTATTGAGTTATCAAGTCCCCTTCTAGCTTCTTCTCAGTTCTTTCAGTCTTGTCCGATAGGTTGGGTTTTCTAAACCTCTTCTTGCTGTCACTCTGCTCTGGACGCCTTTCAGTTTGTTCACATCTTTCTTCAAGTGTGGAGCCTAAAACTGGACACACCACTAGTGAAAGGTCCACCAGTGCAGAGTAGAAGAGACCAACTTACTCTTGTGTCTTTCTTAAACATTTGTATTTAGGAAATATAGAACATAAGAACGTAAGAATGGCCATACTGGGTCAGACCAAAGGTTCATCTAGCCCAGAAGCCTGTCTGCCAACAGTGGCCAGCGCCAGGTGCCCCAGAGGGGGTGGACCGAAGACAATGATCAAGCGATTTGTCTCATGCCATCCATCTCCTGCCTCTGACAAACAGAGGCCAGGGACACCATCTTTGGTAAATGATCATCCTGGAAATCTAATGTGTATATATAATGGGAAAGTAGCAGGCTGACATTAGGATGACCAAAGATTTTGAGTGTTTAGATTTTTGGGGTATCAAAAGTTACGAAAACCTAAATGTATCTGACGTTTAGAAAGTGCTGAGTGACTTGGCCCCCTGAGATCCCTTTAAGCTGTTTTAATTTGGCATCCAGAAATCTAGACATCGAGAATCACTAGTCACATGACAACACAAAAGGGTCTGTGTATAATAGGAAATTTCTTATCCATGTTTATCAACAAGTGTACTGCTCTGGAACTACTGTTGTGTAAATTAAGTTCAAGCATTTTTACTACTTTGTTATTGTAACCTCATACGTGCAGGAAATAGATATGGAGGAGGTGCTGCAGCATCCCCAGTTTTTGTGCCCCAGCTGCCAGCTCTGGCTGTCCTAGTTCCCAGCTGCTGGCCCCACATGTCTAGCTGTAGCCACAGTCTCTGGTGCCTTACCCCTGTCAATGTCCAGCCCTCCCTCCCTATTTTGAAATAACAAGGCGAGTGTCCACACTACTAATTCCTGCTTGTGAAGAGGAATAGACTTATTTTGAAATAATTATTTCAAAATAACCTGGTAGTGTAGGCATAGCCTGAGCCACAGCCATGCTACTGGACTTAGCTCCAAGGAGTGGGAGGGCCATGAACAGGAGAAGTGCGGGGCTCAGCTCAGAACTGCCACTCCAAAAACTGTTCCAATGTTCCTGTTAATCTCCGCAAAACTCTTAGGGTACGTCTACACTGCGGAACTATTTTGAGATACCAGAAGTATCCTGAAATAGCTATTCCACATCTTTTGAGCAAACTCGTTATTTCAAAATATAATGGGCTTACTATTCTGATGTCCCTGTAAACCTCATCCACAAAGAGTAAGGGTTGTTTTGGAATAACGCTCTATTTCTAAATTAACTCGAAATAAGCTACGCAATTTGAGCTACTCAAATTGCGTAGCTTATTTCGCACTACATCTGCACTGCACCCTTACTGTGTTATTCTCAAAGGCTGTGTCTACACTGGTGCGATCTTGCGCAAAAGCGGCTGCTCTTGTGCAAAAACTTGCTGCCTGTCTAC
>JANRFK010001234.1:56775265-56787088 GCA_030068395.1 Apalone spinifera | reverse complement strand
TTTTTCCGCAAAAGCGGCCGCTTTTGTGGAAAAACTTGCCAGTCTAGACGCAGCCACAGTGTGACAAACCTGTGAAGCCAAGACTAGAACCTGATATTTCACATTCAAAAATACATTTTCATTAGAGGAGGTCTTTTGTAGCTCATAGCAGTGGTAGGACTCTAATCCTTTATTTTAACCAGCCACTAAAGGATAATATTATGACTACTGGTTAATGGAATAGTACCCATAATGTGTGAGATGCTGTCCAAAATGATATAAAATGTTCTCTGCCCAAAAAACATTAAAACATGAAAGACAAAAACCTAGCAAAAAGTGCGTGAGAGAGATGAAATAAATTAGGTAAGTGCATTTTGTGCGTGTGCTCACATGCACACTGAGAATAGCCCTATTGCCTTTCTATTTAGAACTATTACCTGACTGATTTTGTAAGCATAACAGACAAAGTTAGCATTGGGGAGGGTCTCAAACAATGAGAAGCTAGTTGTCTGTCCTGTGTATAAGTTTGAGAAGTATCTTCTATATGCAAGAATAGCATGGAAGAAATGCAAATGTCATTAGGGTAGAGTTGTTAGATTATGTGACTATGTTGTTCAGACTCCTACTCAGTAAGTTACTTTATCAACACCTCCCTGTAAGATATAATGCTTGTCATGTTATCTGAGGTCCATGCTTCAGGTCCAACGTCTGAGAGAGAACCTGTAGTAAAAGCTACAAACACACACAAGTCTTGTCTACGTACTGCCTTAGTTTTCAATATATATTCTAATGTTCATGACCATACTGTCCACTAACTGGCCTGTATGGACCTTACTTGGAATACAGTGGAGGTTCCCTAGTGCATGTTAATATAGTCTTATAGTACTACATTAGGTGCTCTTAGGGCACTTTTTAGTGTGTAGACAAACCCACAGTTACTGTATAAATCACACATAATGTATACTTTCATACAGGGAGCTCAGAATAAGATCCTTAGAATCAGTAGTGAATTCTTTCTTCCAATATTTGAACTAGAAGAACACTGTAGTAGAAAGAAAGCCTAAAACATAAGCCCTTGTACAAGAGTCCTGATAAGAAGCCTGAGGCGAATTAAAATAGTGGCCAAATGTTGCTGATATTAAGAAAAACCAGACTGTGAGCAGAAGTCAGGCTCTTTCTGGCTACATCTAGACTGCAACCTTTTGTCGACAGAGGGATGCAAATCAAGCACATCGAAATTGCTAATGAAGCAGGGATTTAAATATCCCATGTCTCATTAGCATAAACATGGCCACTGCTTTTTTTCGAAATGGAGTTTAAAAAAATTGGCAGTCTAGCCGCAGATCTGTCGAAAATAAAGCCTTTTTTGACAGATCCTGATTCCTCAAAAAATGAGGTTTACAGGATCTGTTGAAAAAGGCTTTATTTTCGACAGATCTGCGGCTAGACTGCCGTTTTTTTTTTTAAACTCCATTTCGAAAAAAAGGAGCAGCCATGTTTATGCTAATGAGGTACAGGATATTTAAATCCCTGCTTCATTAGCAATTTTGATGTGCCTAATCTACATCTCTCTGTCGACAGAGAGGTGTAGTCTATACACACCCTCTGTGTGCATGCTCTCAGAATCTGGCATGAACAGGGCTGGTATTGCAAAAACACACATTTCTGTGACGTGCTAGGCACAGAACATTCACACAAACTCATTCAAGAAGGGCAGTACCCAAACCCCCGGATACCAAGAATGGAACAAACATGCTCCCCAAAGATATGGTCATGCTGCCAATATGATGGAGAGAGGTGTTTTGACTGAACCAACATGTACATGCAGGGGGCTGGATTTGATGACCTCTCAAGGTCCCTTCCAGTTCTAGTACTCTATGAGTCTGTGTTTCTACAAGGTCATGGGTGTAGCTAGTCACGTCAGAGGGTTACATGGCAACTAACCACATCAGAGGGGCAGTACATAACTTGTTTATTTTCGTATATAAAATGGAGTCTGAGGGAGTATCTTTGTCTGGCCTGGGAGGAGTGGAAATAACTGCCATTCACTGAGCTGGTCAACTGTAATAGGCATACATGCATTACTGGTCATGTAAAGTCTGCAGGCCTCTGTGCCATGCTTCAATGACAATAAACCTGGCCCTATGCTTTCACTATAAGTCTGTGGATTTATTATTTAATGGAAGTCTGCTATTTCCGCTATCTGCACAGAGCTGGGACAAAGTGCTGAAAACCCACACACAGACGAATATCTGATGACAAACACTGTAGTAGGTGGTAATAATAGTGACAGGTAATTATCAGGCCAGGCAGTAGAGAACAATATGCACAAAGCCAGTATATTACAATGTGTGAGAGGTCACAGCTACAGCAAGTTGCTGACTCTGCAGTCTGGTGTCTGCTAGAATGAATTAATTTTGAATTGGAATTGGTTGAGCAATGCTTTGTGACTTAATGGCTTTCAGGTTTCATTGCTTATGGATTCACCAAGCATGCGCCATTCTATTTGGGCCTGGTTGGTGGAAGGTTGATCAGCAGTTTCCATTTAACCTGGAAATGCGAGGAGTAATGGTAGTTCAAATTAGGATCTCTAATTCGAACTACCTACTCCGTGCTGCATGTAGCACGTAGCGGTCATGAAGTTTGGACTAAGGGGGATTTAAAAATGGCGGCGCCCAGAAACATTCAAATGAAGCCTGGGATATTTAAATCCCGGGCTTCATTTGCAACTCTGGTTGCCCTCATTTGCCTACGTAGCTCAAACTAACGAGCTAGTGTAGACATACCCTTAGTGATTGAGTTAACTAATAAAATCAAAGCTTAAAAAACAACAAATAGTCTAGCAGCACCTTAAAGACTAACAAAACATGTGGATGGTATCATTAGCTTTTGTGGGCACAACCCACACGGTTACCCCCCTAACGTCAAAGCTTCCAAGCATTATGCCTATATGATGAATGTAGGCAGCCTTTATGGCAGTGTTCTTTTTTTCATTCTTATTCTACAGATTTTATCAAATAATTAATTGATTAGCTAGAGGTGTAGGTAAGGTCCATGATTGTAAACGTTCAGAGAGGAAATGATTTATAGTTTTGATGTATATAATGCTATATCAAATATACAAAGTTGAAAATTAATATACTATTTCTTGTTAGTTACACTGCATTAGAAATCAAAGGATAAATTGTTAATATTGCAGTCATGCACAAGCACCCGTTAGAACAACAGCACATTATTACCAATTACTCAAGAATAATGGAAGCTTTACAAGGCTTTTAACTATGGTAACGGAAAGTTTAATCAATTATGACAGTTATGGATTTCTAAAAATACTTGCAAATTGGAAACCCAAGGTCATGCCAATTGTTTAATAGTGGTTACAAATGATCTGCATCTTTATAAAAGGTATTGTTTTACAGTGAGCATCACTACAATTTCACTAGAAACATTCTTTAATTCCATTAGCTCAGTCTTTCAGAGTAGCTGTGCTAGTTCACTGAGTATTGACATAGATTCCCACAGAGCCCCAGAACAGTCACACTCCTTCATGGATGAGGCTATTCATGCCATCTGTCTGCAGTATCATATAATCATACAGGTAAGATTGATTACAAGCATTCTGTGGGCTTTACTTCATCAGCTCTCTGAGCTTTTCATACTTAAGAGACTAGCTTGCTTTAGCAGACAGTTATAAACCTATAAGCATGATTAAACAATTGAAACTTCAACTCAGATTTACCTATCTCGATTTTTATTGCAGGTTTTAATTTTTTACTGGAGTAAAGATAATGCTCCATTCTTGTTTGAAACGGAGATTCACCATCAACATAGGCAGGTCAAGCAATTACATTTTGCTTTCAGTGTATATTTAACTACAGTAGGTCTATGCGGTTTTCTATGTCCTTTTTAAGACATGGTTCTCCAAACCAGCTTCTAGTTCAGGAGAAATGGATAAAACTCCCTTTGGAGCCAAACACAATGTTTCTAAATCTACCCGCAAACTTTTCAACAGACTGTTGTGAGAGATTTCTCACGGACTTGTATATCTCCTGACTACTTTTCGACCAAGGAGTGAATATCAAGTCAGGTAATTATACTCAGTTCTCTTATATGGCTGTAAATGTGCTACCATCAGAAGAATCAAGTTAGTAGAAAGGGAAGCGCAACTGCTTTATCTAAAATTGAGGTTGTGTTAAGGATTGATTGCTAAGGGATATTGAGCCTTTCACTGCAATATCTCTGGCTTTGTATTCCAGCTTTCAAATACTAAAGTGGTGAGTGATATAGAAAATCCTAACGAAGTTTAGATAGTTAAGCTTGATTCTCAGCTTTAGAATTCTGTTGACGTTAGTGAGTCCTATTGATGCATCAGTAACAAACACTGACTATTTCCATTAACCAGTTAATTATTTCCCTAAATAAGTTTTTGTGGATTTAGTTCAATTCTTAATGGGGAAATGTCAGCCCCACAATCCATATTTGTATCTCTGTTGTAGTTTTAGCAAATGGACCAAGGAATTGAATCTGAATGCATTACTTTCTTAGAACTGAAGGTTATCCCATTAAGTTAGCATTGGTATGGTGGAAGAACTAGTATTTCAACTGTTACTGCTTGATTTCAGTTAGGCTATATGCTGATTTACGTTAATGGATTTCTCATTGGCTAGGTCCTTAGCTAAAGTAGTCAGTTGATGTAAGGAGAAAAAAAAAAAGCCCTTAAACAAGAAGAGAGAATTGTGCAATGATAGACGTGAGCATGACTGAGGAGGGCCCTCCAAACCAGAAAAGCAAGAGGAATCACTTATCACATTATTTTGTGTCTTCAGGATCTTGAACTTGTGGTTCTTAAGCACAGGTTGAACTTCTCTGCTCTAGGACTCTCTGGTCCAGTAACATCCATGGTCCAGCAACACCATGGATGTTGCTGGAGAAGAGAGCCCCTGAACCAGAGAGTCTTAGGAGCCTAGTGGCAGGAAGGAGAGCTAGGAAACCAGTCTGGCCATGGGGCAACAGAGCCAGAGTGGCCCCAGAGCCCTGCCAATCCTGGGGCTGTGGCAGCTCAGCAACACAGCCAGCCACCTTTTCCCCTTCCCCCCAGCTCTGGGTTCTATTAGACACTGGTGAGATCTTAGGTGGAAAACTGTCCAATTCTGGGCATAACTGAACTCAAAACCAAAAGAATGTAAAACTTCAGACCCCCACAACTCCACTCAGTCCTCCTATTGTTCGGTCTATTGATCAAACAAACAATTTGTAGGAGCTAATGCTGCCTGTTTCCTTTTAAATTTTACTAGAAAGTCAAAATTGGCATGCATATTGCAAGATATTCATGTGCCAGATGTGCTAAAGATTCATACAACAGTTCATGCTATTCATCACCACTCCAACCCACTTGAGACCATAACATATCATAAGCTTAAGGACATTCAGCACTTAACCAATTATAAATTATGGCTGACCAAAGCGAGTTTTAAGACTTCATACACCTCTCAGATGTTAAATTAGTGTAGTATTAATAGAAACAAATAAGTCAATGAGAGTAAGAGGGGGATAGTTGACAACTTGTTTTAAAGCAAAGTAATGCACATTGACTTTTGTCCTTTTCCTCTCACATTATGATAAAGGAAAACTTCTAATGAAAAAATTCAATGAACATTTTACTGTTTTTCTCCCCATTTTCTGAGCATTTTATACATTCCCTATTTTTGTGGATAGTGTGATCCAGGGGCAAGGCTGCTGTTGCTGCTACTACAATGGTGGCGGCCCCTCAGTGATGGTAACCAGAACCCATGGTCCTTTACATTGCCACTTGGAGTGCCACACTCCAGAGTGTGGGATGTAGCAAGAGCAGGAGTACTGGATGCCAACAGGTGCACCCTCTGAGTTTGATTTATCGAGTCTTAACTAAAATCACTAAATCAAACTCCAGAAGATCAATCGCGGCAGCGTCGATCTTCCATGGAGTGAAGACGTGGCCTAAAGTTCTCAGACTTTGCACACTTGCCTCTGGCATGTGACTATTTCCTCTCTAGTCTTTAAGTCTACATTTTAAAAGTTGTCCACTACTTTAGGTGCCCCAATTGAGGGAATAGATTTTTTTCAGGTAGATAAAGGGCAAAAAAACCCCTATATTGACCACCAAAAAGCTGTTTTTTATAAGCTGCCAAAAGTTTTTTAATCAGTTTTTTAGCTTCATTTAATCTTGCTTTAATTATTCATGTAACATCAAAGTAGGAGGAGCAGATGGGCTACAAGAGAGAGAAGTCCTTTGGGTAAACAATAAAACCATTTTATAATTAGTAAAAGTGGCAAGGGAAATTATTAACACAGGAAAAGCAAATCGATCTTCGTTTTAAATAAGATTTGTTTGCAAGATTATCCCAGAGTGACACCTATTTTAAATTCAATTTTATGATTTTTATGATCAATAAAACAAAATTTTACATAACACAAGCTAACAAATCATATTAAACAAAAGCTAAATAAAATATCTCTAAGCCCTACTTTTCAAATGATTTAAATGGATTGTATGAGCCCATGTTTAAGGGCATAATTTTTATGTTCTGCATTTTAATAGTCATCATCATGATAACTGAGGACCAAATTAAACAAAAACCACCACCACTATTCCTTCAGAATCTTATACACGTGTAATTTTCTCACCTATGTAGTCCTATTGACCTCAGTGGGACTACCCATGCGAATAAAGTTAAGCAAGTTCATGTATGTTTGTAGCTCAAGGGCTAAAGGTAGCATTAATTCAGTTCAAAAGCATGTAAGTAGTAGTACCCTAGCATCTAAAGGCACTTGTCATAGACCAGAAGTCCATTTTGCTAGGTGCAGTACAAAAAGACCAACCCTGCCCCAGGGGGCTTACAGTGTAATCATAAGATGAGAAACAACAGATAGATATGGAGAGATGGGGGAATACAAGGAAACAACAAGAAAATGTTGGTCATCCTGATAAACAGTGGTTTCTGCACTCCACCAATCCTGCACTCCACCAATACTGTAACTTTGAAGCTGTTACAGTAATTAGCTTCTTTTTATATTCCCCCACAAAGATTATTAAAGAGAGGCCCAATCTGGTATGGCACATGTCACCTGTTCATTTTTTGGATGAACTGGGAAGGAGTCTATGCAATTGCAGTATAACTGTCCAACAAGCTATTTGGAGCTGATGCCTTCATTTTTCCGCTACTGCAGATGACCAACTTGACCCATTGGGGAATGAGTAGGAGAGCGAGAAGAGGAGCTGCTTCTGACAGCCAGGATCTCTTTGGGATTCAGGACCCCAATGACAGCCAGCAGGAAAGCCAGCTTCAGTTCCGTCCTGCCACAATGGATCTTGAGTGCTACCCTGAATTGAGCAAGCTTGAGTCCCAACCAGAAATCCAGGCCAAGACTGAAGAATCAAATCTCTTGACAAAAACTGTAGCATGTAAGTATGTAGCTTTACAACTTGTTAGCAGCTGTGAGCCAGGAGTTGCCACCTCCTCTCTATCTTTACCATTTCAAAATGGCACATGCTAGCATGACACAGTTGCAGTCTGTACCTCTGCCTTCTCCTGGCACGCCTCCCATAGCATATGTGAATACTGAAAGCATTCATTTGTGCACAGGTCAATAGTTCACTGAGACAATGCTTGCAAGAAAACACATTTGGTTAGCGTTCAGAGTTGACATGACGTATGAGTGCACATTGCATAACTTGTTAAGGGCACAGACAATTCTGTTTCTTGCAGAGATACAAATGCCCTGTAACGTGTCTTCTAGCTGGCACTGATTGCAGGATCCTATCTGTTTTTCTTTACACTTTCTCCATGTCTGCAGGGGAGATATAGCAGAACTTGGTTGAGATTGCTCAATTTTGGCTTCTGCTTTATAGGGAACAGTTATAAGCCCAGACCCCCTGGTACAGCTTGCAAGCTCCTTCTGCTTCTGTCACCCTTCTTGAGTGTAGGGGGGAGGAGACTTGTCCTGATACATAATTTCATAGCATATCTCACTGCTCTGCTCTTTGCCTTATGAAACCATTTTCAGTCTCTTAGTCACCCATCTCAGCATAAGGTAATCACGAGTCAGGATGGCCTAAAGGGAAGGTAGCGGTCATTACTATACAACTTGCCCCCAATATCACTGCAAGCCACTCTTTACACTCCAATGCCATATGAGAGCCTTCAGTGCAACCACACACAAAAAAATCTTTTTTAAAAAAAGGAGCATAGCTCCAACCACCCATCTTGTCCTAGTCGTAGCAGTATGAAAGCAATTATAATAGACTGAAATCCAAATGCACCCAGCATTCTCTATACATGCAGACCACTTACCACATTTGAGCTTGCCCCCAAAAATGGGAGGGAGGGAGGTAAAGGCACAGATTCACTGGTTATTTTTTTAGATACGATTGTCTGGAATGTGAACAGTAAGTGACTCTGATTTGGCTTTTTTTTCCTTCTACTACTACATACACAGCACTTGCAACAATTATACCATTAAGGACGGAGCCTCCATACACTGAAGACAAGCTGGCCAACTTCAGGGAGAAAAATAGGGAGGCTTGCAGTAACATGTATGCAGAACTCATGGCTGAGCCACACAGAAAAACTGGCTGGTTAAAAGGTGGAGACCACAGATAAGGATGTAGAAGGAGAAAGAAAAGCAGCTTTCACAGGATTATAGTGGTGGCCAATGACCAGGGAAAGTGTAGCTGTGTCTAAGAACAGCATCACCATGCTGAAGAAGAACATAGAAAAAAGACAGATGCAGAGGCAGCACATGAACGCAATCCTGAGCCAGAATGCCCTGATGAAAAACATTCTCCTGCAAGACCAGGAGTCCTGTCATTTGAACACAACCATATCCTTCCCTTGGACAATGCTGGCTACCAAGACTGGCAGCAACCCCAAATCATTGCATCCCTGCAGCATTGCTTTTAATGTTTTCCTATTTACCACTTAGTTCCAGCTTCTGGGCATAGAACAACTGCACCTGGGAATCCTGCTATTTTTAGTTCTGTAATACCTTTGAAATGTTGAGCTTATGGCACTCAACCTCAGAGGCCTGGTGTATAATTGCCTACAACTTTATGCCTTTTCCAACCATAAATTTGTTGTTTTTGATGCGTTCTTTCTGTTGCATTTAGAATTCTATTTTTACTATAGCATTCATTAAAGGTTTGTGTGTTCTCGGTTATATTATAGATTGATTAATTTATATATATTTCCAAAAACAAAGATATTTTCCCATTGGTTTCATTTAAACTTTATTTTTCATTGTCTCATAATAAAGCTTTATACACACACCCACAATGAGTCATTTGTGCACTGTAAACAGAAAATTATTTAAAAGATGAAATAATGTATCTTTTAGAAAAGCACATAGGAAGCACAACACTTGAATAAGCCACATCCAATATCACAGCACAACACCTATGGGATAACATGTTCCACAGTGAGACTCAAATTATGGATAGGCATCCCCACAGCTGTTTGTATTCTCATGGGACTCCTTGTTGTTGGCTGTTAGAACCTGGGTGCTTCAAACCCTTACTTAGCTGTAAGGCTTTTTACTCTTTCAAATGTTTGTGTGAAGTTAGAGCAGCTGGAACAATTTTTTCCCCTACTTGTTGCAACATATTCCATAAGCAGTGCCATATCTGGATTCCAAACGGCCAAATACATATTCAACTACCATTCCTCAACTACTGAAGTGATACAGGTTGGACTCCCCTCGTCTGGTACCATGGGAACCTGACTAGTCCCAAGCATGGGAATTTGCCGAATGAGGGGAGGTCCCTCCCAACATGGCCTTGTGCTACCCCTGGCGAGGACCCAGCCCCACTGCTGCCTATCCAGCTGAGACTTCCAATGCTGGAGCTCCGTGGCCGCTGCTGCCGGGACCAGAGCTCCACGGCTGGGGTTGGAGCTCCATGGCTGCCGCAGCTCTGTGGTTGCTGCTGCTGGCCCTCGAGCTCTGTGGCTGGGGCTGGAGCTCCACAACTGCAGCAGGCCTCTGCTACCACCCAGCTACAGGGGCCAGAACCCCCTGCTGAACTGCCCTCCCCTCACTCAACACAGGGCTCCTGGCTGAGTTGCCACCTCATCCTGCCCCACTAGTGCTCTGAGGCCCAACCTCCTTATATCTGGGCTCTGTGGTCCATGTACGCTGCCAAATCAGAGAGTACCGGTTAAGGTACAACCTGTAATTACATTACTCCTTTCTGCTGCCCAACCAGTCTGTGTGCCTTCATTAGCCAGGGCACCAGAGGAGATTCCCAGAATAACCACACTAATCTCCACACTGTTAATGAGTGCAGCGCTCCTTTAGACAAAATTACTATTAATTTAAACAGTACCGAGTTCTGAAAGCATTATGGCCATCCCTTGCCTTTATGTCAGTAAAGCTGATGCTAGGTTCATAGGTTCTTGGAGCAATAAAGAAAAAACCCACCCTTTTCTGTTTAGAAGTGCTGTGCTTTGCATAGACAAAGAGGCAAACAATAAGTTCCATCAGTTGCACCTGCAATTTGGGGACCTCACAAGTACAATGCTAACATTAATCTCTTCAACATTACCCAATTTCATGATCTAGAAAGACAGCAAGTTATCAATAGCAGAGCAGATCTGCATGAAAATTGCACCAACAATTAATCTCCTCATGCTGAAATTGGCTATTGACAAGTAACATTCCAGCATGGCTGGTTTTCAGCTGGCAACCCATCTTTCCATAGGCATAGTACACAGCATGTTGGTACACTCTCACTGAAGATCTAGGTCAGGGATGTGCAATAAGATGGAGACAATTCACCAGGTGCTTGCAGGTCCTGTTGGCCATGGATTGCTGTTCCCAGCCAATGGGAGCTGTGGGAAGCAGTGCAGACCAGGATGCCACTTCCTGCAACTCCCATTGGCTGGGACTGGTGATCTGTGGCCAACGAGCACTACAAGTGCCCCCATACCTGTGGAGGCACAGGTAAATAAAGTGGCAGCAGCTTTCCAGGAGCTAATCCTGGAGAACTGCATCTGGCCCAAAGGCCAGTTATTGCCCACTGCTGCTGCTCTAGTGTCAGTTTTCTGCAGAGCTAAAAAAATTGTAGCTACTCCCCATCCCAAAGTTCTCTTGTTAAATCTGATTATCCCATGTCTGCAAAATAATCCTCCAACCAACCCATGTTGGTTTCCCAGGCCCAAAATTGGCACTGAATGATGCACAGGTGAGCCAGGAACTTGTTTTCTTTGTTCCAATAGTTCATTGTTATTATGGTCTTCTGTCCCCTGCTGCCAAAAGCTGACAATGTTTTCTTGATTCATATGCTCAATAGTGTGAGGGTGAAGGCCAATGCTACTGAATTCATCTGGCTCTGTAATATGGCCCACACAGCCTGTGCATACTCACCCTTGTCACCACAGAAGGGAAGAGCAGTGTATGGTCCTTGCTGGTCAATAGCCATTTGAAAATGATGTGAGACATCCCATCAAAGAAGCATGGGCTGGAGATAGAGGAATCTGGATGAAAACAATCCCAGAATGGATGCTGCACAGAAGCAACACAAAGTACCATGGACTACGCCTTCTTTCAAAGCAAACTGCTGTATGTGTTCACATGATATGAATTGAAAACAAAACTGGCATTCAGTGTGTGCATTATTTGCTGTGACATGTATACTGTGATTAACCTGAGATGTGTAAGGAAGCTTCAGATTACCGTCCCGCACCCCCTCTCCCTCCGTAGACACCCCCTAAATCAGTGATAATGTTCCCATCCACATTCATAGCAGCAGAATTAGGTCAATGCTGAGTGCTTTTGAAAGTCCCTTCTCCCCCTCCCCCCCCCGCCCGTAAG
>JANRFK010001234.1:56759036-56775255 GCA_030068395.1 Apalone spinifera | reverse complement strand
TAATCTGGTAGTTAGTGCACTATCCTGGGATGCTGGAGTCTTGGCTAAATTCCTTGCTCTGTCAGAGACAGGCTGTGACCTTGGGCAAGTCACTTGGGGCTGGTTTAGAGAGGGAAGTTAGCATGCTGCAAAAGAGAGTGTGAATTTAAAGTGCACAAACTGTGTGTGGACTAAAAGTACCTTTGTGCATTTTTTACTGAGCACTGTCTTCCCCGAGGACAAAACCTTAATATTTCAATTTCTCATGTATGAAATGATGTTAGCACTTCTCTATATCAGGAGCATTTGTGAGGATAAATACATGAAAGATTGAGGTACTCGGATATTATGGCAATTGAAGTAAGGAGGGTGGAGAGGTTAATTTCTAAACAGATTTTCCATGGAGTATAACTGATCAGAGAACCTTTTTTCTCTTATCAGGGACCTACTGAGATGTCTCTTGAAGGCTATGGAGCAAGCTGCTGTACACTGCACAAACAAGAAGAAAGAAAGATGCAGTAGAGATAATAGAAAACTGTTAGTTATGTCCCTTCGTCTTAAGATAATTAAGGTGCTATCAAATTCATGGCCATGAAAAACATGTCATGGACAGTGAAATCTGGCTCTGTGTGCTTTTCACTCTATATTCTCCAGATGGGAGACCAGTGTTTCTCAAATTTGGGGTTCTGACCCAAAACATATTTGCAGGGATGGATCAATAGGTTGTTTTAGGGTGCTGCCTAAAATACTTCCACCCTTCCGTCTGTGCTGTTTTCAATGCTGCAAGCTGAAGAGGGGTGGCAGAGTCACCACCAGCAACAGCACAGAATTAAGGGTAGCAGTACTGCAATCACCTACAATAAGTTTGTGACCACTCCTCAACATCTTTTAGGGTCAGGATCCCTACAATTACAACACTGAAATTTCAGATTTAAATAGCTGTAATCATGACATTTACAACTTTTAAAGTCCTTGACTGTGAAATTAGCCATAATGGACAATGAATTTGGTAGGGCGCTAAAGCTAATAGCGTAGTGAACTAGGGTTGTTCTGTAGTGACAGTCATGTGGGCATTGGACAGAGAATTTCCTAAATAGAGACTGAAAAATTCATATCTTGTACATAAGGTACATAGATGCCTATCTGAACCAAAACAGAACTCTAAACTTTCTGAATTAAAAACCCTTTCTATGTCAAACCAGCTGTCAAGAACATACACATATAACCTTGCTTCTTCGGTGAAATTTAGTTCATATAATTATGCCCTGAGCATTTTAAGTAGCCTTGTAAGTGTGAGTTTAGAGGAGCTTTGCATTTATGTTCCACACATGAGTTAAAATGAAGAGCCTTTAATATAGTCAGTTAAAAAAACAGGGTCATTTTAAGAAAAAAGGGGAACATGTTCAACCTGATGTTGAATGTCAAGTCAGTGCTCCGTTCAAAGTAATCTCAGATAAAGACTGAGCTTTTATTGTTATTACAAATGTTGCAGTAGTCTTATGCTGACTGACAAATATCATGGATGTCTTGTTTTTCCCCCCTTCTGTTTGGAAAGTCTAGTAAAAACTCAATTAATATGGCTTCTGTAAGCCAAGACTTTTGCCTGACAAATGGTAGGAAGTGGAGTTTTAAAAAAAAATCCTGTGAGGGCACTGTGAAAGATTCATTTTTGAAATAAGCACAAGTTGTTCTTTTATTATAAAATATGGTTTCTGTTTAGAGTTTCTTGGCACAGGGTAAAGAGAAATGTTCTTTTCATATCACTTTAGGGCATGTATGACACAAGAAGTAACTATTGTCCTTAATGTCTTTGTATGATTCATATTTTATGAAAGCTTACTACTATTCCCAAATGTTTTAACTAGAGAAGATATATTCATCAAAATGGTATTAAGTGACAATCAGTATCAATTACAAATGTACCCTTCTATCATTAAGAGTAGAATAAACCTGAACAACAACTGAGGGGAAAAAATGAGCGAGAGAGAGACTAATCTTGGGGAAGTACTTCCTTAGTGATAGATTTTTCTACCCTTGATCTGAATGTACGCTGAAGGGCAAAGGCAGGTGTAATAGGATGTTCACTCCCTCACTTGCCCTGGTAGGTTTAATGAAGCCTAAGAATTGAGCTAATTAATACAACAGGCCACATGTGAGAGGAACTAGGTGGTTAAGTAATCCTAATGAGGGAGCACAACTGGGGAGGAATGAGCTGAACTGGATTTACAAAGACAGGAAATTGAGAGTAGAAAGTGGGTGGGATGGTGATTGGGAAAGGCTCCTTGGGAAGAGGGAGTGGTAAAGTTAGTAGCTCTAGAGGAGAAAGAGAGGGCTAGAAGTTTAGGAAAGGATTTAAGGAAATGTAATAATTTCTGGTGTGAAACAGACCTTGAATGCTGACTAGAGGGTTCCTGATCTGAAAGCTGGAGTAGAAGCTCATCTGCAGACCACTTAGGGAATGTTACTGTTTGGCATAGATGGCAAGATTGCCTTAGCCTGTTCATGGGAAGAATCTGTCCAACCCTGGAAGAGGAAATCATTTGGTGACTTGGCCAGAGGGTTAAGTAACAAACATGAAGCAGCAGTTTGTGGAATAAGAGAAAGACACATATGCAAAGGATGGGGTGTAACTATGGGAAAGGCAACAATCATGAAAGCTATTTCCCCAGTGTGACCAGGAGGTGATGCCATTCTAGCAGTGAGTGTAGCACCCTATCACAGGAAGAAGAAATTAGAGAGAGGGACTAAAATCAGAGTGTATGGCAATGATGTGTAGAAATATCCACCATATGATAGACTAGCTCTTTCACCATACATTTTTCCTCCAAAAAATGTTCATTTTAAAAGTAAGTAGACAGCTGAAGGGTTGGAAAAAGGGCTTTAACATATAAGCAGAGTGATCTGTGTGATGATACGGTATAGCCACCATAGTTGCTGTTGGAGAGAGGGAGTTGGGGGCTGTAATTTAAGAACAATATATTCCCCTACCTTTTTTACCCTTTTCCCATAACTCAGTGTTTCATGCCTTACTGCTTCTAGTGTTCTGTACTCTCACCTTTCATTTACCCTTCTTTCATATACCTCTGACCAGCATCTATTCATGAGATGAAACAAATAGGTATGATAGCCTGATGAAAACTCCTTCAGTGGGACTCCTTCCATTGTGTGTGGGTTTGTTTGTTTTTTAAATAGATTTTTGAATCAAACTCATGGCCAGCTAGTTTTGGTAGGTGCTCCAAAGTGAGTGAGTTTTCGGGCAAGCTGTAAATGATAAAGATGGCTTTGTGGGTGATGTCTTGTGATGTAAGAAAGGGTTGGTAAGTTTATACAAATGACTCCCACTTTTGAGTTAGTCAAAAGAATAGTTTTTGGATAAGTTATCATATGGGCACTAATTATGGTGTGTTATGGAATTGCTACCTGCTGCAGAATTTATTAATTTCTGTAATGGATAATGCCGACATTAGAAATAAGCCTGAACTGGAACCATGAATCCAGAATTAGCTCCTGCACCCAAATTTGAAAATAGTTTGGATCTATATCTGAAGTTTGAGTCTTATGTTGGTCCTTAATCACCATTCCATCAAATTAACATGAACACCCACGGTTTGGAAAACCTGGGTCTGGATTTAAATTTTATAGCTTAGATCTCATTACTGCTCTTTACTGAATGATTATGCAGTGGGGGAAATTTTACCTAGTATATCTATATGAGACGTGTGAAAAGGATTGGACTTAATGTAACAATTTCAGAAAAATGTATGTAATGTGCAGAGCCTAAATTACTACTTTCTGAAATTAGCTCTTTGTGGAAATGTTTCCTGTCCCATTTTATCAATTTATTCATAGAATCCTAGGGCTGGAAGAGACCTCAGGAAGTCATTGAGTCCAACCCCCTGCCCAAAGCAGGACCAAACCTAACTCAATCATGCCACCCAGGGCTTTCTCAAGCTGGGACTTAAAAACCTCTAGGGATGGAGATTTTACCACCTCCCTAGTTAATCCATTCCAGTGCTTCACCACCCTCCTAGTGAAATACAGTAGGGTTTTTTTCTAATAGCCAAGCTAGCCATCTCCCACCCCAACTTGGCACCATTGCTCCTCGATCTGTCATATGTCACTACTGAGAACAGCTTCTCTCCTCTTGGAAACCTCCCTTCAGGAAGTTAAAGGCTTCTATTAAATCCCCCTTCACTGTGCTCTTCTGCAGACTAAACAAACCCAGACCCCTCAGCCTCTCTTTGTAGGTCATGTGCTCCAGCCCCATATTCATTTTCATTGTCCTTTGCTGGACCCTTTCCAATGCGTCCACATCCTTTCTATAATGGAGGGCCCAGAATTAGACACAATACTCCAGATGTGGCCTTACCAGGGCCAAATAAAGGGGAATAACTTCTCTAGATTTGCTGGCAATGCTTCTCCTAATATGCCACTGGCCTTCTTGATTACAAGGGCACACTGTTGACTCATATCCAGCTCCTCATCCACTATAATCTCCTGGTCCTTTTCTGCCGAACTGCTGCTTAGTCAGTCGGTCCCCAGCCTGTAGCAGTGCTTGGGATTCTTCCATCCCGAGTCCAGGACTCTGCACTTGTTGAACCTTATAAGATTTCTTTTGGCCCAATCTTTCAATTTGTCTAAGTTACTTTGGACCCTATCCCTGCCCTCTAACATCTACCTCTCCCAGCCTGAACAGTTTATATCCTTCCATGACAGTGCTCCAATCATGTGAGTCATCTCACCAAGTCCCCATTATTCCAATCAAATCATATAAGTCCTGGCACAGTCAAACTAATACTTCTTGCTTGTTTCCCAGGCTTCTTACATTTGTGTACATACACCTTAGATAACTAGCTGATTGCCCTACCTTCTCCATACCAATCAGGGGTCCTCTTCTGATGAACCTTCCTCCTTGTGTTTTTTCCCAGTATCATACTTCCCCATTTATCTCAGGGCTTAGGTCACAGTTCCCTGACCAAATTAGTTTAAACCCCTCCTCACTAGTTTTGCAAGCTTGCCTGATAAGATGCACTTCCCCTCTCTTCATTAGGTGGATCCCATCTCTTCCTAGCAGCAGCCCTGGTCAAAGGGAACAGAATCCCATGGTCAAAGAAACCAAAGCCCTCCCTCTGACACCACCTGTGCAATCACACATTTACTTCCAAAATTCAATGATCCCTACTTGGACCTTTTCCTTCAACAGGGAGGATAGACAAGAACACCACTTGTGCCTCAAACTTCTTGAGCCTACTTCCCAGTACTATCTATCTGCAGTGACCCACTCAAGATCAATCTTGACAGTATCATTACTTGCTACATGGTGAAGTAGGAAGAGGTAGTGGTCCAAAGTTTTGACCAGTCTCAGAAGACTGTCACATCCTAAATTCTAGCTGCAAGTAAGCAGCACACTTGCTGAGATTCCTGTTCTGGGGAGCAGTTGGATGATTCCATGTCTCTTAGGAGGGAGTCCCTGACCATCACCACGACCAGAAGGCATGGGATGCATAGCCCTAGAGATGGGGGTTCCACAACCACCATTGTAAATTTTCTTGAGGAAAAGTTGTGGAACCCCCATCTCTAGGGCTATGCATCCCATGCCTTCTGGTAGATGGAGTCTCTTTCTGATCCCTTCCCTCAGATCTCTGCCAAAGAATTCTCCATCATAGTACCTGTGCAGAGAGCCTGAAAGCAGTTACTTACCTCTCTTGTGATATGGGATACCTGAGTTATCTATCTTCATGCTGTGGATTTGGAAAAATATTAAGGCTAACTTTTCATGTTTTTGCTTAATATGATGTGAAGAAAATGTTTCTCATTAACTATCACTTCCAGTCCTAAGAGTTAAGAATTCCTGTTTAACACAAAATACAGGACTATGTAGCACTTTAAAGACTAACAAGATGGTTTATTAGATGATGAGCTTTCGTGGGCCAGACCCACTTCCTCAGATCAAATAGTGGAAGAAAATAGTCACAACCATATATACCAAAGGATACAATTTAAAAAATGAACACGTATGAAAAGGACAAATCACATTTCAGAACAGAAGGCGGATGCGGGGGGGGGAGGGGAGGGAGGTAAATGTCTATGAGCTAAAGGTATTAGCGGTGATAAGTGAGGAAGCTATCTTTGTAATGGGTAAGATAATTAGCGTCTTTGTTGAGACCCACCTGTAGAGTGGTCCTGTACATAGTCCTGTATTTTGTTTCAGCTACACCAGACTAACACAGCTACATTTCTATCACTGTTTAACACAAACTACTTCTAATCGTTGGTTAACAAATTGCACAGTTGCTTCTATTTTTTGATCCCTCTCCTGTGAGATTAGAAAAATCTTTTCCTTCCCCTGTTTTTTAAGACATGTTAAAGGTTTTATTTCATGTGTATTTTGTTGCCAGGCACAAAAGGTTTTAATTAAGCAATGACTGATAACCATGGTTAAATAGGTACATCAGTTAGTATACTAAGTAAATAATTATGCTATAAGTGGGGGGAGGGAAGGGTTTCTTAAGGAGGAAGCAAAGTTTTCTTGTTATAAATGCTATATAGTTCAGCACTCTCTAGAAATGTGTCCTCCAGATTAATTTTCTCCTGATAGACCACAAATCGAAACGCAATCCATTTGACCTCTGACTTCCCACTGCTGGTAATAGCCATATCTTGACTCTTCAAAGATCTGAAGGAATGTTCAATGGCTCAAGTTGTCCCAGGAAGGGCAGGAGCAGGTAAGCTCCATGTTAATGGGAGGTTAAAATTTGAAATGTTCCAGAAAGTTAATATAATTCCAGATGTGATTTTACAGAGGAATACTCATTAAGAATGTGAAAGATATAGTTGCATCTTTAAAAATGTTCAAATGTGTGCATGGCACAATTATTTTCAGTGTCTTGAAAGTCACTTTATCTTTAGCAGACTGAATCCTGATTAGTTTTCTTCAGAGAATCAATGACACAAATCTGCAAGCAGGGAGTCTGAGTAAGATTTCCACAGAGAGCAATGGTAGAACAATAGCTCTGCTTGGGTAATTGACTCAATTTATTTGTCATGATCCTATCTGTGGACCTCTGAGTTGTATTCCTACTTCTACTGCTAGTTTCTGAATATCTTCCATTTCAATGATGCTGATTTCAGCACTTTGGCCAGGTAGGTAATTCAATCCTAAATGTTCTTTTATATAAGCCTGCCTTTCTATCAGATCTAACTAAATGACTTGTGGATTTTGAGCCACTGGCTAAGTTTACCCTGAAGGAAGATGTGTTCTATGACAGACAACTTAGCAAAGGATTTCCTGTTCTTTGCAAAGAACTCTCACCTCAGACGTGACAACTTCACTACAGGTACATCAAACATATCTTATAGATATATACCAAAGAGTAACATTTATCCACAGAAACCTAATTAATTATAAAGACTCTGAATCATTCTAACATGTATGAACGGGCACTGTTTAGGGTATAAAGAGCTTATTCCTGGGTGACTAATGAAGCATATTTTCAGTATATGTCTCACTGATTCCATTTAGTCCTGTTTAGCTGGGGAGTAATGTAAAGCTCTATTGTTTAGCCTTGCTCATATCAGTGCTGTGAATGGAAAAGCATCAGAGGCAATTGCAAACAACCAAAATCCCTTCAAGGTATAAAAGGAACATTACAACAGAACGGAGGTTCACCCTATCTATGGATAGAAAATGAATTAAGACTGGTTCTATACAATATATATAGAGGAGGGGAAAGGTTCTTTAACTCTATTCTCTAAAGAAACCTTTTGTGAAGTGTGGAGTGTCTTCATAAATGTTTGGATCCTTGTCCTAATGCAACAAGTCAGTTCTACAACAGACTGCATTTTGTGGGAGAAATTCACTTTTATTAAATTTTAGAGACTGGTTTGTGTGTTACAATTTCATTTACAATTGTAACTTTGTTTTGGTAACTTCCTCTCATTTCTGGTCAAATCTTCATTCCTCCTTAAATAAACCAGCTCTTCTTTTTAAAAAAAAAAAAAAAAAAAAGAGGTATGATCTAGAATTTCTGAGGATAGCTAGTGTCAAGTAGATAATAGACAAGAAGAGGTTTCATCTCTTAATCCACAAGTGTAATGGACTGGCATCACCCAGAGAGGATGCTTGAGTGTCTGAAGGTCTGATGGTGTAAAGGAGCTAACCACCAAGGCAAAAGAAAGATTCCCTCACATTGAAGGCAGGGGAAAACACAGTGGTTCGCAGTCTTAGTTGCCCCATGTGCGCTTTGTTGTATGAAAGATTTAACATGAAAATTGCCTTGTCTGCTTGTGTTTGGAATAAACAAGGCTTAGCAAATTATGTAAGATTGGATGTGGAGTTTGCAGTAAAAATGGGAATGCTTTGATCATGTCTCCCTGAGTACAGCCTCTCTATGTAGCATTGATAAGTTTAAAAAAAAAAGAGGTACCTGCTTAGTGTACTGTCACAAAAAGCATAGATAATAGTTTGACAGATGAGATCATATTACACACCTTTCAAATGATTAATAACCTGTGTGCTCACATTGCTTTTGAGATTTTGTCCAATTATGCCATGAACACCTGGATTCCTGTCAATCCTGAGCATCCATCACAGCAGTCATCAACTATTTTGTCCAAAATTCCCAACTGTCGCTATTTTATTGGTTATGGCACCATCACTCAGTCTAAAACAGTGATACAAAACTCAAGAATTGCTCTATTGTGAAGGCACCTCTATGCTTTAATTCAAAACTGCTTTCCCTCAAAACAAAGCTACTCAAACCAAACACTTACTCTGTTCTGTAGCCACTGCTGGTCTCTAAATCTTCTTATTGGTGGTGTGTTTTTTGTCCCAATCCATACAGCTCCCTGCCACCTTAGTTGCTATTTCAAATCTGAAACCTCAGAGTATACCAGGTTATCCACATAACAAAGTGCAGCTAGGAGTACAGAGGTGGCTACCCACTGACAAGTCAATGGAATACCTGTAGGAAATACAATTGGGGTTATATTTCCTGCCCTCCCACCCCCGAACCCTTCCATGTATGGAAGATGGAGGGAAATTTTTTTATTAAATAGAGACCTAGTGATGTGTCTGAATTGAGGAAGAGCAAACAATTTCACCTACGCAAATGTCTAGTCAACAGCGGGACTACACTAGTAAGTTACAAGTCCCTTTACCTTTCTGTGCCTCAATTGCCTCATCTATTAAATAACCTGCTTTGTAGTACATTTTAAGAGCTAGGGATGGAAAGACCTAACTAGTAGTAGTTGTACTGGTAGTAATTTGTGTATGAAGTATGTTTGTGATACTAGTGAATAGTAATATCATTATTTGTTTGTTTCTAAATGTCAAGATGCTTCATAGGAACATAAGAACGGCCATACTGGGTCAGACCAAAGGTCCATCTAGCCCAATATCCTCTCTGCCAACAGTGGCCAATGCCAGATGCCCCAGAGGGAGGGGACACAACAGGTAATCCTCACATGATCCCTCTCCTGTCATCCATTTCCAGACAAAAGGATTCTGAGAGTAGGGACACCTGCATCCATGTTCCCTTTTCCCCTTATAAATTGAGGCACAGGATTAGAACTTGGAGAAAAGTGGCTTATAAACAATCTGACCTTTTACTCCAAAGGGATTCTTCTTAAAGGTCCTAAACTAGACTTGAAAGGTCTAGACAGAATGGGAGAAGATTCCAGCTAATTCCTTTAAAAAAAAAAACTAGTTCCAATCACTGCAACACCAAAAGATTATCACAATTTGATTTGATTTCACCTCTCTTGTCTGGCCTCATTCTTCCTGGCCCCTCTTCAAAAGGTTTAATTTTGCAGTTGTTCTGTGGAAAGGTGTAAAAATTGAATGTGCCTTTGGAACACCAGAATTATTTCCAGAATATCCTTGATGCCTCTTAATTTTCCTATGAAAAAGGAAACCAAAGGGGAGCAGGGTAGGGAGTTTGGAAGCTTCTGGGAAAGATTTTCAAAGCCTAATTTGGATTCAAGCATTCCAAAGAGCGCACAACTCTATGTTTCATCTCCCTGGTGTGTCCCTGCTCCTCCCCTCCCCCCCCTCCACCAAGTACATTTCCTCCCTTCAGACAGATGATAAAATTGCTATCACAGATACTTTTGTTGTTTAGAAATGGTATTAGATTGAGATGTATTTCTCAGTGGACATCCTAATTGCAAAACTGTTCTCTAGTCTCAAACAATAACTAATAGGATCTATTTTCTTCTTAATTGAAGACTTCAGGCAACCTATGTTCATCATGCAGTTGTTGAAGCTGTATGCTCAGCTGACTGTGGTCATTATATTATGAATACTAAAAATTTTCATTTCTTGTTTACCATGCAGTAGATTTGCATTTGATGTGCAGAAAAGTGTATTATATTCTAATGTGTCTTTTTTTTAAATTGCATTCCTTTCCATTAGAAAATGTCATGAGAATTAATCATTACAAGTTATCGTATCCTGGAAATGCTTTTATTTCAACTTTTCAGAGTAAAATGAACGGAGTCTGTATAAGGACATACTTGTAATATATTTTTTTCCTTAACCATGTCTGGTATACTGTGTCATATTTCATGCTGAAGGTCTACCTCATGAACTTATAATACAGGAAACAGCAGATGTAGTAAATTTAAGAAAAAATTCTCAACTACTTCTAAGATGCAAAATGCACAGTAAACACAGTAGCAACATGAGTCTGAGGAATCCTGGGTAAAAAAGTGGCATGGACTGCTGGAGAAAAGGAGAGGATCTGGTGGAGAGTGAAAGTAGTGGACTTTGAAACAATAAACAGAGGCATTATAAGGGGAAGTGCATTAAGGTGGAAGGGGTAATGAGACAATGTCAGAGAGGGAAGACTTAGGACTGGCCTACACTAAAGGGGAAAGTTGACTTAAGATACTTTGACTCCAGCTATGTAATTAAGGTAGCTACAGCTGTATGTTAAATCACATTTTGGTGCTGTTGGTACAGTGGGAGACTGACAAGCATTTGCTCCTTCAACTTCCCTTATTTTTTTTTGTGAGAAACAGTACTATCAGCACTGAGTGGAGCATCCCCTCAGTTCAAATTAGTGGATCTTCAAGAAGAAATTTTAGTGTATCAATAAGACATTCCAAATTTCATTTCTTATATCTTGTTAGCTGTGAGATTTTTTTCAAAGGGAAAACAAATTCAAGCTTGACTGGCAATCAAGGAGGGAGGCATTGATGGGGCAATGGGAAGGTACAGCTATAGGGATGGAAGGAAACTGGTGATAATGACATGAAAAAGTCAAAGGGAAATAATAATATGGTACTAATGAAGGCTACATTGATGATGGCTCTGGTCTTTACTACTTGAGACTGCCCAGGGATCTCTAAAGTCAGAATTTCAGAACCTCTGCTGACATAATCCTGCTCTGACACAAGTTTACAGCAGCTGAGGCCAATTTAAATGGGAATAAATTATCCATATCATAACATTTCACTTGTTCTCAAGATGTCTTCAAGGTGGGATGGGTGATCTAGAATATTGAGCAGTAGCCTGGGACTCAAGAGACTTGGATTCAATTACAGGTTCAGCCACTTGCTTGCTATGCAAACATGAGCAAATCACTTAATCTGTGCCATCTCTTAGTTCCCCATCTGTAAACATGGGTTAATGTTGAGCTCACAGGAGTGATAAGATGGTAAAAATCCACAATAACGATTGCGAGGTATTCAGAGATTATAGAGCAAAGAACAAAATAAGGTATTTAATTGGGGAGGAAATGTATTTTCAATTGGAAACTTTAAAAATATTTGTATAAAGCATATTTTAGATCACTATAGAAAATCAGGTTTTAATGTTTTCTCTCTGAGAACAATAATTTTCAGATTCTAAGAAAGTTAGAGACATTCTTCCTTGTGAGTCTTTTTGGCTTCTCTTATGTATCTGTCAGTTCGATAACCTTTAACAAATTATTTCACTATCATTATTCTCACTTCACTTCCAGTGAAGTGGGAAGTTAATCAAACGACCTCTGTCTTAACAAGGGAAATTCAATATGTAGTTGACCCTGTCATAAAACATAGATAAATATGTAAATAGTATGTATCATATTTTTTTCCTACGCTGGTGCCTGAAAATTTTTACTAAGAGTGATTCCCTGCCCATATTTTATAAGTAGAAGCTAAGAAATCCAGGTGCGAACATTTCCACCCTCAAGTTTAATGGAAGGTAATTAGTCTCAGACAAGTGGCCATATCCTCAGTAGGTATAAATCAGTGTAATCCCATTGCCTTCAGTAGAGCACTACTTACTGACACCAGTTGAGCAGCTGGCCCTGGATTTTTTTTTTTTTATTTGCAGAAAACAGAATTCTGACCTGAAGAGAGGCTTCATTAAGAGGGATACATTCAGGTTCCAGACCAATCATTCTTTGGTCTCTGCTGAATCTGGATCTGATCTAAAGCCCACTGAAGATGATGAGAATCCAGCCTTCCAGTGGGTAAGTATCCTAATTAGTTCTGTGTGTGGTGGTAGGTTTTTCTTGCTTCAAATATATCTAAGTTCTGGTCTGAGTCCACAGATTGAATTAGCATAAGCCATTAAACAGGGTTAAGAGAGTGTAAAGTTTGACACGCTCTGTAGAACAGTTTTCCATGATCTTGTCAGTGATGAAGTAGCAGCAGCTGTCTATTAGTTTTAAACAATATTGTGGCAAGTTGTTTTGAAAGGCACAAAGAATCAGCTGTAGCATATTAAGCACATTATTGATGTACAACAGTTCTAATTCTTCGGTTGGTTGGATGTTCTATTGGGCTGAATCAAATGGAAAGCAAACACTCAAAGATTCTGACATGGAAAAAAAAAGTTAAAAAAAATCATTTTAGTTGCTCAAAATTTTTAATCCAGACTGGGATAACTTACCTGTTTGCTGAAAGGGTTTCATTAGGTCAGAGAGTATTAGAATGATTCTTTAGCTCAGATTAGAGCATACTCTCAGACATAAGGGGCCTGGAATCTAAGCTCTGCTCTATGACTGTGTATATAGATTGGAACAGCTTCAGAAGGTGATGCTGATAGCTTCCTCAGAATTTTTCAAAGTCTAGTGGTTAAGACGCTCCCCTGGGAGGTCAGACCCTTTTTCAAGCCCCTTCTCTACATCTGTCAGGAAGGAGAATTAAAGCTGGATTGCCTTCATCCTAGGTGAATGCGTTGGCCGGAGGGTTATAAAGGCTTCATAACTGGGAAATAACAATTTTGTCTGCAATATTTTTCCCAACTCTAATAGCTTCTTTTGTTGTCTTTTTATATCATATACAGTATTAGTGGATATGAAAAAAGAATCACTTTCTAATTTGATTAAAACATCACTACTTAGACATAAGTAAAGGTAACAGACAGTTCGCTTTTCTTGGCATGTTTTAAATATACTCTTTTGTTGAACACTGAAAATAAATGCTTAATATTTAATCTCATTGTAAATGTTAGCTTTAACTCATGCTCTGAGTTTATTTGAATTCATATATGGCAGTATAACTGAGAACGCATTTATGCTTAGTCTATGCAAAAGTACTTTTGTACCTATTTACCAGTTATAGCGAACAGTTCATTCATCATATAAATTAAGAACCTGTTCATTGGTATAAGTCAATGCAACTAACATAAAGAAGAAAAAATGGTCACCATCTGCCCTTAAACGAGCTTCCCAAATATAAAAGCAACAGATCCTAAGCAGCTGTGAACTGACATAAATAGATCTTGGTTGATTTATAACAACTGAGGACACATTCCAAATGACTTAGGAATTATATATACAATAAATGCCCATCTCTTCTATAGCTCTTTCAACAGCACATCTCTAAGTGCTTTGCAAAAAAATTAGTATCACTATTTCCATTTTACAGATTGCACATATGTAAAGTGACTTGCCTAAAGTCAACCAACAGGCTAGTGGCAGAGACAGGAATAGAATGCAAGTCTACTGTATCTCTGTACACTGTTCTATGTACTCTAATACATTTGACTTGGCTTTTTAGATTTTTTTTCTATAATGTGGGGGGGGGAGATTAAATTTTAACACAACTACAACCTTTGTTATGCTCACATGCATGGGAGTAAAGGCAATAAAGCACTCCCTTACTCCCCTATATAGGCTACATTTATCATAAAGTTGCAGTATGAGCTGCCTGTATATGTAGGTTGCAGATTAATAGTTTCTTCAGGGTCACTATTCCTACTCCAGTGCAGATATTTGGGGGAGTGGGCAGACACCTCAATTTGACCAGTTCTACTTATGTGCAATTATGTGCTATTCCTAACTCCATTATTGTAGCAAAAGTCACAAGCCAGCTCTTAAAAACTAAAACAATAATGTGGTACTAGGTATTTTCAATATCAAATGAGATAACAGGTCCAAGTAACAATACTTACTATTTGTACACCTTCTCTCTATCAATTATGCATGTCTAATCTGTTTTTAAATAAATCAATGTAGTAGGCAGCAACCGCCCCCCCCCCCACCACCACCAAAGAATACATTGTTTCACTTTCCTCACTCAACTCATTCCCACTTGCAATCCAGTCCCTTGATAGCTGGAAGCTCATGATACTTTTGCAGAGCTGAAGCAAAAATTTGTTTCCAGTACACAGGGTTCAAATTCTCAAGGATTATTTTGAGAAGCAAACCCCTTCCCCATTTGGTGCTCTGGGCTTTAGCCCTAGTGTGGGAGTTAGAGATCAGTGCACACATGCTGAGGATGGGGGGGCTTCCAGGTTGGAAAATATTTATCACAGTTCCACTTCAGTGGGCTCTGGCTGAATTTAAGTCTTGCCAGTATATATTGACTAGATTAGCACAGAAATTGAGTAAATATTTAATTGAGCTATGATTATTTCAACATATCATAATTAAACCCTTATTTGCACTGTTCAATGAAAAAAAGCTACCCTAAAATCTGGATAATGAAACTGAGAATCAGGCATAAGCTGAAGGAGAGTCTCCCGGGGCAATGTTTAATTTGCAGTTTGTGCAATAGGTGTCTGGTTTCAGTTCTGACAGGATATACAGACTGTACTCCTACACTATCTATAGAATGGTTACAAAAACAAATTAACTTTGACCCAACTGAATATAATTTGAACACTAACCATGTGTATAGAAATGTTAGAGTAGATAATAATGCAACTCTAGTGAGCATGATTACATTAATACTAGGAAAATGTGGTATCAATATGCTATCTAAAATGTGCCAAACACTCAAATAGAATTTAATGTATTCTTGAAGGGCAAATGGAAGAAAAAATAGGTCAAGACACCAAACTAGAAAAGTGGGGGAATATGTCTCAGTACTAAAATTCTATCTGCTCATGCCAGTAATAATACAATTTAAAATATTGCCTCAAATGTAACAATAGATTTTTCTTTCGAATTTTAGAGAATTCCAAGTACTATGTCACATTAAAGTAGGTACATTTTTACACTTAATGTGGGAGTGCCTATAAACTCAATTCTTTTCCAGTAATATCACACAATATAACAAGGTCTATATATACCTAGGAGATGTATATTGAAGATGGTAGGAATATAATACTAGTAAGATAAATTCTAAGGGTAAATTCCTGACCCCATTAAAGTCAATGGGAGTTTTGCCTTCAACTTAATTATGAACAGAATTTTACCTTATTTTTTTTCTCCATCATGTGTCTCAATTGTTCAGCATAAAATTGCTGAAAGAGAAAATCATCTCTTTATATTAAGCCTCAATTCCTTCACCCAGTGGAAGTTAGCACACACAGAAACCATCTCCAAGAAATCCTACAAAATAGGAATGAAATTTTCACCCTTAGCAAACCTAAAATGGCATAGCAACCGATTATCCCAGTATTCAGTGTTGTATGTCTGGCCACAAGTCCAGCTCACTGTGCATGTGCATATTTCTGTTCTTAGCTTGACCTCGTGGTCTTAGCAGGTCTTTGCTTCAAGTTCTGTGGCTGGCTAAAAAGGTATGTCACAACTTCAGTATTGTAAAACCCTTTATTTCAGACAGAAGTACCATCACTTTTTACTCCTCCTTTGTGAACTAATCTTCAAATTAGTTATATCAAACTTGCAAATCAAAGAGCATGAATCAATATGAACATTAAATTACATTTAATTTTCAAAGATTTTTTTAATATAATTTTGGACTGAGTGGCTAGCCAATATTCAGGGCCTTAAGGGTTGCTTCTATTACGAGGAGAAACCTGTGGTGTGGTGTGTGTGTGGTTTTTTTTGTTTTTTTT
>JANRFK010001234.1:56709183-56735567 GCA_030068395.1 Apalone spinifera | reverse complement strand
CAAGCGGCCAGTGTACACAGCTGGCCAGTTTTTGTGGAAAAGCAGATGATTTTCGCCAAAAACTGGCCAGTCTAGACGCAGCCTATCAGTCTAGATGCAGCAAGAGAGTATTTGAACTGTTTTTGGATTTTTATCATGACATAGTATCAAGTAATGATAGCTTGGAGGTAATTCACTGAATATGTTAATTTAATGAGAACTGTGAAAGTGGTACCTCAATTGACTCAAGTATTTTTCTTTATAAAACCACTGACTACTATTTTATTGGAGATATAGTGAACTATTGTGTATAGGATTTGCTTGACTTCAATACTTATGCTTTCTTTTGTTTGTTTGGCTTTTAATTAACATATGGCAGGTAATGAGAGTGATTTCTGGAGGTAATATATGGGCTCAGAAGCCCACCAGGTCACTCAATGGAATTACATGAACTATTTTCTATTAAGATGTGTATGTGAGCAAGTGCTTTTAGGGGAACTGTGTAATGTGGAAATTTGCAAAGGAACAGATAAAGATCAGCGTGCATTAAAGCTCTTAGGCACTGAAGAACTGATGGTTGTAGTGTATAGTTTTACTTTCTACAGTATAAAGTCCACCTTGCACTTAAACCGGTGGCACTATTAGTTATGAAATACAGCACTGTGATGAAATGGTTTTTTTAATGGCAAATATCACGTTGTTTAAAATAAAATAGTTCAAATGAAATGTAGCTCTAGTAGGCCAATTGAACAGACTCTTTAAAGATCACTGACTGGCAAACGTTAAGCGAGGGCTGAGGACTGTGATGAACCTCACATGATTCCACACATTTTGTCTTTTGTTTTAGTAATTGAGAAGGGAGCAAAAGTCAAAAAGGTAAGGTGCCATAAAGACCCATTGACTTGGTGGAGTCCCCTCTTGTGGAATGTCTAAATAGAAAGATCAGTGGGTAAGTTCTTTGCAAGAAACAAAAGAGAAACACAATGACCTTAAGTTCTTATCCAAGACCTAAAATAGCTCCAGAAGTTCACCAGTAAAGCAGGACTCACTAGGAAAACAAATTGTTATACAATAGGCACACTCTCAATGTCATAAGCTGAATTCCTTCATTAGAGATAAAAAACCACACAGGAAAAAAGAACACACAAAACAAATCTAGTACCTTACCCAGCAGCCCTCTAGTGATGCTTGGAGTTTCTAATCTTTCCAAACTTTTGGCAGCGATGGGTAGTCCTTTTTCTGTAAAGACCACAGCAGCTTGCTGAATTGAAAAAAGGACCCCTCAGACTTTCTAAATTAAGCCTTTATAATCCATTGCCTTTGCTTCATAGTAAAACTAGTCACTGCTCCTTTTCTACCAAAGGGCTTAAGTCCCAAGGGGTGGGTAACTGCACAATGCGCTTAGGGTCTTTGCAGTCAATGGTCACTAGTGATTCTGGTCTTGTAAGGAATCCTGTCCCCGAGTAAGTCAGGAAAACGCAAAGGTCTGTGAAAAATCTATATGGGCTCTCACTCTCTGGTCCATCTCAGTATAATGGTCATTGAAGTTTTCATGCTTTCAAGTCTTAGCTCAAATATACAGATGACTTTACATACTGTATATTTGAGTTTTCTGAGACTGAGAGCGCCTGTCAGGTTGTTCAAAAACTTTTCCTAAACAGTAAGAGCTAGGATCACCAAATTTGGTATACAAATTCCTCTTATCATAACTTGAAGCAAGGTAAGGGTTTGGTCATGTGGTGGGGGGGAGGGGAAGAGCTGAAGCGCCCCCCCCCCCCCCCCCCCCCCCCCCAATTCATACAGGAATGTATAAAACCATACAAAAGAGAGGCAATCACCAGACAGGTGAAAGGCTGGCTGGAGGCACCCCCTATCCAGGATTGTCCCAGCTCTGACCCTCTCACCCTCCAGATGCCCTTTAAGGAGGAGGGGGGTTGGAGGGTTGCAGCCTTCTCCTGGATTCATACGGGAACATTGTTGACTATTTCCTTTCATCCTGAAGTGAGAGGGAAGTGCACAGCTTGCTCCATTCCTCAGTCTGGAGAGGCACTTCTCATCTGGCCCTAAGCTACTGCAAGGAGACAGGACTGGGGTAGTCTGCATGCTGAACTCTTCATCCTCATCCCATCCCAGGGCAATGATTTAAATGAAGAAAAATAAAAATTAATTGAGTTAAGGACTCGAGCAATACTGGGTATACTTCTAGTGTTAATTATAATAGTCTCAAGTTTATCCATCTTTTTGTTTACTGAATAACTCGCCAAGAATCATTGGGAGAACAATTTTTTTGTTACAATTTTTATTAAAAAAAGTCATGACATTTTTAAAGTCAACTTTTTGGGTAAACGGTTACATGTTCAAAAAAGTTTATTTGTAAATGAAAGGATCTTTTAATTAACTTTTTGCTGAGTTCTTATTTTCTTTACCTGAGGAGGTAAACTGTATTTTGTGTATTCTCTATACCAACCAAAACACAAAATCTGGCTAGATGTAGTGTCAAGGTTATAAATACTTTGGCATGAACATTCTACCCCTCAAACCTCGGAGGAGAAATCTTTTGTGGAAAAGGTCAAGAGAACAGAAAAACCTGTGGTGATCATCTTGCTGATTCTTCCAGGGTCACATTCTTATACCAAAGCCTCCAAACTTAGATATCCTCAGTATTCATGAGCAGGTTCTCAAGGAATCAATTTTCAAACACTTGGAGGAGAGGCAAGTGATCAAGTACAGTCAACAGGAATTTACCAAGAGCTAGTTATGCCTGACCAACCTGATTTGCCTTCTATGATGAGATAACTAGCTCTGTAGATATAGGAAAAGTGGTGGATGTGATGTACCTTAACATTTAGTAAAGTTTTTTTTTATGTGATCTCCCATAGTTTTCTTGCTGGCAAGTTAAAGTAGTATAGCCTGCCAGCAGATTCAGGGAAGTGATTATTCCCCTTTATTTGGCAACCACATCTGGAGTGTTGCATCCAGTTTTTGGCCTCCCACTGCAGAAAGGTTGTGGACAAATTGGAGAGAGACCAGTGGAGGGCAATGAAAATTGTTAGAGGGCTGGGGCATATGACTTTGGAGAGGCTGAGAGAATAGGACTTATTTAGTCTTCAGAAGAGAAGAATGAGGGGGAATTTTATAGAAGCTTTCAACTACTTGACAGCGGGGAGGAGGGATCCAAACAGGATGGAGCCAGGCTATTCTCAGTAGTGGCAGATGACAGCACAAAAAACAATGGTCTCAAGTTGCAATGAGGGAGATCTATTTCCACTATAGTGAAAAAGTATTTCACTAGGAGAGTGTGAAGTACTGGAATATGTTGCCTAGGGAGGTGGTAGAATCTCCGTACTTAGAGGTTTTTAAGGTAAGGCTTGACAAAGTCCTGGCTGGAATAATTTAATTGTGATTGGTCCTGCTTTTGCATAGGGGGGTTGGACTCGATGATCTCCTGAGGTCTCTTCCAACCCTCATCTTCTACGATTCTATGGGAAAGGAAACCCTAAGACTACAGAGTCAGAGGAATTGTCAGGGAAGGGATGTTTTCGGTTTGGTTTGTTTTTTCCCGCCATATGGCACTCTTCACAAGGCAGCATTCTATGAAGAAGCCATATTGCCACTGATTAACTTCCATTTGACTGTCATGTATCACATCTGTAAGGCACCCATTTTGCTGGCTCTGTGCTGCTGGTGATTTTGCTTTGTCCTACCAGAGTAATGGGAAGAAAACTTACTGGTGTTAAGGATCTGGCCCAATATTTTGCATTGTAAAATACCCCAAAATTATTGTAAAATACGTACAATCAAGTACCAGAGAAACTAGAAAAATCAACTTAAAAATCTGAAACCATCCAACTAATTTTTAATACAGATAGAAATCTATGAAGACTCAAATTACAGACTTCAACTACATGCCAGAAAAAATGCACCCATACCTGCTAATTTGTAAACAAGTAAAAATGATTAACCATTGTGTATTATTCTGCCATTTTACAATGATTGAGAGAAATTTCACATCTTGAGGTAAGTCACAACACACAAAAAGACAAATAAAATTAATAAATAATTTTAGATAGTATTCCTTTAGTCATTCAAATAATGTACAGTTATATCTTAAATATAGCAAGCAGAGAGAACCAGAGTACAAGAGTACATTGGGTTTCTGATTTACCCTGAATGATAAACATGTTAGTCTATTGTTGTGACCAGTTGTCAATAGAGTTGCAGACCATAAACTTTACCATATGATAACAAAAGCTATAGTTACAAGAAATCTCTAAACATTCACAATCGATCAATCATTCCAAGCTTGGCTCTATTCTGTTATGTTCAATTTGAACTTCATTTTCTGGAACGGCATAATAAATGCAGTACTTCAGCTCCTACACCATTTTTCCCCTAAATTTGTTCTGTTTGCTTCATCAATCTATTATCATGACTGCACCCACTTACTTTCCATTATTGCAGTTTTGAATAGAGCTTTAATTTGGGACAAATAAAATCAAATTATGCTGAACATTTTAATGAATTATTTCCCCATATATGATAGGAATAATCAGAGGAGCTGGGATTATTTTTTCATATGTCTGTAATTGAAGAAAGAGCTATCTCCTTATGAAAAATTAATTTAGGGCAAGGTTCTTCCACTCTTATACTGATCAGTACTTACTCAATGAGTAATCTCTTTGAGGTAAACTATGTGTTTTCTTTCCTGCTGTTGAGGTCAGTGAGACTACTTGTGGACTAAAATATTACTCAGAGTGAGTAGAGGTGTTAAAATTTGACCTTTTATATATGTAAGTAGTTATTTCTTAGGCAGAACTCCCACTCAGTTTAGCAGATTTTTGCCTGAATAAGAACTACAGGATTTTCTTTGATCCCTTGCTCTCACAGCATTTAAATTCTTACGTGAAGTAGAAGTATGGTTTCTGGAGCTGAGAAACACAACAATATAATGTATCAAGATGGAAGCTGGTGATGGTGACACTCTCATTTTCCATATAAATACAGAGTAGTCTAAAAAATAAACTGAATGCAAAAATAAATTAAATCTATTTGGATTGGTAAAGTGATTTAGAAAAGGCATTTGCTATATTAAGAAAAATGAGAATTAATTGTATTCTAGGAAAGTGGCCAATTTAAAACAAAATACATTAATGAGAACAACTCAAGCATTTTTGTTTTTAAAGCCTTCTGATAATGGGCACATTTGAAGTAAGTATTGTGCTCTGTGCTGCTGAGCACTGTGCAGATAACAGCATAAATGAAAACCTCTCTTTGGCACAATTGTCCATTTTTGCTTAGATGAGTGTGGGGACTCAATTACTTTGTTTTCCCTCAGAAATATTGTCTTTTCAGGTCAGGTCTGAAGAGCAAAATTGTAGTGCCAAGCATAGTTACTAGTAGAATAATGACAGGCTTTTTGCCCCAATATCTGCCTACTAAAGGAAAATTATTGTGCAATTTTCAAAACCGTTGTATTAACAAGAAAAGAGATGTAAATGGAAGGCACAGAAGCTCATTGTTGTGTAGGCATACAGAATACTTTCCTTCAAATATATAGATGTTTACAAACTAATTTTTTATCCTTTCCTGCATCTGTTTGAAATTGGCAGTGTGGGTTTAAGTGACAGTTTAGATGTCTAGGCTGGTTAGAAAATCTCAGCTGAAGGTCTGTTTTTGCCGACATAATTTGTCATTTTTAGTTTATATGCGTTATCCCATTGTACTCTTCCCTTTAGGTAATTAAACTCAATTTTAGATAGCATTAGAGCTAAATTATGTTAGTAATTATAGTACAATGATAAAACCCCAGGCTATTGATTCTGGTGATATTTGTACTTATCTTTTATTCACTGCACTGTTTGAAAATGATTTATTGCTGCCTTAGGCTGTAGTTAGTAAAATGAAAGCTCTGAACTGAGAATATCCATTAATACCCTTTGGGGATCCAAAAGACTCTGTCTTCTGTCTTTGTCCAAAGATCACAAGTTACATGTGTGTGTGAATGTAATGAGGAAGGCTTTTTAACTTCATTTTTAACAAATAGCTTAGGTGTCATGAAATATTTTTCAGACCCCATCTGTGCAAAACCAAAATTAGAGTGCAGGATTAAACAATAGAAGAGCTATACCGAATGACCAGTGGAATTTCTTATAATTGTATTCTTTTTGTACAAGCAAGGCCATAGTTTCTTGTGTTCTTTACACTGATTTGTTTGTTTTTCTCAGTCATGGCAAATATTCATGTCCAATAAGGTTCATCCCATCAAAACCTGTCAGGTATTTTAACACTCATGTTAAGAACATCAGTCTGAGAAGTGTGTTCGCCATACTATCATCTTCTGCTTACATTAGGAAATATATTATACTGAAACAATGTTTTGTTTAGTAAAATAAGTAACAGAACAGGTAAATAGATATTAATGTGCAAGTGGGGACACACATTGCTAAAACTAAACACATTAAGCCTCAATAAAAATCATTCTCTTTACACAGAAATATTCTTCTACAGTAGCAGAAGAAGGTAGAAAAAGTAAATTTCAATAAATACTTAGTTGAGATCAAATCAGGGGTTTTGTTCAACCCAAATTGAAATATAAAAGCCTTGATCTCTCACATAGCCTGTATATTCAAATCAAACATTATCTTTCTCAGGAGAAAAATAAAAATGCACTGACTAGAGAAATGTCAATAATAGAAACCTTTATTAAAAATAACTGGAGTGCAAAGGGATTCAATCTGCTATTTACAGAGCACCGAACAGCAGGGATATAGAAAATAAAAGAAATGAAAACATGAAGAAGTCCTAGATAAACAGATTGAAATAGAAGCCTAAAGACATGTGTGGAAAACCAATAGAAACCCATCTTACTAGGGGCTGAGCATATACACGGAGATGGGAGCCAAGCACCTCAAAGCAACAGAATACCTGAAGTTATGGTGCCACTGGTACTTATTGATTATTTTATCAATCTAATCAATATAAAAAGAAAAACATGCAAAGTTGTCTTCTAAGTGCCTCAAAAGACAGTAACTGGTCAACAAAGAGCTTACAATCAAAAAAAGAAGACAGGCGCACACAGTGGATGGTGTTAGTTAAATTGTTTACTTTTTTTTCTGGAGGCATGGGAGGAAACTAAAAGAATTTGAAGGAGAAAAATGAAGAGAAAGATGAATGGAGGGAAGAAGGATTCTGGAAGGAAGGAAGAAAACCTCAAACAGAAAGAGGTGGCAGTTGCAGCCAAGGACAAATAACCAGTCAGCATAATTGAAGAGTGACAGGAATTTGAATGCAATGGTTCTAACTGCATCTGGAGCTCTAAAGGTCCTGCAGATGCTGTTCCTGGACCATCATGGATTGAAAAGTAAGAGGAGGCCTTTGCATTTAGCACCCTTGGTCTTGTTTGGGGTCACTGGCAGAGATGCCTATTCCACAGGGAATATGCAGAAAGAGAGAAGAGATCTGCTTAAAGTCTTAAAAGGGGATTCAAGAATTCCCATTGACTTTAAGGGTGAAATATTAAGATGCTTACTGGTACAAAAGATGTCTGAATGTATGTAAATAGTTCTTTTTGTGTTTCTTCTGTGTAGTCCTTTCCAGACAGCTCTTAGTGTTAATCAGTTTACTTCAGGCAGCTGAGAGAGAAGATTAGAGGCCTTAAAGTCTGAGACATTTATATTCATAACTGGGACATTCATAATTAAAAATGTTCAATTTTCAAATTTCAGTGCCCAGTCAGCCGTGGAACTCCTTGCCAGAGGATATGGTGAAGGCTAGGACTTTAGCAGGGTTCAAAAAGAGCTAGATATATTCATGGAGGTTAGGTCCATCAATGGCTATTAGCCAGGAGGGGTAAGAATGGTGCCCCTGGCCTCTGTTTCTCTGGAGGTGGGTGACGGGACAGGTCACGTGAGGATTACCTGTTGTGTCCCCTCCCTCTGGGGCATCTGGTATTGGCCACTGTCAGCAGACAGGATACTGGGATAGATGGACCTTTGGTCTGACCCAGTATGGCCGTTCATATGTTCTTATTAGTCATTTTGGTATGAAGCCACATGTAAAAAATTGTGAAAGATAGAAGAAGATTAAAAATAGTGATTATAATGGAGTGGCCAGGGTAACCTTTTACAATGATAGTAATTAAAAATTGGAGCAATTTTCAAAGTGTCATTCTGCAATCTCCACCAGAGGTCATGAAGCATTCTGCTCTAGGAATTTAGAGGAAGATGTTTTGTGGCCTTCATTATATAGTAGGTCAGTATAGATGATCCCAATGGTGCCTCCTGGTCTTGGAATCTATGGCACTACAATGTAGCTATGATAATTATATTGATAAGCTACAGATGTACCAGAGCAGTTAACACATGCTACTGGAAGCAAAAAGAGGATACCAAAATGATGTAAAGTTGTTAGAATACAAATAAGAATTAGGCTTCTATTATTTTGTTATATTTTGTAGTGAAATTCAGACTCTGCTTATTTTTTTCAGCTTCTTAACCGAACACAAGTTCAATAATCTGTTTGGGTCCAATTTTTAAATGTCTCTCATATGCGATATGCAAAGACATTCTAATATTCTGATTTCACTTCTTTGCAATAAATATGTGTAAGAGGGTGACTGAATTACTGCAGTGAATAAAATTAAGTGATGTCAGTTGAGAATGATTTTGAGTTGGCAGTAGCATTTTTACTCAATCTATTGAAAAACTATTGAAACTAGGGCTCTGACATAATTATATAAATCCATGGGCAGAGTTGCTCTCATTTAATAGAAACTTCTTGTTGCACCAGAAGAGTAGTGCAATATGAGTTTCTTTTGTAAAATATACAGCAGTTCTTTAAATTACCTCAGTGATGTGTTTGACTTTTCCCTCATTTAAAAAGTTACTTTATTAAACATTTTTAATGAAGTCTGCTATATATCTTTTGTCAAGCATTAATTCTAAACTGCTCAGTATCTTTTTCCATCACAATGCAATTATGGAGTACATTAGGTTCCATATTTTAGCAATGGTTTACTAGACAACATTTTTTGCTGATGTTGAATGAGACACAGAAACCACAGGTATCTCGTGAAGCTCTCCTATGCACACAAGTTTATTTCTTTCAGAAACTCCTAATCTCCTGATTCAGTTGTAACCCCAGAAACCCCACAGTTCCAACTGGCAGAAGAGCACCATCATGATGTAAATCACATTAGGATTGACACACTCATTGCCTCAGCATACTGATAATAAGTATCGTAGAAGTATCATATAAGGTACCAGACATAAACTGGTGACACTAGTCCTAACAATCATTGTGTGATGTACATATAGGTTGAATACAAAGACTTATAGATGGGTGTTGGAAATATGTACTTAAAATGTGGGGGAAGCAGAGCTTAATACTTTGCATGCACTAGAAAAAATGTGTATTTTCCCATCTGGGTCAAACTTTGTAAGCCAGAGGACAATGCAAATATATTTACATGTAAGATAAACAAAGTCATAAAGCTAAACAAGTAAAGGAGAATCTGTATCCTGGGGAACAGAATCTTCCTGGCGCTTGAGGCAGAGGCAACATACTTTGAGCAATAATGGGGAACACAAAGATCTTGCATGTATCCTTTGCTGAGGAAACATAAGGTACAACATCCCCTTCAAGGTGGCTCCCCAGTTTGAAAGACTGAGGATGCTGATAACTTACTGTAACTAAGAAAATTACTTAGGCAAAGCTTGAAATTTATAAGATTAAGTTTGTCTCTAAAAATCACCTTTGTTTTATTTTATTTGTAGCTAGAGCTGCCTCTTTTTCTCTTGCTTAGTATCATTTATATCTCTGGACTTGGTTATTGTCTGGCTATACTGAAACAAGGACAAAAGACATTTGACATGGGTTTAATCAGGCTGCAACTTCTTTATTAGATGGCTGGGACTATCTGGCACTGTAAAAGTGTACAGTGCAGATAACCTCATGTTTATTCCATAATGATCAGCTCCCCTTCTTTTTCCATCCAGGTCTCTAGTAAAGTTATGCCAGGCCCATACCATATCCAGAAGGCAGGGGGCTTCCACCAGCTCCTCTTCTTTTTCCATTCAGTACCCTCTAACAAATGTATTGCCAGGGTCTGCTTTTCCATCCAAGTCCCTACAGAAAATTTCTGGAAACTTACCTTACCAGGGAGCTCTCACCAGTTCCCCTTCTTTCCCAGCCAGCCTCCTCCAAAAAATGTCCAGGGATTTACCATTCATCCTCCTGATAGCATGGTTAAGATGAGCTACTAGAATGGGGGGTTGGCTCCTTGTCATAGCAGTCCCCAACCACCCTGCATTTGTTCCTTTAACAAACAACTATTTTTGAATCTTTTTGCCAATCCATTTATGCAGTCACAGTATACCTTCCCTCTGGAGTACAGGTGAACCTGTCTAGTCCTGCACTCTCTGGTCTGACAACCAGCATGATTTTAGTTAGCCAGATGTCTCCATATCATGGGTATGGCCAAGTTTCCCATAGTAGCAGAAAGCTTGTGTCTCTCCATGTGCTGCACTGTTATTCAGCTCTAATTAACCTCTAACTGTCTTCTAAGAGCCCAGTACGCAGTGGAAGTGTTGGTAATGCTTTCCTCCCATTGTTTGGCAAATTCTCTGGTTTGGCACGAGTCAGATCCCGAGGGTGCCAGACTAGAGAGGTTCAATCTGTACCTGCACTGGACATCTGTACTACACTTAAATAATGAGTTGCAACATTCACACTTCTGCCTGTCATACCATGCATGAACGAACCCACTGACCCTGCTGTGGGAAAGGCTAACGAACCCCAGCTGCACCAAAGCCAATATAGTGGCAAGGGAAAACTTCCTTCCCAGTCTCCTAAAAAGGGGATGGCAGCAGGTGTTTACCAAACCTGGTATTTTACCACCTGAAGGGGAGGAAGCATAGGTCCTGCTTCAGCCTGCTGCTTGTAAAAAGGAGGCGTTAGGCACAGGACTTTCCCTTTTAAACCTTTCATTCCTAGGAGATGTCCATGACCACACTGACCTTTTGCAGCAGTTTTCATCTCTCCTGTCCTTCAGCCATAAAGCACCATTCCTTTCATTTGGCTAGCCATCCAAATACCATAAAGCCATCTCAGTGCCGCGTATTAAAGGGAAGCATGAGTGTTTCACTGACCTAACTCGTTGATACATGCTCTTTTACTTTGGAAGAGGCAAACTTAATTTCTGAGATTGTCCAGTGAAAGGGTTCACAGCCATTAACTGCAAGGCAAGATTTAGACTGGCAGAGTCATGAAGATTTTGCTGGCAAGGAATTGACACATAGCTTAGCAGCAGCAAAGCTCTCGCTCTTGCTAAGACAGAGCAGTAAAACATTGGCTCACAATTGTGGGTGTCCTTAGCAAAATGTTATGACAGTACCCACGCCAGTACATAAGCAGATGTGGGTGGAAGTTAGGCTCATTCCGGAGATATATTCATCAGACAGGATTTCTGCTTTTTAAGGTTAAAAACAATTACACATATCATGGAAGGGGAGAAATTCAGTCAGAGTAACAATAATATGGGTTTCACCTAGTATTGGTGACTCAATTCAGAATAATCAGTTCTTTGCCAGAAAACCACAAAGTACTCTCTCCATTTATCTACGAGGAGGAGAAAACAGTCATTAGATTATTTACTGATCAGACAAAAGTGTGGAGTTTTTGGCTATGTCTAGACTACAGGCTGCTTTCGAAAGAGATTGTCCACACTGCAAAAGTGCATTGAAAAAGCAAGTTTTCGAAAGAGAGCATCCAAACTGAATGGATGTTCTCTCGCATGTAAGCTGTGATTACTATGGGTGGAATGGCCACCAGGGCACCTGTATTTTTTCCTATTTCCTCTTCTTCCAAAAGCATTCCCCCTTCCCTGTCCACACATGCCTTTTTTGCGAAAGAACTCCTTCGCAAAAGGCTTCTTCCTCTTAGAATGAGGATTACCAATGCCGGAAAAACCCCTCTGTTCTTTCAATTTTCTCTCAGAAGAATGCAATTACAGTGCAGATGTTCCTCAAGTTTTGTCGGATGCCGTCCTTGGCACTATATACTATTATGGTTATTTTTGAGGCCTGTGCTACATATGAGCAGAATAAAATATATCCACGAGTTGTAATGAAGCCTGATACGAGCAATATCTTCTTATAACACACCTTTTCTACAGCTAAGATTTGGCTTACATCTAGCTGTATTAAAAGACATTTAATTAGTTGTTTTCTCTTGTTGAATTAGTTAGTTTTGTTACTATGAAACAATAGCTATGCAGAGATTAATTTTACTAAATGAACTTTAAATGTAGCATGTGCTTAAGTGCTTTTTCAGGACCTTAGACTTAATCCAAATTGAACAAATGATTTTATTTGCTCATTTAAAAAGCAAAGTATGATAATCCAATTACAAATCTGTGGTGGACAGATGGAGATCAGATGTTTCAGTATTTGATTCCAACAAGACACACTGTGCACTTTCACTTTTCTTAATTATTTTTTTTTCTAAAAACTTTATTGCTAGGTCTACCAGAACACTCATTTATTACCCCTCATATAGAGACTATGGGCACAAAGCTTTATTTCACCAAAAATAAATGTGAACATTTATTATTAAGTCATATAGCTGATTTAAACAATGAACATACTTTTTATGAAAATTCCCAATGATTCATTCTTGCTAAGCCTGTTGAAGGTTTGTCTTGTGTGGTTTGTGCGAGAGAGAGAGAGAGCGTGTGTGTATATATTGGAGACACCAACATTCTGTGTTTTAAGTTCACTGTTGAGCCACAGGCTATGACCAAACTGCCCTACAGCTAGACTTCAAGCTTCTTTTGAAAAAAGCTTTTTGGAAGCGATCTTCTGTAAAAACGTTTTTCAAAAGAGAGCATCCATATTGATTAGATGCTATCTCACTTATAAGGCTACCTGAAACCTGTTCAGGCAGGGCATTAGGTCACCAGTTGCTTCCAATTGCTGCTGCCTAAGTCTAGCTGAGACGTGCTTAAAGGGACCACCTGGACAGCCATTTCTCTGCTTCTGCTGCATGCTTTCCTACCTCTCTGAGGGACAGCAAAGCTTTAGCAGTGAGGCCTCTGGTTGTCCAGTTTTTGGATGCCAGAGCATTATTCAGCATGCTATTGACGCGAAGCTGCCCCTGGGCATGTGATGGCCCCACATGGCCATGCTGCAGTTTCTGCAGCAGTTTGTGCAGGCTGCCATCATGGCTCTTCATGAGCTTGACACTGAGCTCATTCTGGGGACCCTCTGGCAGCCATTCTGCACTGTGGAGAGGCATTTTTGGAGGCTCGATACCAGTTTGGACTGGTGGGACTGGCTGGTCCTGGAGCAGTGGGAGGACCAGGAGTGGCTCCAAAATTTCCTCATGAGAGGGCCACCTTTTTGAAGCATGGCTCTGTCCTTACCATCCAATGAGATGACACCCACCTGTGGCCCACCACCCCCTTGCAGAAGCAGGTTGCCATAGCCTTCTGAAACTCACCACCCAAGACAGCTTCCAGTCGGTGGGCAACCATTTTGGTGTGCAGAAGTCCACTGTCAGGGCCCTCCTCATGGAGGTAAGGCACATGTGGGCTACAGTCCCTGTGGGGGGGGGGGGGAAGGGGAGTCCTGGAAAAGGGGACTATAGGGAAAAGGGGGTGGGGAGTGGGGGGACTGAGAGGGGCAGCCCCATCCCCGGGGGGGGATTGTGCTATCCAACCCTCAAAAAGTCCTGGTGCTGGAGGGACAGCCTCATAAGGGGTGGCTCCTGGGGTGCTTGGGGGGGAGAAGGGAAAAGGGGCAGGCACCTCCCAAGGACTCAGGAACTCCCCCTTTCATTCTCTGTTTTGTGTATTTGTTTATCTCCTTCTGCAGGTCGTGAGGGTCATCAACTCCATCCTGCTGCACAGGGTCATCCATCTGGGACATTTTTGACGTGTGGTTGGGCGGGGCACACAACACCCATGTCTTTAGAAACTCCAGCCTCTACAGGAGACTGGCACATTCTTCCCCCACCGTGACTTTGCACTTGGAGACGTGCAGATGCCACTGTGCATTGTGGCCTACCCTCTCATGCCATGGCTGATGAAGCTGTACACCGGCCACCTGGATCCCAGCAGGGTCTAATTCAATTCCCACCTCAGCTAGCCGAGGCTTCAGGTAGAATGCACCTTCGGGCATCGGTGTGTAGTGTCCTCCACAACATTGTAGAGAGGGAGGGGGAGGCCTTCCTACCAGGGTGGGGGGCAGAGGCTGGCCTGGAGGCAAGGGCCTTTGAGCAGCCATGGGCAGCTACTATCCGCCAGGCCCATCAGGTGAGGGTGCGCATCCAAGAGGCCCTGAGGGAGAGTGTCTCTCAAGCACCCCAGTAACTCTCCCCAGAGTCTCCTGACTAGGGGGCCTGTGCCTTGCTCCACTACCTATTTCCCACCCTTTCCCCCTTCCCTGAATGCTGAATAAACACATGAACTTTGTATTTTTCTTTGAATAAATGTGGTTTAGGCAGTTCCTGTTATGGACAAGCCTGATGTTAGTAGCCTGCCTGAAAAATCCACATCACTTTAATATAATTAATTGTAATCCTGCTTATGAATATGTAAGTGTGCATGAGGAAGTGTGAATGAGAAATACCCAATCATAAGACAGTCCAGCATTTGTAACCTGTTAAGGCAAGAAAGGATCCTGCAAAATGCTTAAATTAACATGGCTGGCTGCTAGGTCTCTCTCTCCAAGAAGATGTAACAGTGTGACATGCTTAGGACTGGACCGGAAGCAATCGATACCCTCCCTGGATCCAAAGAGACTCTAGGGAACTCTTGTCACCTCACGGCCAAATTTCCAGGGGACTGTTGCCTGGCCAGCCACCTGACAAATTGAAAGCAATCTACTCTGCATCTGCAGCCAGCCTCCAGACTGCCAGTATGAATGTGATGTGTGTGAGAGTACCACCATGCCCTTAAGAATCTGTACTAAAAAACATGCTTCAGTACTCCCTTTGCCTGGGCTTTATTTCTTGGCTGAGTCCAAGGACAGGTAAGACCTGAATCAGGGAATTTAGTGGACCATGGAAGGCAATGATGTAGGGACTCCACTTTTCCTCCTGTCCATCCTGCTGCTGCCAGGGGTTGTGCTATCCCCACAGTGGAGAGGAGCTCTGCTTATCGGATAGTTGACTAGTCCCTTGACTAGTTGCTTTCCCTCTCGCTGTCGCTGGAGCAGGAGCCAGTGATGGGGGGAGCCTGCTTAAATGTCTGCTGGCTCTTAATACATTTAAAAATCAGAAGCGCAACAGGGAGGACCTGTCATAAGATGGGATAGCTGATTCCTGGCTCACGCTGAATCTCCCTGCTGTGCTCCAGACTGTTTACATTTAAGGCTGGTGTGCCATCGGGGGGGACCCATTGAGAGCTAGGAATCAGATGTCCTGGCTTGTGACGGGTCCCCCTCTCTATGCACATCTGAGTTTTAAATGTATTAGGAGCCTGCTGCCAGGACTGCACCTCCCCCACTTATCAACTAATCAACCAGTGGAGTAGTTGATTAAACAGTATGCCTAAAAAGTTGCAGCTGGAAGTGACTATTGAGGACATCAATCCTCTGAAGGCCAGTTCTCAATAGCATATCCCTATTATTGATAAAAATAAAACTGTCATAAATGCCTATCAGTTCACAATGCATATGAACTGCTTCCAGTCTCCTGCTGAAGCAGAGCAGTAAGGCCAAGCTTATTACAGGACAGACACAACCAAAGGTACTAGGACAGACTCAAACCAACACCTGCTATAGTCCAAGCCCACAGCCAAGCCTCCAGGCTACAGAGGAAGTTGGCAATAGCACCTGGTCTAACCAACATTTAATTAAACAGCTTCCACAAGCAAGCTGGAAGCAAGCCCCATATCCCCAGGGCACATGCAGCACAACTGGGTTGGAAACCCTTCCAAAGCCCTTCTTAAAGCAGGCAGAGGGAGGCTTCACAGCACCACTAAACAAGCTAGGTAGTCTTACCTTTGGACTACAAAATGCAGAGTTGCTGCTCTCCAAATAATAGTTAACTAAAGTATCTCTGTGTCAACAGGAAAGCTCAAAGGATCTCCAGCCTCCATCACCATAGGTAGCTGCATAAACCAGATACCAGTTCATAGCATGTTCCTCCTTCCCCACACAACCTTTTTAGGGAGCAGAAAGGGGATATGATCCAGCTGCTCCCATAACACACCAGAGAAGCCCCACCTCTGGCCTATAGAGTGGAACCCTCATGCACTATGAGGGAAATTAACATGGTACGAATGGCCAGAGTGGGTGAGACCACTGATCCTGCTAGTCCAGTCACCCATCTTCCAACAGTGGCTGATGCCTAATGCTTCAAAGGCAATGGACAGAAGAAGACAATTATCAAGCGAGCCGTCCTCTGTTGGCAACTCCTTGCAGTCTGAGGTTAGGGCTGCCTGGAGAATGGGACTGTGTCCCAGACTTGTCTAATCAACCTTGGTGGAGCCATTCTCCATGTAATTGCTCACTTTTTTATTGAACTCACTTTGATGTTGACCGTCACAATGTCCAATAGCAAGGCGTGCCACATGCTGATGGTGCCTTGCAGGAGGAAGTTCCACCTTTGGTTTGGTTTTAAAACCTGCTGCCTGTTCAAGTCCTCCGTTAGCCTGTTGAGAGGTAGGTAATTCACTAATTGTGTAGTCAATAGAATTTTATCGACTGCACGATTAGTCCATAGGGGAAGAATCACTTAGTTTCAGCTCATGCCGAGTCCATGTGCTACCTCTGCTGTGGCACTGTTGTTTAAATGTAGCAGCCAAGCCGGATCGCATGACATTTAAACTGCAGAGTTGCAGCGTGGGTAGGTCCCAGACGTGGCACAAGCCCGTAGGTCCCCTCAGACAGGGGCTGCTGCTGGCCAGATACTGATAGAGGCCGCAGCATGGGGTGGAGGTGGCACAGTGGAGATGATGCTGGGGGGAAACCAGCTTTTAAGCCATCTCCCCCCAGCACCTGCTCCTCCTTTCCCCCTGTGTCAGAGACAGCAAGGGGGATGTGAGTAGTCAACTCGACTAACTGATAAGCCTAGGCATATCAGCAAGTCGACTAGCTGACTACTTGCTTACATCTCCAGTCCTCAGGTCACCCTAGCTCTTGTGTCATGTGAAAGGGTGAATAAAACTTTCTTATTTACTTCACCTGGTTTATAGAGCACTAGCATATCTCACCTTTGTAATGGCTTTTCTATGCTGAAATGGGAGCTGCCATCCACTCCTTTCCCAGCAGTCACACGTGAGGTTCAACAAGGACAAGTGCAGAGTCTTGCACTTGGGACGGAAGAATCCCAAGCATTGTTACAGGCTGGGGACCAACCAGCTAAGTAGTAGTTCTGCAGAAAAGGATCTGGGGGTCACAGTGGATGAGAAGCTGGATATGAGTCAACAATGTGCTCTTGTAGCCAAGAAGGCTAATGGCATATTAGGGTGCATTAGGAGGAGCATTGCCAGCAGATCCAGAGAAGTGATTATTCCCCTTTATTAAGCTCTGGTGAGGCCACATCTGGAGTATTCTGTCCAGTTCTGGACCCCCCTCCACTACATTGGAGAGAGGCCAGTGGAGGGCAACCAAAATGATTAGGAGGCTGGAGCATATGACCTATGAGGAGAGGCTGAGGGAGTTGGGTCTGTTTAGTCTGCAGAAGCAAAGAGTGAGGGGGGAATTTGATAGCAGCCTTCAACTTCTTGACGGGAGGTTCCAAAGAGGATGGAGAGAGGCTGTTCTCAGCAGTGACAGATGGCAGAACACAGAGCAATGGTCTCGAGTTGTGGTGGGAGAGGTCCAGGTTGGATATTAGGAAAAACTATTTCACTAGGAGAGTAGTGAAGCACTGGAATGGGTTACCTAGGGAAATAGTGGAGTCTCCATCCCTAGAGGTGTTTAAGGCTCGGCTTGACAAAGCCCTGGCTGGGTTGATTTAGTTGGGATTGGTCCTGCCTAGAGCAGGGGGCTGAACTTGATGACCTTCTGAGGTCTTTTCCAGTGCTATGATTTTATGATTCTAGGTTCTCTAACTACTAGGCTAAAGGTTACATGGTAGGCCTTGGCCTCCTTTCCCCTTGTTTGCTGGGGCATTCAATAAATGATTTTGAACTAGTGTCTAACCCTATCACGTACCAACTTCTCCTTGTGATCCCTAGCCAGAAACCACTTAGATACCCGTTTCCTTCTGCCTGCCTGAGAAGAAGACATTTGAATAGGTCTCTTCAGTCTCTCCTTTATAAGGGATACACTAAGGTGGACTGTGCCTTGTAGAATTTTGAGGCTGTATCATTGTTAAGTAGCAATTAGGCAAAAATCTAACTGCTTAATCCCTTTGTAGTGCAGTCTGGGTGCTTACCCATCTCAGTGGGTGATGTGGGTTCAGCTCCTTGAGTAGGGGATTTGAGCAGCTGTCGCTGGACTAAAAGGCGACTAATAGATCACAGGGACTATTAGATTTATTAAAACCTTCCTTTCTTGATTGATGTATATCGCTCAACCTATGATACCACTAACAGCATTTCAAATGAAAGTTCTTTATTTTAATGCTTCCAGAATTTTTAGTCACGGCTTTGGAGGGTTGTATGGTTTTTAATATACAACAACAGAAATCTATGGCTGGAAGAACTCAGCAAGTCTGGACTTACACATCTAGCCACTGTATAGCACCAATAGCCTTACATGACAGGAAAGGTTTGCAAGGCTACTTATGTTGACTGTGTAGTAGCAGAATGACCTATTCAGAACAAAGGTTCAACTGCTGCATAAGAACCAAAAATAGAAAAGAATAGCTTGTCATGTGCAAGCTGTAGAGTTATCCTGGTACTGGGCAGCATCAACCTCCATGTTACAGATCCTCCATTCCCCTTCTCACCCTCTACATCAGCTTTAGGATTGCAGTAACAACTGTGGCAGTCACTACCTCAATAAACTGGTTTCTAAGAAAGTGATAAAACAACAGCTACATTGAGCTTTTCTATTACTGTAAAAGTAATAAAGTTACTTGTATAATTAAATGCTGATATTAGCTGGCTTTTGGCTACAGCAAAGTTTAAGACTTCTAAAAAAACTCCATTAGTTTTTGGAATAATATTATCACTTAAGTATGACAGTGCTAAAATAATACTTAAAATCAGAATATGACTAAGAAGTCATGCTACAGGTTAACACCTGTTACTATTAGCAGAATTTCTAACCATCAATCTAAAAACAATTTTGTTTGTTTCATCTTTCATCAAACATAACACTTTTTTTCCAGTTTCCCTTTGTTCTTTTGTAATACAGGAGAAATGAAATTAGTATGAAAAATGGAAGCTTACATTCATGCACTTGTTTCCAGTTAATTCCATACTAAGAACATGACATGAGGAAAGAATCTGACATAAGGAAAAACCATATAATAAAAAGGTGTGTTTTTAGAAATGTAAATAGTTTTAAAAGTAGTGTCAGCCTCTGAGGAATGAGAATAGGAAGATAAACATACAAGGGAAAGGAGGAGATAAATAAAACACAAATATTGAGCAGAAAGTTCACTATAGCGCCTTTTTTTTACACTAAGGAGACATATCTAAGCAGTCACAGAAGCATGTGACTGAATCATGGGGGTATTTACAGGGACGGGTTTTATAGTCCTATAGGGGGTTAAGCAGCTTTTAAAATCCATAAATCACATTCATTTATTTACGTCCATATACATAATGCTGTGTTGGTTTGAAAGTGCCCCAAAGGAATCATCTGAGGACAAATTATCTTACTTTCAAGCCCTTTGTAAGGACAGCACTATAATTGTTCTTTTCAGGGTAGTGAGATTTTAACAGATACAATTAACTCCTTAGTACCCCACCTGCTTCATGGCAAAAATAATCTACTACTAGCTTATACCAGTAGTGAGTTCTTCCCCCACCAATCCATTGCTATGCTGTGCTTATTGGTTAGTAGAAGGGTGAAGCCAAAGCTTTACCTACCTTGCCTGCCTATTTCTTCACCATTTACATGGAGGTGGAAGAAATTGTCCCATGGCATTTTTTTTCATTCTTCTGCAAAGATTTAGGCAACCCACGAAAAGGACTAACACTACCTACTTTTGTATGGGTATGTATGACAAGATGCCATCTGCCCCCATTTTATCTTTGTATTCTATATAACTAGAAACATTTTCTGATGTAATGCTGTCAAACCATGAAAAAAGAATGGCTATATATACACTACCCTACATTTTACAATAATAATTTAAATTACATATTTTTTGCATAAGTATATTTGTCTAAGCAGTTCTTTGTCTTTTGCTACTTTTAGTAATTCATCTAAAATAATTAATGAATTTTATAATTAAAAATGTGTATAATTTAGAAACAGTCCAAAACATCCTTATGCCCTCAGCCATACACTTCATCACCAGTAATCATAATTTTATGCACACTGCCAAGACTTCAACCCTATTTCTGCAGAAGTTGGAGGTATAATCCATTTTCTATATTAGCCTCCATGATAGCACATATTCTCATTAAGGCAGCACATTATTCATGTATTCATTCACTCATTCATACATATTAATAATTTCTTAGTGAGTGAAATCCCTTTACAAGGAATCAAGCATTTTTAAACAGTTTTAAAAACCCACAATAGTTATTAATGGGTGCTATAGGGCTATTACTTTCTTCAAATACATATTTTTCCAAATATTTACTTGGTGATTTACCCATGGCGTTATAAAGAGTGAGAACTGTTCCGCTTTCTCCAGAAGAAATACTGAGCCAGATTCCAGTCCCTACAATGGCCTGGAGAAGATTTCCCCTGGCATAAGGACAGAATAATGTCTATGCATGTGACCCTGTGTTATTGCTCCTCCCAGCCGGGGAGTATTGCCATCATGTCAAAGCTGTTCCTCATGCTGACACTTCAAGAAGGTCGGGCCCTGTAAGAGACTTTAAAAATACCTTGCCTCTAGAGACTTCTGCTTAAAAACTCCCCAAGGTCACAGATTCCCTGCTACCACCAAAGTGAAAAAAACCCACTATCTTCTTGAACGCAGGAAGAAATCACTTTAGGTAAAAGAGCTTGGGGTACCCCTCTGGAAGAAGTGCCTAAAACAAAGTAATTAGACTTCTTATAAGAGTCTTTGCTTTTTAATCCACAGAAAAGTCTAGTGTGTGTTCTGAGCTGTAACCCAACATCACTGTCAATACGTGTTTATTTTATGGAATGCTGTAAAATATGAAAGGAATTTGATGTCTGAAACAAGTAATTAATCAAAATACATGGTACAGTATTTAATCATTGCAAAAACATATATATCCAGAATAAAATGGGAAACTTTGTGAGCTTCTGATGATAAAGTGGATATATATAGTCCTGTCCTAGATGAGGGGTTAGGGACTCTGTAAACTGGCTAACTACTATTATTGTGACTGGCTTCCAATTGTCATGTGCAATTTCCCTTCTTTCCCTCATCTTGCAGTCATCTTCCCTCTTACAGTCAGTCTGAAATTCAAGCTATGAATTTTTTTATTTTCTCAAAAAAAAAGCATTTTCTGTAGTAAGATCTCATGGGTTTAAACATTTTGTATTACTCATGCAATATTTTTCAAAATTCCTGGAATGATATCAGAACACACCCTTTGCTACCTGCACAAAAGCCCAAACATGCTAATGTGAAATACCATACCAGGAAACCTGTCTGTGTGGACATCGAAGGACTTCAGGAGAAGCATCTTCCTTTCTTCTGAAGAAGCTTTCTATTTACTGTTACAGTTTTCATAACAGACATTAACTAAATGTAGCAAGGAAATTTGTCCTTGTGTAGTAAGATGCTTTAATACATATTAGTTATTCTGCCATCATATTCAACTTTTGTTTTCTCATTTAATAGTGCAAGTAGGAGTTAAATCTTTCTACATTCCTTTCAAGAAGTGCTTAATATCATGTTTCAGTGTCTGTTACATTTCTCCCCTTTCTGGATTAAAGAACAAGAGAGGCCAGATGCGGTGTGCATTGACACCTGATGAAGATCCAGCCAAGGGAGCAGAAAATCATCACACCTACCCAGCTGAGGATTGCTTTGATATAAATGTAGTCTCGGGCTCAGAACTGGCTCTTTCACTATGCTCCTTGTAGTTCCAGCACATAAGATACTTTCAGGATCATGTAAGGTGAGGAAAAGTATAGAAAACATACTGTGTTCTGGCAATCCCCAGATAGTGAAGAGCCTCTTGCATAAAATTGGCATAGCAGAAAGTGTGGACCTTGTTTTCTAACTAAGATGATTATTATATTGAGAGTCTTATTACAACTACTTTCATACTGGTAATGTACCTGAACAAAACTTTACCTTTGCTTTCTCTCTTTGGGTGAAATGATCATCTGGATCTTCAGCCCTTAAACCCAATTTTCAATCACTTCACCTGTAATATTGGGAAAGTCTCTTTCCCCCAAGGCACATTCTAGTCACAAGAAAGGATTTGTCAGTTGAGTCTGAACCATATTAAAGACTACTCTTAAAGTCAGTAGCAAAATGTCTCAATAAGAGCAAGAGCAGACCCGATTAATCGTACGAGGGATTTGTCGATGAAATGTTACTTCTTGAATATCATGGCAGTAATTTACTCCCAACTATATTATATGGAATTCTTTATTTTTCTGGGTTATGGCCTCTATTTATGGATCCCGATGTCCAAAACCATTACTTCTTTGTAGACTCCACATTCTAAGCACTACATTGTCGGATATACAATACACCTCATTTGAGTGTAAAAATGGCACTAGTGTCCTCATTACCCCCCATCCATTTATAGCATTAGGCTAAAGAACTGACAGTCATGAGATGCATTACTTGTACCTTCTGAATGTGGTATTGAGAATAATATTTAAAATGTCCGTTGTTACTTAAAATTTCTGAGAGCTTTCCTGATCCTTGCAGGCCAAGATTTTCTGTGGGACAGTGAATGAGCTAGGCTTAGAGGCAGTCAATCTGCAGACATTCCTGGGCTAAATTCTACAAACAACTACTTTAAAGACTGTGGAAATCCAAGCCCATATAATGCTTATGTAACATGGAGCATGGTGCTGAAGTAATATCATACTTAACTCCATTACATGTATCTTTTTCATACATCTCAGCTTAACTCTTTTCTGTAGAATAGACAAGAATTCTGACATGTCAGGACTTTTCAGAAAACATTACACAGAGCTAAACCTCAGTGCTAATATATATAAAACCTTGACTCATTGTTTTTAATGGGATTTTTTTGAAGATGTAATAGTAATAGTTCCCCGTTAGCTTGAAAGACAGGGTGTCATATAGTTTTTTAATAAACAAATATTTAATGCAAAAACATTGTAAATATTTGGAATACTGATGAATAATTTTTAAACAAAGCTGTGAGGTTGTAAATCTAGTAGTTCTTATACAAACTTCCCCGCTTTGTTGCTGTTACATATATTTAAATGCAGCGCTTCAACATAACATCTACACTTCTGCATTTTAGCACAGATTGCATCTCCTTTAACTGGGACTCTCTTGTCTTGCAAGATCCATGGTCCAGCATGACCATGGATGTTCTTGGATGAGAGAGTCCCGGAGCAGGAGAGCCAGCAGCTGGGAACCCCATGAGTCTGGTGGTTGCGGGGCCGTAGCATCCAGCACAGCAGTGGTACTGAGGCAGCCTGGGAAGTGGTGGGGAGTTATATGGGCTGCCTGCTGCCCAGCAGTGAAGCCAGGACCATGACTGCCCAGGAGGGGAAGCCTGGATGGGGCTGCATAATGGGGGCTGTAATGTCCTGGGCAGCAACAGCTGGTCCAGAACTGCTGCGGTGGTGGTGGCAGCATAGTTAGGGTTGCCCAGGAGATGAAGCCGATTCGGGCCATGCAAAGTGAAAGAAGCAGCACAGCTGGGCTCATGTGACATCCAGCAGCGGGGTTGAAGCTGTGGATGCAGCAGCCCAGAAGGGGAAACCTGGCCATGGCTGCAGCCGCCCAGCACAGCAGCGCTGCTGGCCATGTGCTACCCAGCAGGTAGTGGAGCTGGGGATGGGGCTGGCCAGCAGGAAGCCTGGCTGGACCAAAGGAACCAGCAGTGGGGAGAGCCAGCGGGCTGAAAGCATGATCTCAGGGGACCTCCCATTGGCCAGCAAATTCCCTCATTTGGGACCAGTCAGGTCCTAATGGTGTGGGACCAGGCAGGTCCAATCTGTATACCCATTCACCGCTGATTATCTTTTAGAGAAGATTTCTCAGTGTCTGTACTGTGGCTACAATATGTAGCAAGTCCCACCTTATTTTTTTTGAGTTTTCCCCCCACACCACAGAGCCTTGTCTGAACACAAAAATCTAGGGAACCTTACAGCTAGCAACATTCCAGTCTTTCAGTTCATAGGGGACTTGTCTGCTCAGTTGGTGATAAGAAAGAAAACCTGTAACTGGTAAGATATAAAATCAAACGCGTACAAGTATGGGAATCAGCATATAAAACATCCTTCCTTGGATTTCCATAATTATCTCACTCTGTAGGACACTATCTTTCCACATGAGCTCAGCTAAGTCAGGCAAACATTTACAAATCTTCACCTCACTGAGCTCTAATGGGAATAAAATTCCAGTTTAAAAGTAGCTAACTAAACATAGGCTGTTCTAGCTACAGCTGCCTAGGCTGGCAGATTTGGCCCTGCCATCTCTCTGTCATAATGGACCCATGGGCTTGTTGTGACCCAAAACACTGGGTTGCAATTCTACGCACTTAAATTTGGTCAGGTTACCCCTCCATTATGATAACTCCATGAAACAGGGGATGGGAGGTACTCTAAAATGTTACGTAACATGGCAGATAGTATTAAGTAACTAGGCTTCTGTAACTAATAATTAACTGCAAGTCCTGTAACCTATGTAGCCTCCTGTGGTGTAGCTATCCCTCTAGCTCCATAACACATTGATGTGGCTCAAACATTATCTTAATTGCTTACTGAATAAGTAATTCTGGAATAGTATTGGCCTGTATCCAAAATAGTGCAATCATTGAGATCCAACTCTAATAGGAGATATATCCACCAGTCTTCTTTCAGTCCACTGTGAGCCCACAGGGCTGCCTTTAACTCCTATATGTATACTATACTCCCCTCTACTCCCCCCAACCCCCCCAAAGACTCTGGCTGGTTCAGCTCTCAAAGGATCCGTCTACACTGTGGTGCTATTTTGGAATACTTCTGGTATCCTGAAATAACTATTCCGTGTCTTGACTGCACCTGTTATTTTGAAATATCTTTTGAAATAACGGGCATGCTGTTCCAACCTCCCTGTAACTCTTGTTCCAGGAGGATTAAAGGACATTTCAAAATAGTGGTTTATTGAAAAGTTTGGCGCTGTGTAGACAGCTCCAAATTATTAAATAAGCTATTTCAAAATACATTGCAAATAAGCTACACAATTTGTATAGCTCAAATTGTGTAGTTCATTTTGAGATACGGATGCTGTGAAGATGCACCCAACTAGTGCATATGCATACATCTACAGGAATGTAGCAGAATCATATTGTATCCAGTTTTAAATGTGTATATCTCAATCTTATAAATGTAACCACTGCACTTGTATATGATTGTAACTATCCTGAAAAATGAGTGTCCAATGTAATTTGTAACTGCTTGTGAACAGAACTGTAAAACACTATGAAATGTTTGTATCTGCATCATACAAATATGTCAATTAACCACTACTTATGTCCAATAGAAGACATCTAAACATGGCTTCCCAAACGCCATTTTAAAATTGGGTTCCATTCTTCAGTCTTCCATCAGTAATCTTGTTTATGTCAAGTACCAAATGTTCACCAGGTATACCTGTTAAGATTCAAATCTGATGGCACGTGCATTCCATTAAATGTGTTATTATCGCCAACCAATAGATGTAAAAATATGCAAAATAGAATGCTCCCTAGACCAATCATCTTTGAAGGGTTTTGTAATGAGATGTTATCCAATCATTTTGAATTATGCCAGAATGGCATCATTCAATGTCCAATCAATTCAAATCTTAGGCCTCATACATAGTCATGAGCCTAGATTATAAAAGCCTTTGCCCCGCAGCAGTTGCTCTGTTGCGTCAGGTTCGTTGGTTCCGTTCGTCAGGTTGTTTGTAGCGTCAGTCTAGGATTTAGGAGAGTGCGTGAGGTCTATCTTAGTGCTAGGTTCTCGTATGAGAGAGGTACTGTAAAGCTTTAAGGGTAAGCCTGGGCAGAAGGCTCATAGTTTTACTTTACTCTTTATAGGTTAGGTTAGGTTTAGTTAGTTTAGTTTAGCAATTAGGATAGGTTAGAGATCGTCTTCATGACTGTCCGACAGGCTGTGTCAGTGCGAAGCATTTCGGCCATCATCGTGTTTGTCTGGCGGGCACGT
>JANRFK010001234.1:56670665-56683031 GCA_030068395.1 Apalone spinifera | reverse complement strand
TAAATCCCCGCTTCATTTGCAATTGCGACTGGCCTCCTTTGCATGCCTTTTCCACAAAGGGGGCCAGTCTAGACACAGCCATGGTGTCTCATTCTCCATGATGGGTAAAAATAAAACCAACATGTTAATTGCAGATCATTCATCATCTTAGTTTTAAAAAGAAAAAAATAAATTGACTGACAGGTTTAAATATCAAGGTAAAAAACAAAGGGCTTTTTTTCTCCTCCCCCAGATAAATGAAATCATATTTACTTTTCTATCTCTCTTCAACTGTTTTGACACCAACAGGCTACTCAGTTGATTCCAAACCAGGAAACTGCCAATGTGACTATATAACAGTAAAATATAATGATGCAGTAAATTTTCTGCTGGAATTTTTTCTACGTTGCTGCCAGAGTAAAACATTTGCCAAGAGAAGTGAATTAATACTCCTTTATATAAAGAGGAACACTACACTTATAAAAAAAATCCTAGGGGATAGTTTTACTGCTAAATTTCAATAGTATCTCTATTGGTAATTCAGTCAACTTCTGCACAGCATGGTATGGCAACTACTGTAAATATCAGATGCAAGATCTGCTTTGTATCAGAACTGCATTTAAAATTCATTCATTCCCAAATATCTAGACAGATTTAAATATTTCACTAAAACCTTTTCTTTGGAGAATGTGAGGGAACATCATAGAAAGATTTAATAATTTTGGCTTATTACAGATAACAATAAGCTCTTCATTGAAATGTAACATTCTGCCTTAAAGATGTCCTTTTTGTGAAAAACACCTCAACATCTTTTTAGCCAAATTATCAACTCCTCATGAATTCACCACTGTTGGTTTCTCTATCGATGCAAAAATTAAAACAACAGAGTCAATGCCTCATACTAAAAAGGAGAGAAGCAAATAACACTTACATTCAACCATTGATCTACCCCAGCCTTCTTCAAGCAATAATTAGGGAATGGATCAGAGAGGGAATTCAGCTAGTAAGTGGAATTTAAAGCTAATTGCTTTCTCTATTGTTATCTGTGAAAGTGTTAGAAATATTTGTTTTGTTGGTTTTTAATGATAATTCAGCATACAATTTTCACAATAGAAGTGATATACACTTTATATTTCCTGGAACTGCATGTATCCATTTCATTATAGTATTAACAAATTCGTAAAGAGGGCTGAAAGATTTACATTACCTCTTACATAATTAGTGCATAAGAAATGTATAATCTCATATTTCAAGCTACAGCAATTTTACTGATGTGACATCAATGTCATATGAAGAACCTGAATAAGATATATACATAGACCATGCATACTTGTGATTTACACTCTGATGCAGTTAGGATAAAAAGATGTAATACACATTTGCATTGCACCATTTAATGGTGTACATAAGGCGAGAAATAGTGGGGGAGATATGTCATGCCTTGTTTTTACCTCTGGTGGCATACCGTGTACTTGCAGACTTCCTGAATTGGGCAAGATGACTGCTGGATAGGCCAAAATTATCCAGCAATTGGGTGCAATGGGTACTGGAGGATGTGCTCATTATCTACATAGAATCTAACAACTAATTTCCTTTGGGGGCAAGCATTCTTGCAGGACATACCCACAGGTATGCACTAAGAGTGAAACCAATGAGACCATAAGGGGAAGGGAAACAATTTATAAATAGGAGGCATGGGAGCCAAACTGAAAAACTCAGTGATGGATTAATTCTAGCATCAGAAGAGTCAGCTGTAAGGGCTGTGCTCCAGAGAACTTGAGCAATTGTTGGCTTTAGATTGCAGGTTCCCTTACATCACTGGACAAGAAGAGAGGATAAGAATTGCTTCAGGCTATGCAAATTGCTCATTGATATTGCAAATACTCAAGCAGAGTTTGATAGAGACTGTGGAACAATCACACATTTCTCAGACTAAAGAGCTAGAAACAATGTGTAAGTGCATTTAGAAGAAAGCCCAGGAAAATGAATGTGTGTGTACATATATGACTATATCTTGTGTAACCCCCTTTTTCCTCCCCGGGTTACTCGGGAGCAGGTCACACTGACATGTGTGCCTGGGCGCCTGATTCTTTTAACATAAAAGGATATCCTGAGTACCACAGTGGTGATGTTGTTTAGTTGGGAATTCCCTATGCACCCCTTGCTGCAGTTCCTTATTCCTAAAGGATATACAATGGTGGTGCCTCCATCTGGCTGGCCCTGTACACACTTAATGGTGTTCCTTGGAAGCCTCCAGGAATAAAAATATTCCAGCAATAATCTGGCTCCAACTGCAAGACAACAACTATAAATAATATACATCTAATTGATTAAATTAGAATTAACACTTCTTTACTTAAACAAATAGAGTTTAACGGATTTAAAGCAAATAAAATCAATTAAAGTACACAGAAATAAAGGGAATTTATCTGGCATTTGCACTGCCACCATTTATCCCTCCCTAGAGTGTGCACTCCTCTGGATTCAGAGTCCCAGATGTTTGCATGGGTGCGCTGGAAGGTCTGCAGCTGGAGTGGAAACAGCCCTGTGCAGATCTCATGTGTGTTAGTCCAAACTGACTAACTGCAAAATCCAAAAGCCAAAAGCCAACTGCAAAATCCCTCTGCCTTTAGAGCACGCTCCACCAAATGCCAGCAGCTCTGGCTCACTGGGCTGGTCACTTTGCCTCTCTTTGGACCCAGAGTTAGTCTATATCTCAGAGGCCTGTCCCAGACAGCACTTTCCCAAAGAGCCCAGTTACTCACAGTTTCCTCCTGTATGCAGGTTTATGTAGCCCTTCTCAGCCACAGGCACAGCCAGAGTCTCTCCCCTCTATGGACAATCAGCAGCCTCTGAAGCAGCCTGTTAGACCCAAGACCCATAGGCTCTCAGTCCCAGGCTTTTGCTGCAACACAATAGCTCCTGGACTGGACAAAGGCTCCTCCACAGCAGCCTGGATCCTCTCTCCAAAATGATGAGACTCTCTCTCTCTCCCAAAATGCCTGGACCAGCACATGTTTCCTCCTTTTTCCTCAAGGGTTCATGGGAGTTGTAGTCTCTAGGGATAGATTGCAGCACAAAGGATCCTCCCAGAAAAAGTCAGAGGCCTCTTTAGTAAGGGTATTACATTTGTTACTACAGCAAGTTAAAATATAAGCACTAACATTTAGGGAGAAATCCTGAAGATGAGGGCAGAAAACAGAGTTAACAGTATTCACCATTTTTTCCAAGAGTTAACTTCTGTATGTATACTAAATCTAGATGATACAGATAAATACAAAATCATTAAAGGGAAACCATTACCTTAATTCTCAGACTTTTAACTAGTTTTTTAATAGTTATATATCAAAGTCCTGAAAAGTCTAAACTCTGGTCTATAGTTGAGTAGAGAGGTTAGCTGAGGCATAGGAATGGGGAAAGAAATATGATAAGTAATATTAGCATAGGACTTTACAAACTTGTCTTACAAGAGACAAATATCTCAGTGTTTATTCTGAATGTAATATATCATGTTTATTATGGTTGTGCCTAGGAATCCACCAAGAATGGCACTATACAAATGTCGAATAAGAGATAGTCCCTGTCCCAAAGAGTTATGTGACTAGCCAAGACAGATATAGTACATGCACGCTGAAGCGACATCTTACACTACGAGTTCTCAGCAAAAAATATGCTAATGAGGAACTCATTTGCATGAGTCATGATCTCATTTTCATATTTTCTGCCAATCCGTTTTTGCAATGAGGATTTTTGCACAAAACCAAGTGTGGACATTTTCTTTTTGCACAAAACCCCCTTTTTCCGCAAGATCCTTAGGCCCCCAAAAAGGAGGATATTAGCATATTCTTAATAGCATATTCTTTGCCGAGAAAACTTGTAGTGTAGATGTAGCCTGAGTGAACTGCGCACTGGTAGGAAATGTTATGTTTATTCTGCATTTTTTGTTTTATTTAAATCCTTTTTGGGGGTTACGTTAGAAAGGAAGCACCTAAATGGAAAGATAAGGAAAAAAAGGGGATGGAAAAACCAAACAATGAGAGCAAAGAAGGAAAAGTTCCAAGTGCTGAAAGTGGTCTGACATCCTTGCTTGCTGCTGTCCTGCTAAAGTTGAGTGTTTTGTTTGTTTATTTGCTTGCTTTTGAGGAATAACTTATTTGCCAAAAATGCAGTTTTTGTCAACTCAAACTAATTTGTGACATTCACCTGATTAGTTTCAGTAAGGACAAAGGTTTTCAGAGCCAGCTCTGGAAAACTGTGTGTGCTCCTTTAGCCAAGTGATTATGGTAGTTAACTGGGATGAGAGAGATCTATTTCTCTCCTCTCTGGCATAGATATTTGAACACAGATTTCACTCCTCCCAGGTGAACAGCCTAACCCCCAGGCCATAGGCTGTTCTAGGATGAGTTGCTTTCAATCTTTCTTGTTGAAGTTGTTCAATTTCATTGGACTAAAGAGAGTCAGAGGAGCTCTATAGTCTGGTGATTAAGACACTCATCTCAGAGGTAGAAGATGTGGATTAAATCCTTCCTCTGAAACAGGCTAAGAAAAGATTTGAATCCCCATCTCCTACCTTCCACATATGTTCCATAATCACCAGGATACAGTCACTCGCTCTTTGGCCTATTTAATATTTATGTACCTATAAAAAGTGGAACAGTTTCAACAAGAAAGGTTGAGAGTAAACACCATCTTTGCACTCCAAAATAGCCAGATAGTTGGGATACATAATTAGGCATGATGCAATTTGAGGTAAGTTCCTGCTCCATAGTGGAGATTCAACCTACAGTCACTCATATTCCATGCAGATACAAATCCCATCTTCAGGGTGAGTGCCTGCACATACTTTTCTCATTGGCTAATAAAATTGCCAGACTTTTTGGAACTGAACCAATATTTTTTCTGGCCATATTGAAAAGAATCAGTTATTTACCCCCTCTGCTCTGACTTGAATCTCTGACTTGCTTCTCCCTGCAATTTCCTTCACAAAACCTACATGGTTGTGGGATGCACATTGCTCCTTGTGTTGCCAAAGAGGAAGGGGTTCTTCCCTGGACAGTTTTGGGCTTCAGGGATGCTGGAAGTGGCCCCAATTGGTCCCCCTTTTACAATCCCTCTTCTCTAGTGCAGCAATTCCTGTTTAATTATTTTCTGCAGGTACTCTAGATTTAGTCTGTCTGTCTCTGCCCTACGGTTTTCCCCAAAACTGCCAACCTATCAGGAAAGGGTAGGGAACCACATGGCTCCTAGTGCCCACAGAGAGTGGAGTATCTTTTACGCTGTTGTGGGAAGACCCAGATAGTGGTTAATATGCAGATGTCATCCCTGTGTTTTTTTCCTCTCCTGTTTATCTTCTAACATATTAGAACTTCATTAAATGCCTTATAAACAGAAAATCCAGGAACTCCCTTCTGCCCCTCCCCATACACACATCCTTCTCTGTAAACCCTTCTGCCCACCATGTGCGTGAAAAGTATTGACAGCTGCTCTAAACTGGTTTCTTCCACAAACAGCTATCAGCAGTGAATGCCTTCAGGCATGGATAAGGCAAAAAGAGGTTTTTGCTCTTGATGTGACACCGAGGCTGTGTCTAGACTGCAGGCTTCTTTCGGAAGAAGAGTTTTTGGAAGAGATCTTCTGAAAAGACTTCTTCCAAAGAGTGTCTACACAGCAAAAGTGCATAGAAAAAGCGATCTGCTTAATTGAAGGATAGCGTCCATTCAGTGTGGAAGCTATCTTGCATTCAAGCTGTGATTACTATGGATGGAGTGGCCACCTGGGCACCCCTGCTTTTTCCTCTTCTTTCAAAAGAACCCCTCTTCCCCATCCACACAGGCCTTTTTCTGAAAGAGCTCTTTTGGAAAAAGGCTTCTTCCCTCTAGAAAGAGGTTTACCAATGTTGGAAAAAACCGTCTGTTCTTTCAATTTTTTTCCAAAAAAATGTGATTTCACTGTGGACATAAGTGCAGTGTAGACATACCCCTAGTGGGTGTAGTATTTATGGAACTAAACATAAAGTGGAACTCGCCTCCATCTTGCTTATACAGTTTCATTTAAGCTCAGTTGACTATCCCTTAACACGCAGAACATCAATTCTCTAACTTGTTCCAGACTCTTATATCACTAATACTCCAAAAATAACATGCCCAACAGCCATAGCCTCTTTTATTTGATATCTAGTTATGAAGCCTAGCAGACTTCTGTTTTCTGTTGGACACAATATTAGTTTCTTATTTAAAACTTACATGCTTTGGAATGATATTGAATCCCTACATGCTTTTGATGGGAAAGCCCAAGAGAATATACATTCAGAAAAGCCAAAACAGTCCCAAGGCTCAGGAAAAGGCCAACACATATGTTTATTATAGGATCAATATATTGGTGTTTTGTGAGAGGACATCACAGACTAGAGTTGATGGTAGGAAGTCACTGGAGAAACTGAGTAGATTGTGATAGAAAGAGGAGGAAGAGTTCATTATCCAACCCTGTAAAAAGAATGCACACTGGTTTGCAGACAGGTTTAATATTTGGTCAAGTCTTATCTTCCAAGGTTTGGGATTAGGGGCTAATTTTCAATAAAATATATACAGAACACACTATGAGGGTGTGATTTCTAAAATACCCCCCTGTATTAGGCACTAATTGGTCTGAGTAGACCCTGCTAGTGAACACTAAAAGTTCCCTAATCAGCTTCAATATGGCACTATTTGAACAGTACTATTTTAGAACACCAGTACTGATTTAATATCTTTTACATCTCACTTATCATGGAAAGAACATACACAAAATAATCTTCTTGTATCCCCTAGTTATATTTAATTATCATTAATACTTTTTAGCCTAGTAAAAGATGCATGACTATCACTATTTTTGGTGGACAAAAGGACAGGCAGAGAATGACAGACAAAATAAGGAAGCAAACAACACAATGGGATAGATACCGTTCATTTATACCTTGCTCCATGGGTAGGCTCTTTGACGGATTATTACTTTTACATGCCCCTGTGTCTAGGAGAGAGGATCTTGGAGAATAAAGAGCGAGCACTGAGGGAGAGCGTGAGGGGGAGAGATGCTGCTCTATGTACTGTAAAAAGTTAAAACAGGTCTTTGGTCCTCTCCCAGTGCTGTAGTTTGCTTTCTGCATTCTTTTAGATTTCAGTTTGCTTTGCAGATGGCTTGCAGAGGCAGAAGGCACTAAAGAAAATGTTTTCAATAAAACATACCGTTCTAAGAAGGACTCTGTTTGCGTTGGGATAAAATCTCACTGCTTGAAGCATATAGAAAATAAATAAATAAAACAAAACCAATATTAGAACAGGCTCTTCTCTGTGAAAATCTCTGTGTAATCTGCTGTTAACTTTAACATGTCATATTCAGTTCTGTCTTATCTATTTACTACTTTTGCACTTCCAACAAACAGAGCAGTGCTCTTGCCTTTGTATTATTTTTTTAAAGATATATAAAGTATATATCAATATTAGAATTAGGTTGGGTCTAAAGTTTACCAGCCATCAGGCTGCATTAAATGACAGGGAAACTTTGTGGTGATCTAACTTTAGAAAATAAATGACCTTATTTTATAAAACTGCTATATATTGAATGTTTACAGGTGGCCCCCATCCTGAGATGCAATTGGTTCCTGGGGAAGCGTCGCAAGTCAGGGGCCTCATAACTCAAACCCTTATTTACGATATGCGCCGTGCACCATCGTAAATGTAGGCCAAGGACCAAAGTTGGGAGTTTCCACCCCCTTCCGCACTTACAAAAATGGTTCTAAGTGTGAGGGGTCAGAACTCGGGCGGTCGCATGTCGGGGGTTTCCTGTGTTTGAACTACATCTAATTAGTTAAACCACATCTAATTAGTCAAACCATAAGCATAATTCATCTGAGGATTCTTAGAACAGGCTCCCTCCTTTTGAGATTACTCAGACATTTCCTGCTAATGGATCATCTAAAACTAGAGATTCATGAACCTGAGAAATAATAGTGATTAATTGGGAAAAGTAAAACAGACAACCAGTTTTGAACCTGTTTAAAGTTTGCTTTGGTATGTGGTTTGCATTTCTCCAGTTTGTCTGAATGAGTTGACCTATTTCAGGGGGAACCCCAAATTTGCTTCAATAACTAGACCTCGCAGGGTTATATTTTCAAAAGACCTAAGTCAGTGGTCTCCAACCTTTTTAAGCACGAGATCACTATTTGAATTGAAGTCACTCCAGGATCTAGCTCAGATCCAAATACCCTTGTCCCACCTCTTCAAGGCCCAGCCCTACCCTACCCATTCTCCAAGGCTCTGTCCTGCTTACTCTGTGGCAATGGGGTATGAGGGTGGGAGAAGGGCAATACCCTGACATTAGTGGCCCCCCTTTTCTGCCTCCTCACCCTGTAGAGCAAGCAGGAGGCTCCCAGGGGCAGCTCCAAGACAGAGGGTGGGAGCAGCACAGCAGTGGGGAGGAGGGGCAGCTGAAGTGCTGGTAGTTGATATCCTCCCAGCCAAACCAGTCAGGAGCCTCTGTTAGAGACTCCAGATCTACCAGTAGATTCCAATCTATTTGTTGGTGATCACTGGCCTAAGGGACATAAAGAGCTTAAGTTTCATTCTTGGAAATATGAAAGTAATTTAGTCCTCATTGACTTAGTTTCTAGGACATATAGGCTATGTCTACACAGCAATATTTCAAAATAACAGTCTGCTTCTACACAGCCAGCAGTTATTTCAACATAATGTCAAAATACTGTCAAGCTGGACGACTTCTTATCCCAACTCCTGTAATCCTCATTTTTGCTACGTCTATACCAGTGTTTCTTAAACTATGTTCTGTGGAACACTGGTGTTCCGTGAACAACTTCAGGTGTGCCATGACCTCTTCTTTGTTTTGATTTCTTCTTTGTTTTTTTCTTTTTGTCTGACAACAATTTTTTTTTAAGAAAATTTTCATAGGTGTTCCTCACAAAAAAGATATTATTGTTTGATAGTCCGTGGTCTCAAAAAGTTTAAGAAACACTGGTCTAAATTATGAGCCTCTTCAAGAGGAAGTGCAAATGGAGCACTCATTTGCATATATCGCACTCATTTGCATATCATCCTTGGAACCCTTTTGCACAAGAGGTTTTTGTGCAAAAAAGCACTGTCTAGACAGCTCCTTTTTGCACAAAAAAACCTCTTTTGTGCAAGCGCCGTTCTGCCTCAAAAAATGGAAGAAACTTCTTGTGCAAAAGGGATCCGAGGAGGAAATGCAAATGAGAGCATGACATATGCAGATGAGTGCTTCATTTGCACTTCCTCTTGCGGAAGAGGCTCGTAGTGTAGAAGTAGCCTTTATGAGGAGTAAGGGAAGTTGAAGGAAGAGTGCTCTATTTCGAAATAAGTGCTGTTTAGACAGCACCAAAACTTGCTATTTTGAAATAAGCTATGCAATTGACATAGCTCAATTTGTGCAGCTTATTTCTAGACATGCCCATAGATACTGTGTTGACATGCCTATAGATACTGTGAGCACATGAGCCTTCTTCTCCATAGTATGTTCTTAATATCAAACACTGAATTCAGGGAGATCTGAGCATGTACTTTAAATGCCTTATTGAACAGGCTAGAATGAGAGATATCCAGCTCTGCCTTATCGGCACTGTATTTTTGTAAGCTTGTCTTGGCTCAAAACAATTTTTAAATGAATTAGGACACTAAAATGAAATAAGGACAAGGCAAGTGATGGAATGTTCTTGTCATCTCAAGATTTTCTTTTCCTCATCATTTCTGCATCCACATTTTTTCCTTCAACACCTTGTTGACAAGTTCATCAATAATAGCACACATTTTACAAGGTTTTCTAATTATGGAGGGGAGATCCATTAAATCAGCCTTTGATTTGGCTTGTGAACAGTCACTTAGAAATGGCATTAAATCAAATACCCTTCACCTCTCACAAATTCTAGGTACGTTTGGATACTGGACAGAGCATTGCTTTTGAAGTCTATTTCTATAATCTGTTCCAAGTGGATCTCAAATTTAAACTTTCCCAAAACACATTTTAATTGGTTTCTGTATTTCTATCACATTGTGTGATGTTTACTTAGAACATGGGCATTCAGCGTCTGATGCCAGTTAAGCATCAATGAGCTTAGGTGATTATACTAACATGAGATTTTTTTCCCTCCTATGCTTCATTGCAGCTCATCCTCCATCCTGCTCTTTCAGCTTTTCTTTCCTGCAACTCTAATACCTACTCCAAGAATCTAATTTCTCCAAGCTGCACTTAATGATGCCCATATGTATCTTCTAGACCCCTTTTTCTATAGTCCATAGACCCCAACCCCTGCAAATCTCTGTGTAAAACTTTCAGTGAACCCCTTTGCCCAACACATTTTAGTAGCTTAGCAAATCTAGCTGGTCACTTGGTATTTGCATTGGCTGTAATCAAATCTTTCAATGTCTGCATTCTTTAGAATTTGTCGAGATTCTGATCCTGTGAAGGATCCAGCCATCACAGAATCTGAATGCAGTAGACAAATCCAGCATAATCTACACAGGCCTGTACGCAGGCGAGGTGCAAAGGGTTCGAGCGCAAACCGCCCAACGTGATCCCCCAAGGGGCCGATTCTGTGTCTGCCTTGCTCCTGGGGAAGAAGGGGATGGAAATCAGACCTAGTCTTCCCCCAGACAGCTGGAACATGGGGAAGGGAGGCTGGGGCAACATGCCATTCTTGCCTTCCCTTAGCCAGCTGGAGTACACTTACGTGGGAGACCATTGGGGGTGCATTTGTACCCTTGCTTTCACATTTACAATAAAAGCACACACACACACACACACCAACAGAAATTCCCATGTTCAGGCCTGCTACAAGACCAGCAACACCCCCCATCCTCCCACGCATCATAAGATTACGGATGATCAACAGTAAGTAAAGAAGAACTGTTCAAGCAGAGCACTGGAAATAGATTTCAAATCAAAGCTTTAATGAACTGCTCCAAACTTTACAGTCTAAGAGGGTTATAAAACAAAATCTATTTATGAACCAACCAAAATCTATACAGAAGTTTATTGTTCCTCCCCCCACCCCACCAGAACTAGAGGACAAGTCTTTTAAATGTTGAAACATCCCACCAATATCTTTAGCTTTAAAAAAAAAAAGAGTTGTATCTCGATGAAAAAAAAGGAATATGGAGTGAGCAGAAAAGGGTGGGGCAGATGTTTTCTTCATGAAACATGCTAAAATTTGAGTATATAAATAATAATTGGCATTTTTTAAAAAATAACCTCTGTGTCCGATATTGTTCTAAATACTGCACCATATTCATATACATTCTTATTCCGGCCAGCCACTACTTAAGTTTAGAAGAAAATGACATATCACATTAGCTAATCACACTTGTCTCATTCTATAGCTGCTTCTGGCTGATTGGCAGCCCTTGTTCTGTTTTCATATTACACAGGAGACTATTAGAAAAGACTCCATTATAGTTATTTTTCAAATATTCTCTATTAAATCTAGGTAGAAAAGAATAAATTCACTGCATGCATGTTTGTAGTATTTCAGCGTGTTCTGCAAGTTGTAGGTGATGCTATGAAGATCAAAGTTGCTGCAGGCTACACAGGAGCAAAGATCTTACAGGCAGAAATGTCATAATTCAGATTTCCTTCATGCCTTGTCATTTGGCATGACATTCTTGTTGAAGTTAACCATAGCAACAAGCTGCTGGTAGAAATCTCAACTGACATTATGCGTCAGTGACGGTGACTGGTTCTGTTAACAAATATTGCTGAAATTCAGGAAAGTGGAGTCATATGTGTGTTAGCAGATAATTCTAAGCTAGAGGCACTGCATATGAACTTCCTCATGAGCAACTGAAAATTAAGATTCTCTTTACCTCCATGAAAGTCGGAAGCAACTTACCCAATTGCAAGCAGATTATCTTTAGAAAAAGCAGCAGCTTCTTTCCTGCAAAGTTTTGGATATTCACCTAAGGAGAAACTTTTTTAAAAGTAAGAGGCCAGCTCCTGTTTGCGTCCAGTACAGCCATTTTTTTGTGTGGCTCAAGCAAAAGAAAAAAGTACCTGAATCACATTAATAAGGCAGACAAGGATTCTTCTATGTTAGGGGAGTGTCCGTGTGTAGTGTCTTTGTCACAATTCCTGCGCCTAGATTAGGAATAGCAGAAGGTATGGATGAAGTATCTTGGACTCTGACAATCCCCACCAGGGGTGGATGAGAATTTTGTGGGGCCCTGGGCAGCACAATTTCTCCGGGCCCCCCTTTGGAGGAAAAAAATAGAAAAAAAGCATCAAATGTGAAAATTGCAGGCTATTTTCATATTAAATGTGAATTGGGTAAATTTAATAGATACTTAATTTAGTTGGATAATTTTTATTCTAATTATATTGTAATTCATT
>JANRFK010001234.1:56614807-56642419 GCA_030068395.1 Apalone spinifera | reverse complement strand
AAGTTTTTCTATTTGTTCCAAAACATCCTCTAATGACACTTCAATCCAGGACAGCTCCTCCGATTCATCACTCACAAAGGACAGTGCAGTTTTGGGAATCTCCCTAACATCCTCAGCTGAGAAGACTGAAGCAAAGAAATCATTTAGTTTCTCCGCAATGGCTTTATTGTCCTTTATTGCTCCTTTTATATCTCGATCATCTAGGGGACCCACTGGTTTGTTTAGCAGGTTTCCTGCTTCTAATGTACTTTAAAAACATTTTGCTATTTCTTTTTGAGTTTTTGGCTAGATGTTCCTCCAAATATTTTTTTGCTTTTCTTATTACATTTTTACACTTGATATGACAGTGTTTATATTTCTAAGGGAATAGGAGTCTACTACCTGCAACAGTGTTGATGCTGGTAAATAGTTGTTAACAAGCCAAGTGTCTCATTATATTTAAAGCTATCAGGTTTAATGAAGTTTGTATTCTAAGTGATAAAAGGTTGAGTTTCTCCGTCAGTCCTATGAGGGCTAATGCATCTACTATTTATCTGTTTTGATGAATGCAATACATCTCTCTAAATAATCATCAATTCATTTAAAAGTACAAATGACAATAATCCATAGTCCAGAAATCTAAGAAGGAAAACAACTCTGTTTACAGTCCTCTTTCAGAGTAACCTATCTAAATAGATGGGATGTGACTGGCATCAAGTCAGTATTCAGGGTAGATAAGGAGGAAGGAGCTGAAGATGACAAAGGAGTCATTAGTTAGATGGAAAAAGAGAGGAATGCAGGCAACAAACATCAGAGATATTAGGTTTGTATGATGTCAAGCTTTGAAAGCAAGGATATGGATAGTGAAAATTACCTTCTTTGCAGACGTTAAAGCACTGAATACTCTGACAAGACCCATGTCTGATGGGAAAGGCCATGGCCTTCTTAGCCCAGCATAGCTGTTGTTGATCATTGTTTCTATCTGGACATACAGAATCAGTTGTGAATCAAATAGACTCCTCGTGTGAACTTTGGTAATTAAAGATGCCCCATCATCGTATCAAAGGCTATTGGCAGATCTAAAAAAATCCAGTTGGACACCTGTCTTTTGTCCAATGGAAAAAGTTAATTGACCAATGCAGCTAATGCTACCTCTATTACATATGAGGGACTGGAGAAGTTAAGGTATTGCCAGAGTTGCTGCAGTACAACCTTGTCAATAATTTTCTCCCTGAAAGGAACATGAAAAACAAAAACTGCTGTGATTCAGTGTCAAGAATGTCTGTTGCATGAGGAACCTAAAAATCACCCATTTGTGAATGAATATTGCCTTCTTCAAGAATGACATGAACAGTCTAGTAACAGAACTAATATTTGCTTGGCAAGTTTTGATCAAGACTAAATTGTATGGATCCTACATAATCCTGCAGCTGGATGGCTGATTTCTTTAAAGACTCCTATTCTGTTGTGAGATTTCCCTCTCTCCCCTCCCCCACACTCCACTATTAATATTTTAATTTTGTGGGATTCAGAAAGAATACATCAGCAGGACAGATGCTTTAAATAAAACAAACAAACAAGCAAGCAAAGAAATAAACAAAGAATTAAGGGATTTGATATTCCTTTCTGTTTCTGCCACAAACCTTTCCCTTAAATAAATAAATAATTTCTATTTAGGCCAAAATTCTATCTCTCTTTAGCATGTTGATACTTGAAGCTTCTTTAAATTGATCTCTGATTCACACTGATGTCATATCTTCAGATTCAATTTTGAAACGAGTACCACATTGCTATCTGCTTGCTTTACATAGTACATTTTTGCAACAACGGGAAGCAAGTTGAATTCAGCATTCAAATAGCTTGTACTCTTATCAACAAAGCAGCCTTCATTATGAAACATCCCTGTTTATCTAACCTCTTTCTGTTCACACCGTCTGACTGCACTGTCAGCCTCCTCTGGGTTATTATGACTGCACAATGCCTGTGGAGAACAGCTCTCTGCAAGGAACATTTGTTTTTCAGATTAAGCTTCTAAATATCATCCCCTTTTCAGGGCTTTTAAAAGTAATACAAGGAAAAACTCACAAATGCTTAAAAAGAATTTGTGACATTGTATGAAGATTTGGCCTACTGTCTTTTGCTAAAAGTTGAGTCGTACTAAACAATGTTTCTGATTAAAAGCTAAATACCCTTCAAATCCACAGCAGGCTGCAAGGAGTAGATATTACCTTGGTTCCCAAACTATTGTCACTCTATCATTATTGTTCCACCTAGCTCTAGGGCCTGAAGAAGATTTGATATTGAAGGGGAAATGGCTTGACAATGTCATACAGAGACAGGGATTCACTGGGGAGAAACCCACAGAGAGCCATCTTACTGTATTATGCTCCACATTTCAATTGTGCCTCATCATAAGGCTGGGTGGTCCCCTCTGCACATGAAGATCACTGCAGAGAAAAGCAGTAAAAATGAAGGTTACTACTGTCTGATATATAGAAGTAATAAATAATGCTAAATGTATTTGAAGTTCTACAGTCCTTCAAAAAGAATGTCTGCACAATGAAAGTTCCCAAAATGTCTACTTTTACTTAGTCCTTCATTACAATCAACTATGCTGCAGCCATTGAAGAAAGCTAATTACACAATGGAGATGACTTTGTGTACTATTTCCTTTCTTTGACTCCTCTCCAAGAGCTGTGAGCTATTCATCTCCCTTTGTACCATGCAAGCAGAAAGGAGCCTATCTGGGCATCTTGCCTTTTTTCAAAAGTGCCCATCACTTTGGCACCTTGACATCTATGGGTCTAAGTTATGCATTCCATTAACAAATATTATGACTGATACTTCTGAAAACATAATAGCAGTGGATTTACTGTTATGCTTATAAAAATGTGCCATTTTAATATTCCTTATGTAAATACATTGATAGTTGGTCACCATTTCACTATATTGTTTAAAATGCAACAAAGAACAAAACCAGTCTAAAGTTGAGTTTAGTTCTCCCTAATCTCATAATTGGGAGGAACTCACACAGATACCACAGAACTAAACAGTCCTAAGGTAAGTGACAGAGCTCTCTGGGAAATGACTATCAAAGTCTGACTGTTAAAACCACTATAGTCATTGTCCCTAAAATCCAATATATTACTTTTCAATATGAGCCTCTCAGATATGATTAAATGTATTTCAGTTCTCAAGATCACGCAAACCAAAATTTGTTCTGTTGAAATATTCCTACATTTGACTTAAAAAGCTATGTTAAGAGAAAATTATGTTGCATCATTAACCACTAAGTTATATAAATCCAAGGTGAAAGACTGAATGCTTGTGCATCTTCTGCCTATTGCTATAAGTAGTAGCACAAAGCTGATACCATTTTCCTCCTCCTTTGTCCGCTCAGTGAGAGAAGTCCCTGTGTGAAAAGAATTCAAAATGGCTTTTGCTAACTTCCTGACCACAGAAGTGTAAACTAAATTATTCAAAGAATGTATCCTATTGAGAAACATTGTTTACATAACTTGCTTTTAAATAATTGTTGGGGGGGTTGTATGGAAAATTGTCTAGGAATTGTAATTAAACTATGATTATGTGTAGGATAAACCATTCCATTTATAAAACACAGTGCACTCTAATAACTGATATGTCATGTCAGGAAGAATAAGCATAATGTGTTGTAAATGAAATCATTTTGGAGCCAAGAATGGGATTCTGAAGTTGGATGTGGATGCTATCGTGTGTATCAGCAGGAATGCATCCACAAATATTTCTTGTATTATACAAGAGGAGAGAAAGCTGTCTATGGTAGATGCACATTCTTCAATGGAGAAGAGCTTAAAGCAGGTTACTTTTAAGTCATTAGGTAATAATGCCAACATGACCCTTTAAACAAAGGGCTTGATTGTGGAAGGTGCTGAATATCCTCACCTTCCTTTGAAAAAAAAAAAGGGCACTCAGCATCTTAAACAATAGGGTTCATATTGAGGATGAAAGGAAGGGGCCAGCTTGGATTTACACAAGCTATAAAAAGAGCATATTGATTGTTACACTGTGCTTGAATTGAAAGAAAAGGAAAAAAATGGAGTCAATAGGTTTAACTTATCTCTAAGTGTGTGCCTACACAGCACCCTAAACTCGAAATAAGCTATGCAATTTGCTCCACACAAATTGTGTATCTTATTTTAAAACTATTTCAAAATAGCTTATTTTGAAGTTAGGGCATCTACATAGTGCCAAATTTTAAAATAACGCGCTATTTTGAGCCATCCCTTATCCCTCGTGCAACGAGGTTTACCAGGATGATGAAATACCTTGCCCATTATTTCGAAAAATATTTTGAAACAACAGGCAGTTTGTGTAGACACAACATAGCTATTTTGGGATACTGGAGTTATCCCGAAATAGCTGTGCAGTTTAGACATACCCTAACTGTCCGCCCCCTAAAAATAACTGTATGAAAAAATTGTATGCCTTTCCTTCTTTTCACCCATCCAATGTTTTGTTTTCTTAGAATATAAACCCCTAGGGCTGTGTCTAAACTACATCCCTTTCTCAAAAAAAGTCACTGTACCTTTTAATTTCTGTTTAACTAACCTCTTCATTTTCATGTAGTTCCCCTTTCTAAAATTAAATGACACAGTGTTGGGCTGCTGAGGTGTTTTCCCACCACAGGGATGTTACATTTTATTACATTATGGTCACTATTTCCAAGTGGTCCAGTTATATTTACCTCTTGGATCAGATCCTGTGCTCCACTTAGGACTAAATCAAGAATTGCCTCTCCGCTTGTGGATTCCAGAATCAGCTGCTCCAAGAAGCAACTATTTAAAGTATTAGGAAATTTTCTCTCTGCATCCCGTCCTGAGATGATGTGTACCCAGTCAATATAGTGATAGCTGAAATCACCTACTACTGAGTTTTTTATTTTGATAACCTCTATAATCTCCCTTAGCATTTCATTGTCATGATCACTGTCCTGATCAGGTGGTCGATAATATATCCCTACTGCTATATTCTTATTATTGGAACATGGAATTACTATCCATAGAGATTCTATGGAATATTTTGGCTCAGTTAAGACTTTTACTTCATTTGTTTCTACATTTTCTTTCATGTATAGTGCCAAAATACCTCAAAAGCTGCTAAAACAGTAAGCCCAAACCCATTTAAATCAATGGGAGATTTTTAGCGTGATGCCAAGCTTCTGTGAGAGTGAATTAGGATACACAATGGGGGATGAAGGAAAGATGTTCACAGACTCTGCATATAATGCTTATTGACAAAACTGTAACATGGTGGCATTATATGGGAGAAATTTAGTAAGTCCATAAAGGATGCATGAATCAGTGTTTGGTGACCTTGGAGAAACCTTGCTGAATTTCAGAAGCAGCAAGCCTACTGAAGGCAGAATTACTGTGTTTCTCCTTTAGATTATGAGATATATCTCTAGCTCCTTGGCCTGTAAATCAGTTGTAGATATATCTGAGCCAATCACATTTTGGGGGTATGCATTGTGTTTATTTACAGACAGGTTTTTTGATTATATTACTTGGTTGGTAAAGAGATCAGACCTTTTCACTTAGTCTGTGTCCCATTAGAAAAAAATCTGAATGGCGTGTCCTTAAAATAGTAGCATAGCTAAGATGTCATTAAATATGAGCATTTTGACCATATAGAGTATTGATGTGTGTGTCACAAAAAGTACTTTCTATGTTCAAATCAAAATTCACTCTGGCCTAGTGAAATAAAAATTATTTGGTCACTTCAACAGACAGTCTACCAATCTGAATCCAACATGCAACTGTGATCATATAGTGAAATTGTGCTCCAGCCTTGAAGTCATAAAGCGTTATGTAGCCACAGAGGAGAAAATTCTTGAGAACTGGTAAAGAGGGTTCTTATTGGAGATAATGTACCTCTTATTTGGTTCTGCTACTTTCTACATCTTGGTGCTACCTTAAAGATTTACATTACCAGGATTTCACAACGGATAGAACCTCTTCGTAATATTATGGCACCAAGCCCTGCTATCTTCTGCAGCCTAGCATGGCTCCGGATGATAAATGTTGAATGCTGTATATAAAAAGTGATACAGATAAAATTGTTAGCCCACTAAACATATTTTTTAAAAAAACTTTGGATTTTCAGTGTATAATGTAAAATCACAGCATAAATTTATTCATTATGGGCTTAGCTAGACTACGCTAAAGTGTCGAAAGAGGATATGCAAATTCCATGCAGAGCTTTCTAAAGTGAAAGTAATTTGGACACAGCTTTTTCAGCAAACTGCCCCCTTTTCTGAAAAGCTGCGTAAATCTCATTTTTTGAGGAAGGTCTAGCATAGTCTAGATAAGCCCTATTATGTTACTAGCTACCATAAATATATTGGACCAGATTCTTTTCCCTCTGATGCTCCTCTGCTCTGCTCTCATGTCAGAAGGCATATTGTTAGATTCATCACGGAAACTTTTACATAATTTCTTTGTATTGAAAGAGAGTGGAGATCCATTGACTCGAGAAATCCCCCAGCTTCCATTTTGATTTCCTAAGCCTTTGTTCTGAATAAGCAAGTTATTCCACCCTGGGGTGAATATGGCAGGTACTGAGCATATTCAGTAAGAAACAAAATTGCACCTGTCTTTGGTGTAAACGAAGATAGGCACCATGTGCACCATGTTGGCTACTGAGCATTATTATGTAGCAAGAGGTGACAGAGAAGTCAGCTGAGCAGCTAGCTCATCAGTGCCAATTCATCCAAGTCACAACTTTTTTTAAAGGTCAGAACTGTCAATCAGAATTCTGAGATAATGGTCAAAATTGGGCATATGAGAGTAAGGTAATGCTTCTAAGAATAGAAAGGTATGTTACGAGAGAGCTACAGTCTATCATAAAAAGCCAGCTGCCAGCAACAGTTTCAGGGTCCAGAGACTGAACATGAGGAAGACACACATTTGGGAAAAGCCAGGAAGTCAACAAGAGAAGCCAAAAAATAACTTTTGCAGAGAAGAGCTTTCTGACCAGGAACTGAACAGCAGCGGCAGGGATTTTTAAAAGGAAACATCAGTGGATTTAGAGAGGAAATTCAGTAGTCTATAACTTTTATGTAGTATAAGTATAGGCTAGCATATAGGGTTATAGTGTGTATGTGTGTTGTCTTGATAAGATTGCATTAAATTCTGTTAATTGCAATATCTGTGTAGCTTTTAAAGCAATTTAAGATCTGTTGTCAGCAATTTGTTGCAAACTGGCCACTTGCAACAAATTGCTTTACTTAGACTCATTTAAACTATTGTTGTCTGAGTGGTCTTTAACTTACAAAAATTCCTGAGATAATTCCTTATTGTGTTTTTTTTAGGATTTTTAAGATACATTGTTTTAGGAATTATTAGTTACAGCAATTAAAATACTTTGTTTTGGAAAGAATATCCATGTCCTTTTGTGTTCCCTGGAAATTTTTAAGTGGACAATAGGAGTATTATTATAGCAGTGTCCCAAAATTTATTTTTCAGATAACAGAGATAACAGAAGAAACTAGTTCATAGCAAGAACATGTTACAATTATCACTTCACTTAAATAACTCTATACAATATCAATACAATCTGTCACCTAACCTTTTCTACCCTATTTATAACTTTTAGGAATTAAAAATATAGTAAATCTTCTGTGTCCAGACTTTTCTGCCCAAAGACACTTTCACTCTGAGGCTATGAAAAATACGTCATTCATCTTTAATTGTTTTCTAAGGAATATTAAGTGGGATGAAACAAGAAAAATATTGTAGGCAAGGGTGTATTTACCAACTGAGCCAATATAAATTCCATCTCTTTTCTATGTAGGAAAAGGCAGTAATCATTAACAAGTCCAGTAAGAGTTACAGAATTAATTAAAAAGTATATTTTCTTCACTGGTGATCCCAGGGATTATTAAAAAAGTTATATATTAAAAGGAATTAGATGATCTGTCTCATCTCTGGCTGCACTATGCAGACTAGGAATTGGAGTTTACTACCAAGTCAAGAAATCAATTAGAAGATAAAAACATCATTTTAATTTAGTAGAAATAGGTGTCAAAATATATTTTGCATTTGGTAAATTGCTTCTTCCCCAGGCCTTTAAACACATAGCTATGAACTGACTACTGTTTTCCCTGGACCAATGGTTCTGTCAGCTGCAAAAGATTTATCCTTATCCCTTTTCATTTAAACTAATCTAGATGTAAAAGGGGTTCATTTAGGGAAGGTAAAGTGATCTAATTTCAGCCTGAACTGCTTATTCCACTGATTTTATACACAAAGAAAAATCCAAGGCAATATTACAGTAATAGAGACAGAAGTTGCGTGCATGCCCCAGTATAAGGGTATGTCTAGACTACAGGCTTTTGTCGACAGAGGCTTTATCGACAGATACTGTTGACAAAGCATCTATTGACAAAGAGTGTCTAGACTATATCCAGTTCTGTTGACAAAGCAAGCCATTTTGTTGACATGAGAGTGTAGATGCAAAGGACAGTGTAGATGCAATAACACTTTCTGTCGACAGATCTCTGTTGACAAAAGGCGTTATTCCTCGAAGAATGAGGTTTACCACCGTTGACAAAACTGCCGAGTTCTGTTGACGTTATGTCGACGAAACTCGGCAGTAGTGTAGATGCAGGTATAGGTTTGTCGACAAAAGTCCACTTTTGTCGACAAAACCCTGTAGTCTAGACACATCCTAATAGACTGGAGCTCTTGCATTTTATGGTTGGCAATCAGAGAAAAAACAGCAACCTGCATGGTTGGAAATTACAGTGAGTCTAATTTATATCTTGAATAGTTCTGAATAATTTATAAAAGTAAACAGTGAAAGGAAGAGTAATGAACGGCAACCAACTAATCAATAGCAAATGCAGATAAGAAAAAAGAAGTGCATGGTAGACAGCATCTAAAACTATCAGAGCTGCTTGGCTTTGCTTGTTTTGTTTATATCATGCCACTGTGTTAATCTCTCTGTGTTTACAAGATGACTCAACTGCCACAGAAATGTACTTTTTGTTTTTGGCTAGGGCATGGTGTCCTCTAATGTGTCTGACACTAACAACATTTGCCATAAATGTTAATAAAAATTAACTGCTGTAAAGAACTTTGGGAGGAAGGTTAGATGCAATTTGACCAATGTAATTATTCATTTTTAGTAACTTCTTTCTCTCTCATTGTCTTGGGTTGTTATTAATTTTTTACTGACTATCACTGTATAACAGTGCATCAATTATTTAAATTACATTAGTGGCCCTCTAGTAATTATTGTTACTTTAAGATAGCTCACTCCTCAAAAAGATTTGGGAAAGACAGTGACTACAAAAAATAGTCACAACTCTTTACCTATGCAAAATTAGAAGCTATTTTGAAAAGTTTGCCCCTCAGTGGCTAGAGTATTCAGAATGCTAAATAGTCCATGAAATTTTCATAAGGATAATCTGTGTCTTGAAATATATTGCACAAGATTCTGCATGGTAACCATGTTTTTTAATGGCTGAAGATACACATGATAATTGCTTTTCCTTTTAGTTCAAAGCCATTTAATTTTGGATCAATACTAACCACTTTCTGACACAAAATAACTAAGCTTTACCTGAGCCTAACCAAGTTATTGCAGTATAATTAGTCTACTTAGAGCCAAGCTGCAGATTGTCTTCAGATGTCATTTTTAAATTTCCCATGTACTGCACCTTTTTATAAAATCTTAGTTTCAAGAGATAAACACAAAAGGATTCCAAACCACAGTAAATCAGATAAGTGTTGCTTGCAACAGGTTATTTTAACAATAATCTGTTAAATCTTTAAAGCCTAATTCTTCTCTTTTTTCAGTAAACAATATTGCTGGGATTTTATGAATGGTGATAACTGATTATCTCTCTGTTTAAAAATTCATTTCAAATTTTAGCTGGACCCTTGGACAATCAGATTCAGTTTTGTTCTAGACTGCATCTTATGTTTACTTCTGAATTATTTCTAGTAATTGGTAAAATAGAACTATGTAATAAAAGATGAAAAAATTCACAGACTATCATGCATATATTGTCTGTTTCCTTTTTAGTGATAGTATTTCACACACAAATACCATTCTGTTGAAGATCTGAAAAGGCCTGATTCTGGAACTCATATTCACTGTGGTGAACATTTACTCAGGTGAAAAGTTCCACAATAGTTTAAACACAAAGGACTAGACTTAGCCCACAATACTGCCAGCTTCCATGGAGACCCAATCTCTGAGCTTCCAGCAGCCAAAAGTCTGGTTAACAAAGACCTTGGAGAATCATAGGGTTGGAAGAGACCTCAGGAGGTCATCGAGACCAACCCCATTCTCAAAGCAGGACCAATCCCAACTAAATCATCCCAGCCAGGGATTTTTCAGGATGGGACTTAACCTCTAGGGTCTTAAAAATCTCTTCCACCACCGCTCTAGGAGTACACATAGAGTACGGAGCTTTTCCGGGATACATCTGGTATCCCGAAGAATACCAATACACATTCCTGAGTCCTAGGAATGTGTCTGCTTTTCCAAAAAAGAAATTGGAAAAGTAGACACGTTTTTTCGGTATCCCTGTAAACCTTGTTTTACGAGGACGAAGGGATGTTCTCAAAGAGGGATTTTTCCAGACATTTGGTCCCATGAAGATGGGCCAAATGTTGGAAAAGCCTCTTTCAGAAGAAAAGTGGAAAAAGATATTCAAATTTTGGTTCGCAATTTGCATATCTTTTTCTGACTTTTCTTTGTAGTGTAGACATAGCCAAAGTAACCCATTCCAGTTCTTCACCATCCTCCTAATAAAATAGTTTTTCCTAATATCCAACTTAGACCTCCCCCACAGTCTCCATTGCTTCCACCTGCACACATAATTGACATGTGCAAATAAGGTTGGGGTGGGGTTTTAGTTCACAAGCACTTCAAAAACAAATTGAAGAAAAATATATTTTGGTTCAACCTAATTTTTTTCAGAATATTTGGCAAATTGAGCATTCTGAAAACTTTTGATCAGGCTGAATGATCAAATTTGTTTAAATTTTTGGCATTTCTAAGTATTTCTAATAAAAGAAATGAAAATGGAAAGCTTGATCCACTAAATCCCATAGTACCCACTAGTTGGGGCACTACCACAGGATGTGAAAGATCCAGGTTTGAGTTGCTGATCCTTGTCATTGAGTTGCTGATCCTACGTGTTGCCCTATTCAGGTGAGTATCCTAACCACTAAGCTATAGAGTCATTGTCATTCTCTAACCCGCTGCATATTTAAAATGATTCAGGTTCAACAGGACAGATTCTCCACATACATATATGCCCTCTAATCCAGTACTGAGAGCACCAATAATTAAAAAAAATGTTTTGAAAATTTCTTTTCTGCCCATCCCAGCTGGGGTAAATAAAGCCCATAAATTATTAGATCTAACTGGCCATTCAATAAACTGAGACATAGTGAGATTAAACTCATGATACGTTACAATTGTAAATACAACCCAGCTATCTTGACCACAACTCTGGAAGGTGAAAAAAATCTCAGGGTCTCTGCCAGTCTAATCCAGGAGAAAACTCATTCCTGACCCCAAACATGGAGAACAATTAGAACTGAGTTAGAACATGGGCAAGATCCATCAGCCAGACACCTGAGATAGAATTCCCTATAGTAACTCAGAGTAGCCCGCGTCCTATCTCCAGTTGTTGAAGATTTTCACTACTAGCACTCTCTGATGGGCCACATGCCATTAAAGGCAGTTCCATCATATTAGCTACTCCATATACTTATTAAGTTCCAGTCTCAAGCCAGTTAGATATTTTGTGCTCACTGCTTCTCTTGGAAGGCTGTTCCAGGACTTCACTCCTCTGATGGATAGAAACCTTTGCCGGAAAATGATCGTCATAAGGGCTTTGCGCAAAAGGGTTTTTCTTGCGCAAGACGGGCCAGTGTAGACAGCCCCGTCTTGCACAAGAGCCTGGTCCGCGAAAATGGCGGATCATTAGTTATGCAAATGAGGCTCAGCGATATTCTAACGCTAAGCCTCATTTGCATAGCTTTGGCGCAAAACAGCGCCAATATAGACGTAGCCAGAGAGAGAGAGAGAGAGAGAGAGAGAGAGAGAGAGCAATCATTCTTGTTTTAGATAGAGTAACAAACCAAGCTTTTTGAGTCTCTTCTAGTAAGGTATGATCAAAGAAATGGAAAATCCTAATAGTAGCCATCTCTGCACTTGTTCCAGCGTGCATTCATCATTCTTAAACATAATAGAACAGAGTTGGACACAGTTTTCCAAATGAGTTCCCACAAGGGCCTTGTACAAGAGTACTAACACTTTCCTTTCTCTACTGGAAATACCTTATCTGATGCATCCTAGGACCAAGTTACCCTTTTCCAGTCACATCACTTTGACTGTCTTCAATTGGTCTGAAATGATCTACCTTTTCATAGTCTTCCTGTGATCAACCAATACATCCATCTCTTTTTCCTCCTGTCACTTTCAACTGTTACATTCTACATTTTGGAGGAAATTCTTGGTTTTAGTCCCTAAACACATAACCTTGCACTTTCACTATTAAATTTCATCCCATTTCTGGTTTATGAAGTCCTCCAGATTTTTTAGTAGGATATCCTGATCCTCTTCTGCATTGGCAATTTTTCTCAACTTTGTGTTACCTACTTATTTTATGAGTACACTCACTTTTTTGCCAAGATTGGTAATAAAAATATTCAATAAGATTGGTCCTAAAACCAATCCCTAAGGATCTCCACCACTAACCTCTCTTCAACCTGACAGTTCATCTTCTATTATCATTTATTGTAATCTCTCCTTTAATTAATCCCCATTTTAATTTTCCTATTAATCCTCATCTCCAATTTAACTAATATTTTCCTATGTAGATATTAAATTCTTTACTGAAATTCAAGTAGATTAGATCTACTACATTTCCTTTATCTAAAAAAAATTATTTTTCTCAAAGAAGGATCAGATTGGTCTGGCATGATCTACCTTTTCTAAACCCGTGTTGCATTTCATCCTAATTACCATTCAACAATATGTCCTTAATTACCTTCTCTCTCAAAATTTATTCCAAGATCATGCATACAGTTGAGGTCTAACAGGCCTGTAATGTCCTGCATAATTTTTATTCCCCCTCTTAAAAATAGGAATTCTATTAGCAATATTCTAGTAATAGGGTAGGACCCCCATGTTTACAGATTCACTAAAAATACCTGCTATTGAGCTTGCAATTTTGTGCGCCAGTTCCTTCAGTATGGAGAATCTCTGAGATTATTTTGTGTGCCAGTTCCTTCTTGGATGGAGATACTCTGGGCCCTATAGTTTAGTACCATAAAGCTGTTTGCATTTGACTTTCACTTCAGATGTGGTAATTTCTACCTCCATATCCTTGTTGCTATTAGGTACCCTGCTACTACCCTTAAGATTTTTATTAGTTTAATTAAAAACTGAGGCACAGTATTTGTTTAAGTGTTGAGTCATGCCTGGATACTTTTAATCTCTACCCCAGCCTCACTGTTTAACAATCCTAATTCTTTCCTTGTTTTCTTATTTATATGGCTATAGAAACTTTTACTATTGATTTTAATTCCTTTCACAAGACCAAGCTTTGATTGGATTCTGGCTCTTCTCATTTTGGCAGTCATAAAGCATACTGATAAAGGTAACATTCCTTGTTGAACATTCCCATCTTTCATTTCTTATAGGCTTTCTGCTTTTTCTTAAATAACCTGAGATGCTTGTTCATCCAGCTTGGTCTGCAAGTCTTCTCCAAAAATATTTCTGTTTCTTTGGGATGTAGGCTTCAGAAAACTTCTGCAACTTTCAGTTAAAGTGAAGTCTTTCTCCATGTTCAGATCCTTGCATTTTTCAGTCTAGTGTACTTCCCTAGTTTCCCTAAAAAATTAAGTTAGCTCTTTTGAAATCAAGGATCATCGTTGAGATCAATTTTTGTGCCCCTTACCATTTAGTTTAATTATCTCAAGCTCATTCAAACCAATGTTGTCCTCTACAACCAGTTATTCAACAAGTTCCTCACTACTCACCAATATCAAATCTAAAAATTGTACCCCCAACTTGCATTATCTATGTTTGCAGTTAAACAAAAACAAAACTCTCCCTGAGATAAAGTTTGATAAGTACTGAATTTTAGTCTGTGGGCTAAATTTGACTTTCAATTCTATAGTGTAAATTTGGGGTAATTTCATTGAAATCAAATAAAGAAAAGTGCCATATACATAAATGCCAAACTAGAGAGAGGACTAACTGATTGTAAATTTAAAAAAAAAACTCTCAACTTCTATAGCACATTCTGAGAATCTCAAACTCTTCACAAATATTTATAAAAATAGATTTCACAATATCCCTGTGAGATCATTTCATTGTTTAAACACTAAGGCTGTGTCTACATTGGCACGATCTTGCGCCAAAGCGACCGCTTTTGTGCAAAAACATGCTGCTATCTACACTGGCATGGATGCTCTTGTACAAAGGCACATGCCAGTGTAGACGCTCTCTTGCGCAAATACTCTAACGCAAAATCTCTTGCGTTAAAGAGTATTTGCGCAAAATCTTGCCAATGTAGACATAGCTGAGGATAATGACTGACACACAGAAGTTAGGTGAAAAAATTTCTCAAACAACTTCTCCTTGTAGTCAGTATCATAATCACTATTAACTTGCATAATTCAAATGCTATCTACCAGGAGTCCCCACATTATTTTATTTTGTCATGCATTTCTTTCTTTTATTTTTAGATTGTACAGAAAAGAATTAGGTTGATGGAAGCACAGATGCTTAGGACAAACCCCCACTCCCTTAATGCCTCCCGCAGTAGGCAGCCAATCATCTGCCTCCTAGTGACTCCTGCCTGTTGCAATCAGCTCTTCTGTGGTGTGCAGGAGGCACTGTGAGGGCGGAGGAGGAAGAGGAAAGGATGCGACATACTCCTGGGAGGGTGCGGGGGGGAGAGGGGAGATGGAGCTGAGAAAGAAGAAGCAGGGCAAGAGGGGGGAGCTTGGGGGAAGAGGTGGAGTGCAGGCAAGAGCAGAGCAGGGGTTGAGAACCTCCTGGGGTAAGAAAGAATTCGGCACCTGTGATTGGAAATCCTGCCCAAGTACCTTATATATGATCTCTACATTAGGACTTGTCATACTGCCCATTAGCCTCTGGGCTATCACCTAAATTCTTCCATTGTCAGGCTACTGGCATTTAATTTACCTGTGTATAAGGATATTTGCATTCTCATGGTCACTTACGTTTTAATAAACATTCTTCACAATCCTAGACAAAAGTCTGTGTCAACATAAGTTTTATTGTTTTGATTTTTTAAATAATTCCTTTAAACTTAATTCAAGATTATAAGGAATTAATAATTCTTCACCAGTTGTATTTTTCACTTGGCTGCTGTCCAAAAAAATCAGGCAGAGGGCATTAAAGTCTATGCCTACCTTTGGAAACCCTTCATTTCATATGGTGAAACATAGATCCCCTGCAGATCCATATTATTGTAGTACAAAGTTCTTGCAATTTCCCTTTTCATGGCAATACATTACTGCAACACTGTATGTGTTCCCTAAATCATTGCCTTCTGTGTTAACAGTCATGACTATAAGTTTACACTTCATTGGTTTCCTTTTGAGCTGGCAACAATGCTTTAAGTTAGTTATAATGGAAGAATTTTAGTGTTGGCATGGATCCAAAGCAAACAAAAAAGGCATGTTCTTTTCAGTGACAGTGAAGAGTAAAGGCAGACTATTGATAAATTATATATGAAAGTTTTGTGTCAGATTTTAATATTTAGATTGGGGTAAATCTAGAGGAGCAAAAGACCACCCAGTATTTGGAAGTAAAAAAAAATCCTTTAAGGTTTTCAAGAGAAAGATGTACTTGAAGTTCTTATTTATAACTTGAAGTTCAGACACGTAACTTAGGGTTACGTATGTCTACACTGCCACCCTAGTTTAAACTAGGGTGGCTAATGTAGGCATTCGAACTTGCAAATGAAGCCTGGGATTTAAATATCCCGGGCTTTATTTGCATGTTCCTGGGCGCCGCCATTTTTAAATGACCCGTAGTTTGAAATACCTGCCCACGGCTACACGTGGCACGGAATAGGTAGTTCGAATTAAAGCTCCTAATTTGAATAACCGTTAAACCTCCTTGCAGGAGGAAATTACCTGAGAAAAAATTACAAATACTTCCCAATTATTTTACTCTGCCAGCTCCTTAGCCCTGTCTTTTCTCTGGGTTTTTAAGACCTTTCCCCAGAAAGAATTGGAGCCTTCTCCCCAAGGATGTCAGCCTCATATTTATGTGACTTTGGCATAACAAAATGAATTATTAATAACTGGGCCAAATTGTGAAGTTCTTCATTTTTAACTTAGTAGAGACTTCAGTTTTGGCCCAGTGACATTAAAATATGCTATGTATTTCTCAGATTATTTCTTGACCAAATGCTACAGAAGGTAAATTGGTGAAAATTCTTTCACACACACAATTGGGACTGACAGTAATGTTTCAATAGTCTTCCAGTGCTTCTGTAAATAGTTGTTTTAATCCATTTTAATTTGGATATATTGAGGAAAATATTCAAAACATTACTTGTTGCCATTAACTAAAAAGCAAAAATCATTTGAAAAATAAGGGCCACGTTTTAATAGAAGGCACAACAGGTGGATACACAAATGCATGCTACTTCAGGAGCTACGGGTACATGAACATTTAGGCTATGTCTACACTACAGACGTTTTGCGCAAGAACTTGCGGAGCGTGTACACTGCATGCGTGTTCTTGCGCAAGTAAATTTACAGTAAAACATCGGAAAAGAGGGCTTCTTGTGCAAGAGTTATTCCTTTCCCCACAAGCTCTTGCGCAAGAAGGCAGTGTGAATGGGCAACAGGGGTCAAAAGGACCATCAGAGCTTTCTTGCGCAAGAGAGCATCTACACCGCCATGGACGCTCTTGAACAAAAGCACATCTCTTGCACAAAAGCACATAGCAGTGTGGATGCACTCTTGTGCAAGACCTTTGCGCAAGAACTCTTGTGCAAAACAATCCTTGCTTAAGAACCCTGCAGTGTAGACGTAGCCTGAGATTATGACTGTCATCCTGTTGTGTAATCCTTTATTAGTTGTGCCCCAAATGTTAAAAAACTGTCATGAGTACATATATCCTTTTGTTTACAGCAAGATCGCTCTCTTTTTTTAAAGTCTGCTGCTTTAAAAAAAAAAGAATGCTATCAAGTTTTATAAACATCTCAGAACCACACAGTGAATTGGTTCTTTCTATTTAGTCCCAGACCATCTGTTAGAAAGTAATTCCATATCATACAGTGTAATATAGTTTGAAACTGCTGAAAATTACTATCACTACACCACAGATCTGTTAATTAAATGTATTATTGCTTTCTTGCATGTTTCCAGAATCACTGCCAGCGGTGTCCACAGGACAGAAACAGTGGCATGAAACATTCTGTTATTGCTGCATTTTACATATTCACGCTGCTTCAGTGGAGCAAAACTGTATCTGTTACAGATATTAATGTCATTTATAATTTTGCATACATATTTATACTTTTATGGAGCTTTTTCATTAGGCTGCATTACGTTATATCGTTTTACTCAGTTATATTCCCTGTATTGAAAGGTAATAGAATATTGCACAAGACTGACTTAAATTTGCAATGGACTGATTTATATATGTAATATATTTAGATTCAGTGTAGCACTTATAACTTTGCATATACAGTTGTGGTTTTATGCTGTTTTCATTCATCTTTATTATATAATACCATTCCAGTTAGCAGCATAGCTAAGATTGTAAGGTATCAGACTATATACATAAGATAGATTTAGACCTGCATGGCTGTTTCTCCTCTTACACTTCTGAAAACTGGAGTAAAGTTGAGAAGATTCAGGCTTGCAATATATTAAAAGCCTGGCTTCACTTTTTCTGTTCATCTTCAGTTCCCACAGAGCTCATTGACACAAGAATAGGAATTAAATTTTTACTCTGCTATATGAAAATACTGAGCACCATTAAAATAATCCAGGAGAGGAAGAGTTCATCATTTCCATCTTCTTTAATTGCTGCTTCCAGGTCCATTACCCATACAAGTTACAAATTTTCCTTTCACCACTCCCAGGTGGTTTCTCCTGACTGTTATGACCTACTGTTTCTGAATTAAAGCAAGAAATCTCTTTCTGTGAGGTAAGAACTTTGAAAATGGCATTATCACAGTTTTGTACTTGGGTCCAGGTCTGATGTAGGATTAGCAATATCAAATGCTCCTATGTGAACCATCTCAGATTGTTCTTCAAGGAGAGGCATTTTCTAGATTGCTGTTAAGGTAAGTATTTTAGTGAGTGAGGAAGAATGTCAAGAATTATCCAAAAGCTTGAATGTTTTCAGTTTATTTGAACTGTTCCATTCTCTTAGACACGCCTTTCTTTTCCTCTCACTATCCCCTCCCTGTTCAACAGCCATCTGACATTCCCTTCCCTTATATTGCCCACCAAGTTTTCCTAGTTCTTCCCACTCTTCTCCCAAATTGTCAATAAAAATCTCAGTTTCTTCTTTCTTCCTTGTCTTTTCTTGTTGATATTTATGAGAACTGATGTTTAAAATATGTACACTAGTAAAGTTTGAACACAAATACTTTCATAAAGTGAAATTGCTCAAATCAAAATTGGTTGCCATACAGAATTGTGTGGTGGTATCAGAAGCAGAGCAGTAGGGTCATCTTAGTCTGGGTATTGTAGGATATGAGAGCAGGCTTGCATTTCATAATAATGGAAAGTATAAGCTTAGGTATTATTTTGTGTGTAAGGGATTGTAAGAGCATGTTAAATGATTGTTAAATTTTACAAGTGTCATTTTTGATCAGGGAGTAGGCCTAGGTCATGTCTTGACTACAGAATTATGGCGATATAACTGCAGTTATATAAATCACTTGTGTGTGCGTGCACACTTGATGCCTTGTGTCAGCAGTGCACATCCTCCTCAGAAGCATTTGTATCAATTGTATTGTCAGTGTGTGGCATAGTGGGGTGACTCAGGTATCGTCCATGTAAGCAAGATAGTGTCTATACTGACGCTGCATTGACCTAATTTCATCAAATTTGGCACTACACTGCTCAGAGAGGAAACATTACTAAATTCTTCTTGAGAGACACTTACAGTGGCAGGAACCAAATTGAATTGAAGAAGTTTCCACAACTACGTTGATGCAAGGCTGTTTATGTGGATCTAACCCTGTAGCACAGAGCAGGGCTCAGTGCTTGAACATAGGGAAGATACAGATTAATACTTTACATTGTAATGGGCAAATGGGAGGTTTTTTATGCTTATGCAAAGAACGCTGGGTAAAAATTATATGAGCATGTACTTTACCTCTGTATGTTCAGAGTTTTTTTGAAGGATTTCTTTTTGTAATTTAAATTTCCTAGTTTTAACTAGAAAAAATGATGTTGTGGTTAGGAGTAAATGGTCACATAGGCAACTGTAATTATGAAGCAGGTGTGCTGTTCAGATACTCTGGTAACGAGAATACCTAGTGCTTTTCATTAGCAAATCTCAAAGTGGGGAACAGTATTACTTGCTGTGTCGAGATGAGGAAACTAAGGTACAGAGAAGTAAAGTGACTTGGCTGAAGTCACAAAAAGGCCTGTGGCAGTGCTGGGAATAGAGCCTAGGGATTTCTTCCCTAGCCCACACTGTTGATATGCAATTCCTGACAATTCCCAGGTATGGTTTATTTTAGTAGAATGGCCACTCTTGGAAATGACTGGAGTGTGCAGTTGCTAACATCTCTAGCACTAGTTTAGCTCCAAATTGGTCTGAGCCCCAAGAACTTTACATGGTGGTTACTGTAACTATAATAGTGTGAGAAGACAGGAGAGCCTCCCATCACACATATTCCTCACAAAATATAGTTTCCCCCACTCTATTTCCAGTTCACCCGCACCTTTCCATCCAAATGAACCAGTAGCGTTTTAGCATCAGATCTGAACATTCCCCTCACTTGACCTGGAGAGTTTGCAATATTCATCCCATGTGCCCATTCTCAATCATTCATCCCCACGTAAGCTATGTGTTCTTGGTGCTCACTCCCAGCATTCTTGTTCACAACTTCATAGAGAAAAGCAAGGCTTCCCCTAAACCTGATATTCACATAAGGGTACGGAAAGGGGCTCATTCTATACAGAAAGAGAATACAGGCTTATTGTAGCATCTTTCCCAGATATGAACCTGGGACGAATGCACTTCCTATACCTGACAACTCAAGCTCATGTTGGCTCCTACTTGATCTGAACTGCTTTTTTCCTTAACATCTTATCAGACTTACTTTGATAGGGAGTTACATTTATGTACTTATTTTTTTAGAGAAAATCCCTGTTGCCATTGCAATCAGAGAGATTTTGCATTATTTAATATTACTAAACATTAATACTAATTTTAATTAACTTTATCTAAAGCATTACTTTTATGGAAGAAGGAATGTCCAATCTAACTCTTACAAGCAGTCCCAGAAAACACATGAATTCTTCAGAGGCGATGTCTGGCCGAGCAGCTGGTGAAACAGCAACCTCCTGTGGTCAAAAAAAGCAAAAATAATGAGGAGAACTTTTTAGGAGGTGGCCAGGAAGTCTGGTTTACAGAGTAACACTAAACTTTACACGTTTTACTTTGTAATTGTACTCAATTTTATCAAATGAATATATACACAAGTTGTCTAATAGCTTGCAAAGGGAATAAGATGTTTGTTCGAGGACTGAAAATACTTAATTCCCCACTGCTAATGACATACAGGCTTCCTTGTTAAAGGAACAAAAACAAAATCCCACTGAAGATTATTAAATACAGTGCCCTAATGCTGAGGAGAAAAAAAACAAAATAATTACATACGTTTTAAGTGTCATCTTAATCCACTGAGATCAGTTGGGGAGTCTGTTTTCTCAGATCTATCATATAGCAATAATAAGTTTATTTAAATTCCATGTTCATCCCACTACAAATTAAATGCCATTTATAAAAGACTGATCTTTGTGCCTAGTACGTCTATTCTATTCAAGGGTTCTTTGAGTTCTGGTAGGTTAGGATATATTTTTGTCTTCGACTGACATTTTAGTTTTCATGAACAGTTTTAGTTACTTATATTAAAAAAGTAGTCAATTTAATAGGCAATATTAGAGAGATGCAAAAACCCATGACAAAAGTAAGATGTAGGATTCAGGTTACCTGGAGTCTCTCCTTCTCCATATAGCCTTGCAAGGCCCTGTCACAATCTGGCCCATAGTGTATGAGATAAGAGTTGGATTGATGTGCATCAGTCAATATTCTAGCTAATACAGTACACAATTTAAACTAGGGACTAAGTTATGGCTATAAAAGGAGCGGGGGCTATGCCTAATGAGGTTAAGTACCAGCCATTAGTGCTGGTGGGAATGTGCTCCCCTGTGTAATACTTTAAATAATCTTTCCCCAGTATGTCTTAGCTCAGGCAAACTTCACATACTAGAGTGCGTGTAAGGGTTCTGGCTACGTCCTCTTACAAACAAATCATATCCCCTTTCATTGTGTGCAGTGCAAGCTGCCTGACCCCAAATTTGCTGTCAGTAAATACTGTTGGTAGAACAGTGATTGCCACCTGGATGGATGAACAAAAGGAAGAGACTCCAAGATAATCCACCCAAGGCAATCCTGATTTGGCCATTTGACACATTATTAAAATGCATGGGCTAACTCTATATAGGGATATAGTTTTTGCCTGTGTGAACATATGCCTTATCAGTAGTCTTTTCAAAGATCTAGCATGTTCCTCTCTAGCGCCTGGTTTGCAGTGAGATCCAGACCACTGAAATCCAACTAGCAAGACCTCTCCCTAACTGTACATCTGTCAAGCATGACAGTTAAATAGCTGTAGCATTGCACCTGTGCACTGTGGTGATTTGCTTATAGACATTCTTAGTGTGTTTGCACAGACGTTAGTAGTGTTACTCCTGATTTGCATTGCTATAGCCTTGATGAGAGCATAATTTTTTAAAATTAACTACATGATTAAGGATCTTGCTGAATTGGTACCTAAGTGAGATCAGATAAAGTCAGAAAATTTAATCACACTCTATTCTTCTAGAGAAACAAGCAGATGGACTAATATAAGAGGCTCTTCCCCTCCCATCATCAGTCCCTTATACTGTCTTCTCTGATTATATTCTGTGCCATTTATTCCTCTGAGGCAGCACTATATGAGGAGAGAAAATTATGACTCCTTTGCTTGCAACATAAGCACTATTTCCTTCTAGCATTAAAATAATTAGGAAAAAAAAACTTGTTATATTTCCTGATGCCCATGGTAGCAGTAGAAGTTAGCAACTGTAAGCCCTGTGTCAGAAATTGTTCCCATACTGAGTCATCATGCTGCTAACTAAAATGCCTTAATCTTCTGCCACAGTGAGTTCCTTCTTCTTCTTCGGCATTTTCTTATTGTTGCCTAGTTTATAACTGAGATGCAGAGTTCTGTTAGACTTTAATGATTGATAATATGTTCCTCTGTGGGACATAATTGACATTTCAAACTATTTTGAATTTCAATCCAAGGAATGAAAAGCTTTTATTTCTTTTGAGTGGTTATTTCATGAGCTTTCATCAGCCAAATGTTTAAAAAAATACACAAGTAATAAGGGCAACAGGGAAGCCTGTAACAACATTTAGCTTCTATTAAAAGGAAACCTGGCATATAGATAACTAAAAGGATAATGGGCTAATGTTCTTTAGAGCCCAGATAGAGACTCAAAGGGCTGCTTATTCAGAAAAATGGTTCTTCTCTGAACTCATTTAAACCTGTCAGAAGCCTCACAAATCTATTATTGCTGTGGCTGCAGAACTTGCATGTGCAGCCTTCTAACATCGATGAGAGAATGATTATAAATATACAAATCAACAGGAACTTGGGGAAAGGATGAGTTGATCTAACCACTTGAGAGACCATTATCTGTCAACTCTCTCCCTCAGGAATTCATGGAATTACCATGGCTGTTGTTGTCAGGAAGACTCTGGAGATTTTCTTCCATCATTTAATAGCACTGGGTACTCTTTGGAACAAATTATTATTGACATCACTGCAATACAGAAAGCTGGTTCTGGCATGTGCTAAAAACGCCAGCCCCCTTTTTTGCATTAGATTACTACATTTATTACAGTATTTCTTTGGAAACTAGGATGATGGGCAATAAACCCTGTGTCAGTTTTAGGATTCTATACAAAATATAGCTGTTCCTAAACAAGCACTCTGTATTCTTGTGATGTGAACATGAGCAAATAGTTATTTAAAGGTATCCCACTGCTTCTAGTGGTAATGCACATATATAAGTGAGGGCAGAATTTGGCCTCTGGAGTGATCTATGAAAAAGCTGAATAAATATAATACATTTCTTAGGCTTATCCTGGGACAATAAAGGCAAGATACGTAATCTTATCTGTCCAATTTTTAAAGAGCAACTTAAAGCAGACTAATAGACATTGGAGAAGGTAAATACCTGGTAGATTATCTAGTTAATATCCTGCCAACGTGCTATTTTTCTCAACTATAGACTATCTACTGTTTTGCCTAGATTGGTTCTAAAAGACTCAAATAACAAGGGTCCCATTTCATAGGCAGGATTAGAGTTTCCAGGCTAAACCATGTCACTGTCAGAATATCTTTTCAGTCCTTTTCATGATTTCATTCCATAAGGTGTGATGCTATAGGCAGGTGGCTGCCCATAAGCTTGCTAAGAGAAAGAACTATTCAGAGCAGGGCAACTCTCTGCCTCCTCTCAAGGCTTGAGGAACTCCTCCCCACCGCCAATGCTCACAACCTATCTTTCTTCTTTCTTTCTTTTTAGCTAGAATTCCACCTTCTCTGCAAACCTTCCCTACCAGCATAAACAACTTAGAGTGAATAATTAACCATTGGAACAATTTACCAAGAGTTGTGGTGGCTTCTTCATTATGGAACATTTTTAAATGAAAATTAGATTTTTTTCCCCTAACAGATATGCTCTAGGAATTATTTTGGGATACTTGGATGTAAGAGGTCAAACAATATGATCACAGTGGTACCTTCTGGCCTCTGAATCTATACTTACCCAAAGATTGATGCTCCAGAGAGTGATCTTCCGGGATTCAATTTAGTGGATCTAGAAAAGACCCACTAAATCAACTACTGATGGTGCCCCTGTTGACCCCACGATTACATAGGGTTGTGGCATAAGGGAAGTTAGAGGGAGAGCTTCTCCTGTTGACCTCCTGTGGTGGGGACACCGCAGTAAGCCAAACTAAAGTTCATGTACATGATTTATGAAGTGGAATTTACATAAGTTAGCTCCACTACTATGTGTAGACTCAGATCAAGCTCAACTCCTACTTCTATTTAGCTACTTGACTCTCTCCCTCTTTTTACCACAATGGCTCACTCTCATAAATCTCTTCCTTTACTTTCTCCAAACTCTAGAGCCACCAAGAGCCCCCTCCCTCTCCACACTTCCTCCTCGGTGTCCATTTCCCTCTCACTCCTGCATCCCTCCTGAGACTGTTCCCTAACAGCCTCTGCTTCTCACATTGCCTTCATATTCTCCTTCCCGCTTCTTATGTACTCTGAAGTTGTGGCAAAGGGTCTTGAAAGGACAGAAAGGAATTGGCTGCAACAAAACTGATATAAGAAATAATCTCATTTGACCTTGGAAACTGCATGGAAAAAAAATGAGTCACCTTTAAAAAACCCACCAGGCATAACTCTGCTCAGTTATGCAGGGTAAAATTGAAGCAGCTCAATTACTGCACAGGGTAGAAGTTCACTCACTAAGTTTTGGATTTTTTATATTTATTTAAAGTCAGGCTTACTGGACAGGACCACCACATCTCAAAACTAAACTAAACCTACAGAATGACATTTCAGCTACAGTGCTTAGCTCAGTTAGACAAAATAGCTGAACCTCTGTCTGAGAGATTATACATCCCTATTCATGATAGTGCTGTGGTCTTCAAATCCTACAGCTTTTAGTTCTCAACTTCCAATAGTTCTTTTGTTGTTGTTGTTGTTGTTGTTTTAAGAAAATTTTCATCTTTAAACTTTCAAAAAGAGATAGTCTGGCAATCTCCCCAATGACTCCTGTTCTCTTGACGCCTCTGGAGTTCTGCTGCTTTCTTTTTCACCCATCTTCACATTTGTCTTTCATCACAGCTCTGACATGCCTCAGAAATGTCATTCTGTAGAGACATGCTCAATTCAGTCACCCCATGCTTCCACCTTCAACTCACATGCTCCTTTTATTGGGAGGTTCAGGGTTTTTTTCATAACTGATATGATGATGATAGTGAATGCATGAACTATATTTATTCATTTTTATCACCTAGAAGTCCATGCTCATATGTACTCAGGTGGCTTGCACAAGTCATCACCTGTGCCACCATGACAACTCTGCCATAAGCAGAGCTAGCACAATGTCCATGCAAGATGTGAATTGCAAACCTGGATCCAAGGGTAAACAAAGCCTTCGTGTGAAACAAGTGTGTCCATGTAGGGAGCTAATGTGGTATAGCTTCATAGTCATATTCTAGTTTATGCCACACTAACTTCTCCGTGTAAATATGACCTTAAAATAAATTGATCTGAAGAGCCTATAAGCCACACAGCTTTTAGTTTTGTAACACAGTGCTAAGACTAGCAGACTGATAAAAATGTTGATGCAAAGTATTTTCCATTAGAAATGCAATTTCAAATTCAAAATGTTTTGCAGAAACATGCAATTTTGATTATTTTTGACAGGAAAGATAGAAATTGATCATTTTGAATTTCTCATTGTGTTTTCATAATCTCAAAAATCTCATGTTTCATTTTGATTAATTTGTTTTGACAGATTAAATGATTTCATAAATGTTTCGTGTTATACTTTATATTAAAATGTTTTAATATTTGTAAAAACCTTGTACTGGTTCTCAAACCATTTATTTTTTCAGTATTTCTCTTTCAGTAAGACTTTTTGTTCTGGTTTAAAACAAATACTTGAAAATGTCAGAATTTCTCACAAAACAGAAAATCCATTTTCTGATTTGCTCTAATGCTGAGGGTCAGACAATAGCAGCATTTTTGTTTTTCTCCCGTTAGCTACAGAAAAATTGCTTCCCATGAGCGGGCAGAGAAGTATATGCATAGAAATAGGTTGCCACCACAGAGACAGAGATTATATAGCATACTTGTCTGTACTACAGCATGGTTGTGTTGCCATTGGTTACTCCATTTCACTGAGCTCTACAGGTAAAATGTTTAATGAGCAAGAAGACTTAAGCAAGGTTATTTCAATATTTTCTGCTGTCAAACATTTGTCTGGTGTGCCGTTTGCTGTAAAAGATCATGGAGGATCAAGGTACATTCTCAAAGACACCAAATTTTGAGGTACTCCTTTTTGTGTCCACTGCTTAAAGAGAATCATACACACATATGAAATGATTATTACAGTAGCTGGAAATTATTCAGGGAACTTTTGTCAAACAAAAATGTCTTTGGTGAAATGAAAATGCCATCTTCTCAAAAATATTAAATTATTAAATAGCATCTGTTCTTTGTCAATGAAAATCTGAAGAGTTTTGCAAAGAACTTAAATGGAAATATTTTATTTTCTTTATAAATTATGGGGGAAAATAAGATACAGTTGTAAGTCATCTCTAGCTAAACATAACTGAAAAGGAAGCCCTTCCTTAATTATATTTTCAAATCAATTAATAGTAAATGACATTCAGTCATTTAGATTACTATGGGACACTTAGACATGTAGGAAGAATGCCATAATGGCAAAATGTTCTAAATAGAGAACCTGCATAAGGACTGGAAATTCAGCATGTTTGTTCTCATTCTTTTATTGGGTATGAGGTGATGTTACCCTCCTGGAGAAGGCAGGACAAGATATATGAAAGTGAGAGCTCATTGGTATGAAATACTTTTCCCTCCAACAAAACCTGACACCTCTGCTCCTGAGAAAGCCAAGTGCTCACCTACCTGCTGCTGAACACTGCATCACCGAAGGAATAGGAAGGATCCAAAATTAATGTAGACTCAGCATTACTTTACACTGGATTGCGTGGTGAGAATGGCTACACTCTCTTTGCAATGTGCATTTTTGCCCCTTTCCCCCAGATATCTATTATAGGGCCTGTTACGAATTCCCTCAACAGGGTGCAGATTTGCACCCCGAGTTACCCAATCCGTGCCCTGTGTTCGTTATCTGGTTCATTTATTTATACAGTTTTCAGACTACTCTGGGAGAATCCGCTCCCTCTCTGGACCGGTTAAGGATCTCGGAAGACCGGGGAAGGGGATTCGGGCCCTCCCTCACTCCGAACCCCAACCCAAGGCCCTAAGGCAAGAACCGACGTCCTCACCTAGCAGAGGGGGGTGGAATCCCTAAACTCCCCCGCTCACGGGGTCCACGACCCTGCCCTGGGTCATTTCTTCCCCAATGCCTCCCCCGCGGCTATACGGGGAACCCGGGTTAAAACTCACTGGGGTTCCGGCGGCACCTGTCCCGCTCCCCATCGCCTCCGGTCTTCGGCCCCCTGTGTCTCTCTCTCCAAGTCCTCCCCCTCTTTGGT
>JANRFK010001234.1:56576511-56614707 GCA_030068395.1 Apalone spinifera | reverse complement strand
GGCCGACATACCCCTGTAGGCCAGCTGGGCCGCTCCTGAGAGGTAGGGGGCCAGGAGCATTGCCCAATGTTCCTGCAGCCATTTGGCTGCTGTGGCCACTCTCTCAAATGTAATCAGGAACGCCTCTGGGTCATCTTTGGGCCCCAACTTGGTTAGGCATATCGGGAGTTGTGATCCTACGGCTCCTGCCCCCTCTCCTCCGAGGGGGCCGCCAGCTGCTGCAGTTGTTGTCCCAGTCGGGGTTCCTTTAAGCTCCTTGAGTATCTGGTCCTGCCATTCTTGAAACTGGGTTAAAATTTGTTGCAGCGCCTGCATCTGTTGCAGCTGCAGCTGCTGCTGCTTCTGGTTCTCCACCAGCCACTCCAGAATTTTACTCACTTCCATTTTTCTCCTAATATTAAGTATATTGTTAATTCGTCCTTACCTCAACCCAGACCCCTATTTCGGGGCCTGGAAAGTGCCCACATTCTCCACCATGTGTTACTAATTCCCTCAACAGGGTGCGGATTTGCACCCCGAGTTAACAAACACGGGACATGGATTGGGTATCTAGTTCATTTATTTATACAGTTTTCAGACTACTCTGGGAGAATCTGCTCCCTCTCTGGACCGGTTAAGGATCTCGGGAGACCAGGAAAGGGGATTCGGGTCCTCCCTCACTCCAAACCCTGACCCAGAGCCCTAAGGCACGAACCGACGTCCTCACCTAGTGGAAAGGGTTGGAACCCCTAAACTCCCCCGCTCACGGGGTCCACGACCCTGCCCTGGGTCACTTCTTCCCCAATGCCGCCCCTGTGGCTATACGGGGAACCCGGGTTAAAACTCACTGGGGTTCCGGTGGCACCTGTCCCGCTCCCCGTCGCCTCCAGTCTTCGGCCCCCTGTGTCTCTCTCTCCAAGTCCTCCCCCTCTTTGGTTCCTGTAGCCCTTTTTGAACTACCCTCCGGGTCCTTGTTGATGACGTCTCCCCTGACATCATCCACAGGCGTCCCCTTCCAGCTCCTGGGGATGGCGTCCTCTCTGATGTCCTTTCCCTGCGTCCCTTCCCCATTCTGGGGGATGATGTCCTCCCCATGCGCCCCCGGACCCTGTCGGGATGTTGCCCCCATACTGCTGCCCCCCTGGGGCTCCACCGCTCCCAATGTAGGGCTCTCCGAGGCACTCGGCCCCTGATCTGCAAACCCCCCGCCTCCCAGTTCTGGCGGCCGCGTGGAGGTTCAGTGCGGGGCAGAGGCGCTCCGTCGCAGGACCTAAACAACATAGAACAAGCATGGAAAAGATTGTAGGATCAGAAGAACTTGGCACTTCAAGCTTCTGTGCTCTTGCAGTTGAACAGTGACATCTGCCTATATAAGAGCAGACATTAGATGTAAGGGAGCATCTGCCTCTATGCTACTCACTCAGTAAGTCATGGGTTTTATAAACAACAGTAATCTAAACTTCCATTCCTGAGCAAGCTCATTGAGAAGCTTGCTAATGGTCACCTTCAACTAGATTTTCATACTGTTCTGAAACCTTCCTAATCATGCCATGAACACACTATGGAATAGGCACAATGCCAGTAATATTGATGGATAATATGACCTTGATTATGAATAAGAGCCATATAACAAGGGAGACTTTAATAAGGTTGACCATGGAATGATATTAACGTGTGACTGCTCAAACTTGGGCCAGTTGCTAATCCAACACCTCGTTATCCCCAGGTTTGGACCAATTAAAAGAAAGTCATTTTCCAACCCCAAACAGCTTGATGATGATGATGATGATGATGATGAGGGCTCAACAAATTATACATTTGTTGAGCCTATGGCGAGTAGATTGTAACCCGGAAAAGCCGGGTTCGGGCGATCTACGTATGTGCAGATCGCTGGACAGCGCGGCTGGCGAGCGGGGCTCACCGCAGTTCAGCGAACCCTGATGATGATGATGAAGATGATATCTGGGTCAGACCTGAGGATATGCCTGTACCTTTATAATTATAATGCTGGGAGGTGCACATACTATGGTAAAGGATACTACATAGGAACTTAGATGATTAACCCAAAACATATGGAGCCAAATTCTGCTCTTACTAGCATTTCTACAGTCAAAATAGAGCTGCACAGCCATAATTCAAGGCAGAAACCATTAATTATAGAGTTGTAAATGTTGGCAGAACTTGGCTGGAAAGACGTAGTTAATAAGCTATCAGATCATCTCCTAAAGTTATAACATGCCCAATAAATATAAATGTATGTGTGTGTGCGCGCGCGCTCTATATACTCATTCATAAGATGACTTTTTTGGAAAAATATCCCACTATGAAGAGCGGGGGTTGGCTTACAAAAGGGTTCTTCCCGAGCCGAAGGACTTGCTGGCTTCCAGCACAGAGCCTCTCAGCTCAGCCTCTCAAACACCCTGCTGTTTGAGGGTGCATCTACACAGCAGCGTTATTCTGAAATAACAATGCGAGCATCTACACAACAATTCCGTTATTTTGAAATAAATTTGAAATGGACAGCTTATTCCGACTTCTGTAAACCCCAGTCCATAAGGAACACCACCTACTCCAAAATAACTATTTTGGAATAGCAGTAGTGTGGACTCTCCATTGCAGCTATTTCGAAATAGCTTCTCCCCAGGTCCATTGAAACTAATTACTCCCCAGTGCCTCCTGGGGCTCAAAATCAAGGTAGCACATCCAAATTAGGGAAGCCTGCCTTGGACTAATTTTGAGGCTTCTCTGTAGTGTAGACATGCTATTTTGAAATAAGTGATTTCAGAGTATTTCTTCCAGAAAAGCTTATTTAAAAAGAAGCATGTGGTATAATACACTACATACAGCTGATGATTAACTCAACATGGATGAAAAAGTCAGCTGAGAGGCTTCATGCTGGCAGCCAGCAAGTCCTTCAGCCCGTGTTGCTTCCTGCAGCTCGGGAAGCAGTGTGAGCTGAAATATTTGCTGGCTAGTGACATGGAGCTTCTCAGTCCCCATTGCCTGGGAACAGAGAACAGCAGCAAATGGGAGCTGAGAGGCTCCGTGTCTTCAGCCTGCACATCTCAGCTGGCGCTGACACTGTCGAGATGGGAATGGAAGTCTGTACTTTGGAGTTGGCTTATAAACAGGTCAGTGACTTTTTACCATTTTTTTCTCTATAGGGTTGGGAGATAGGAGTTGGCTTATAAATGAATGGGCTTATGTTCGAGTACATACAAATATATATATTCTACCTCCCTCCATCAGTAGTGACTGAAGAGTGGATTTTATTTTTTATTTTTATTGTTTCAGTGAAATGGACAGAAGGGCAGAATTCAGCTGACTATGCAATTTATCAAAGCATGGAGGGGATGAAAAGGATGACACCCTGCTCGTTGACTGTATAATACGCTACAGCCAGCTACTGATTAACTCAATATGGTTGAGGAAGTCAGTGTTTGTAAGTTATCAGTTTACACATGCATATAAACAGTTCAGTCAGTCAGACACGGGGGGACCTGATGCAATTCTACAAAATGTGTCAGTGTTAAATGCCTTCTCTCATTACATTCTACAGCAAGATGCTTTTATTTTCTGCTGTAGCACAAATTATTCCAGCTACATAAAACACTGAAATTTTACTTCCAGTCAAATGAAAAGCCATTCTGAAGCACTGAAGGGTTTTGGTTTGTTGGTTTTGCTCAACATTTTTGGTGAAGACTGTCTGGGTGCTCTCTTTCGAAAAAAAGCAGCTCACTTTCTCAAAAGAAGCGGTTGCAATCTAGACACTCTCTTTCGAAAGAGGCTTGTAGTCTAGACATAGTCATATTTTTTTTATTCTCCTGTTCTGAGTTTGTTTTGTACTAACAGACAGAAAGATAACTTATAAAAATGAAACAAAATATAAATTAGATACATACAATATTTAATCTCCGACTTAGCAAAAAACTTTTTCTGTCCCTCATCGGCATATTCATCAGGGTTTAGCTTGAATTAGATACCCTCCATTGCACTCCCGCTTGGCTGACATAAGGAAAATAGCTTCTCCTTAACTCACTGTCTGACATGACTAAATTCTTCTGAAGTCCAGCTAGGACATACAATGGATACTTATTTTTAAAGCCTACAGAATACTGAATAGTCTCTTCACATACTGAGAGGATGACACAAGGAACAGAGATGACCTGAGCCTACTGATAAAGGGCAGGGCAGAATGTGGGCAACAGTTTCAACAGATGTTACTGCACATGCTCAATTATTTTTTTAGCATGCTCAGTACAAGCTAACCAGAATAACTGGTGGGAGGTACATAATCCCTACCCCACTGGATCCCTCTACAACAGGAAGTAGTTTATAAACATAACTATTTACACAGTAGAGCATCAGTGTTGGGACAAGCTCAGTAACAATGCATGAAGCAACTGTTTCCTTACACTAGCTCCATCCTCCATTTCACCATCCATGAAGAAGTCTAATTTATATTGAGTTACACACTTCGGAGTTGGAAGATCATGAACATTAAAATTGCCACCACTCTAGACTAATTTGGACTCCTTTACAAATTGGTAATGGGTATAAATAATTCATGGGAAGGATAAAGACTTCTACCAATCATAACTTCTGAATTTACCTCTTTGCAGAAAATATGCTAAGATATCAGGTTCTATTGTGATTTGTGACTCAATTCATGCTATGAAAAAGGCTCTTAACTATTATTAGCCCACGTTTATCCCACATCACAACCACTTTCTGCAAGGAATATACATCTTCAGCTTAATCAAGGCCTGCATCATCCTGGGAATAGCAACCTCCTCTGACTGCCCTGCTCATCGGAGGATGCTGGATAGATGCCCCAATGAAAACAGTTATTTCCAGAGATGACCCACTACTACTTTTTGACATTTCTCCTAGAACCTACAGTTTGGAACTTTTACAGTCAAGCATAATCTTACAAAGGTACAATACAACTTCAAAAAAGTGGACCTCTGGCCTCTCTCTTGTATGATTACCTCATTAAACTACAAGATAAGTAGTAATTTTAGAAAAGAAAAACCTCTTGAATAAATATATAAAGACTAAAGAGAAAATATGGATTTGAATATCATCCAAATAGCTGCATAATTGCTGTCAGTTTCTTTTTGGTTCCTGATTTGCTTTGCATTGTAAAATCTGTTCTCTACTCTTTGAAACTAAAGACAAACTATATTAAAATTCAATGTTCAGTCTATCTCAATTATCTGTTCTTGCACATGTTTACACTTCAGGAATAAAGCTCAAATTCATGCCTTGATGCATTTCAGAACCTGGAGTGGTAAAAATAATCCTTGTTTTTCTAAACATTTTACAAAACAAGGAAAGAGTATCAGATTATCTTTGAGGATGTTATGTGTCATAAGAATTGGTGGGTTGGGTCATTTGGAACAGAATTATCCATTAAAAGAACTGTAAATTAAATGAAAGTAAAATAACAGTTATGCAAATTATGATAAATTGTTCAATCAAAACCATAAGACTACTTCTCTTAAAGGGGCTATTCCTTAAAATATCATTTAATTAATATATAGAATGTAAATAACTTAAGTTTTAAAATGAACAATTTAATAACTGAGTTTGTCCTGTAAATCTACGCACTGGCAATTCTACTTAATTCGCTTGTTTGCCTATATATTATCTGTATTACTCTAAAGAGAATTTCATTTCATTCAAGTTGCAATTAAATGTGGAGACTTGAATGCAATTGTATGTCATCCATCTATCCATATTTAGAGCCCCAGTCATCAGTGTCTAGACACCAGATTTTAGATATTTCATATAATTAACTTTGTGTCACATTGTCTTCATTTGGTAAATGAGAATATTCACTTGTCAGACAGGGATATTGTGAGCTAATGTCTACATAGTGTTATTAATATAAAAATTATATATGAATGCAAACATTAATGGTGAATTTGATCGCAAACAAGGAGATATGGGTGTTGTGACTCAAATTTCTAGGTAGCTACCACGCAGTAGAATTCATAACTTTGAGTTACATGTCCAGGCTCCCCTCACACGTTACATACTGAGTAGAGAACCACTTAAGCAAGTCAGGACTGAATTTCAGAGGAAAAGGGCAAGCTTAGTGCCCAGATTCTGGACCTCAGGCATGTGATTGACAAGGAGGAAGGCAACTCCCCATGCCTGGCATTCCCAGCTTTGAATCTTTTCTTGGATTCAGGTGCCTAAGCCACATCAACTCTCTCTCATGAAAGAATGGCACACACAGAACACCTGTGCCACTGACTAGGGCACTCATCTGAAACGTGGGACACTTGTTTGCAAATCAATGCCTCGATTTGGCAGGGAACTGAATCCAAGCCTCCAGCCTTCCAGATGAGTGTCCTAACCACCAGGCTCTTGGGCATTCAGGTGTGGGTTTTCTCCAACTCTCCAGGTGAAGCTGTTTCACTCTTTTATATAGATACACACACACACACATATATACACACACATATGAGAGAGAGAGGCAGAGAGAGAGATGGAGATGCAGATGGAGATGGAGATGTAAGCAAGGTCTGAACTACAGCTTCCAATGCTGCCAGGTGAAAGGGAAAAGGAGTCCTAGGTGTGGTTATGCTCATTCAGTTGTTTATCTCTGCAAGATAATCAACTCTTGATATGTAAATACAGCTCATACTAGAATGGGAAAGAGATGCTAGGTGTGGTTATGTAAATCCAATTCAGCTAGTGCTATAGGCCTGATAGATGGTCAATTGTTAGACTGAAATGTTGTGTATTGTAACTAATTTGGCTGTTGAGGGATCACAAACCATGTTAACCTTAAATGTAGCAATTGTAAAATGTGATCACCAGGAAAGACACTGTCATTGTAAAGACATTGGATGGACAAGCCTCCCCCTTCCAGATTCAGGTGGACTGAATGGGGGGAAGGAGCTTAAACCAGCCAGCTACATGCCCTCCAGGCATGAGCTGTAAGACTGGTTCAACCTGTCTCTCTTCCCCCCTGTTCTAAGGATATATTTAAACAGACTCCATAAGGAGTCTCTTTTTTTAATCTTGAAATATTATTTCAGGAGAAGCTGGAATCTTTTGGCCAGCCTAGGTGGTGGGCCAAGAGCTGAAATCATTAGGTTTGACCCATAGCCAGACCCATTGTGGAAGTGGCCAGCCAGCAGGAGCAAGCGGCTGTCCAGTGGGAGTGGCCAGCGGGCAGCTGGTAGGAGCAGTGCCAAGTGGCCAATGGAGTGGGTGAGATGCCTCCTATTCCGACATCCCTAAGGGTGGGAGGGGAGCTCTGAAGATCGCCTCTGAGCTCTGGTCTTCCCTGACCACTGAGAGTGGGGTATGAAGAAAGGTTGGATATGTGAATGGGATGCTTACATTGCTGGACTTGTGAGCTGGAGAGGCAAAGGACATTGCTCAACCCACTTGAGCTGGGACATTCACTCGTGGGTTGGTTATGAACTCGGTTTGTGTTGTTTTCCCAAGTTAATGCCACATTACTTCTCTCCCTCTTTCATTAGAAGTTATTTTCTATGCTCAGACTCTGTGTTTGCAAGTGGGGAAGCATTGCCTCTCGGAGGCACCCAAGGCTATATGGATTTCCCAGGCTACTGGGTGGGGGCTCGAGCCAGTTGTGTGGGTTAAATGAAAAGGAACCTCTAGATATTGAACCCGGCCCTGGCCACTGCCAGCACTACCTGGCAGAAGGGTTACATATGCACATACACAATATATATGAACATATGCACACAATATATATATCTATATGGCTCTCTCTCTCTCTAACTCACTAATTAGGGCACTCAGTTGAGAGCCAATTTCAAATTCCGAAATAATGGCATTGAGTTCCCATTCCAAGAAGAGCGAGGACTAAAATTGGAGTTTCCCACATCCCAGCTGAGTGCTTTAACCACTGAACTATTGGTTACCAGGACACAGAGGTACACCAGACAGCACCAAGTGTTCCCAGACTGCTTGTGGGTTAAGCATGCTAAGAAAGCATACCAGCTCAGGCTCTGTAGGCAAACTAGGTGTGGGAACACATATTTTGAGAAACCCACCAGAGCTTTGGCATGAGCTAAGGCCCAGATCAGTTTGTTTGTTATGAGATAGAATCAGGACTTAAGGGGCTTTGCCTACCAGTGGAAACTTGAGACTGAGGTGCCAGCAGGGATAGTCTGTTCTGAGCTGTGGTTTTGAAAATGTCACTGGCACCCAAATGTTAGACTGAGGGCAATATCAATGCATTTACATGCTTTGTTGGAATGGGATCAGAGAACTTAATTGTCCAACCATAGAAAATCCAGAGAAGGCACTTTAGGGAAAGTTATAGAACTCACCTGTACACACGTGGGGCAGGCAGTGGGATGTAAGGGGCTGCAAGCTCCTCACTCAACCTGGTGGTGTCACAACAGCCTGTGCACGTGGAGAGCCAGTCTGGAATACTCAGCCTCATGATGCTCTCGCACAGGAACCCCTCGGCCCTTCTCACAAGGTTCCTGGGAAGGCTTCCTTACTCCAGCATCCGTGGTGAGGCACCTTCCCACAACAAGCCACCATTAAGGAGGCTGGGATCATGGAACCACACAGTAGGACCACACATGGAACAGGCTCAGTCATGCCTGCACTCAGGCAGCATCCACTCCCGGTCAAGAGTAGCAATGAAGAGGAGACTGATCTCATACATGGGAGCCTTCCGGAAGGAAGGAAAAGGAGGGGACCCCAGTAGCACTCTCTCTGGCAAGAGAGAGCAGCAGCACTCCTCTGCTGCTTACACACACCTCCTCCAATATACTCCCTTCAGTAGATAGGGATAGAACAAAAGGAAGTTTTTCTTCACTTAGCGCACAGTCAATTTGTGGAACTCCTTACTAGAGGAGGCTAGGACTTTAACAGGGTTCAAAAAAGAGCTAGATACATTCATGGAGGTTAGGTCCATCAAAGGCTCAACCTGGTGGTGTCACAACAGCCTGTGCACGTGGATGCATGTGGAGAGCCAGGATGGGTAAGAATGGTGTCCCTAGCCTCTGTTTCTCTGAAGGTGGGTGGCCTTGCTCGAAGCACATCATCATTGTCTGAACCAAGACCTTCATTATCAACTCAGATTAGGGCTAGGCTTTATGCAGTGTTATTGTGATGCCCTTGCCCTTGTATATCCCCAAAATAAGCAGTCTTAGTTTTGTGGGTTTTTTTGTTTTAAATGGGCTATTTTTTTGCGCTCTGTGGGCAAGGGGGGAGATAGGAAGTGTGGGGAGGGGGAGGAGTGGGAAAGGCACACAGAGGGAATGAAAGGGCCTCTTGCGTAGAAGCACAGGGAAGAGTCTTACAGTTGGACTTGGCTTAAACTGTCCCTCAATGTCTGTCTAATGGGCACAGCCTCTTTATGTGCTCAAATGGCACTAGGATCCAGCTGCTTGTATGCCCTGGCTACTCATTCAACCTCTGCCCCTCACTTTGGCAGGAAAGTCCCCCCTTTGCTCTCACAGAGGTTTAGGAGCACACAGCAGGCCACCACCATGAAGGGGATGTTGCACTCGCTGAGGTCCAGGCAGGTGAGGAGACTCCTGAACCTCCCCTTTAAGTGGCTGAATGAACACTTCACCACTTGCTGAGCCTGGCATTGAAGTGCTCCTTGGTGGGTCCAGGCTGCCGGTGTAGGGATTCATAAGCCTAATCAAAGGGTAGGCTGCATCACCCATGATGTGCATGGGCATGTCCACATCCTTTACTCTGATGATATGGTCAGGGAAAAAAATGCAGGCGTGCTTCTTTTAGAACAGGCATGAATTCTGGAAGATGTGGGTGTTGTGAGTCTTCCCCAATGTTGATGACAATGAAATGTCCCTTGTAGTCCACGAGGGCTTCTAGCACCCTGGAAAAATACTCCTTCCTGTTGATGTGGTCTGGGGCATGGTGGCCAAAATGGGGATGTGAGTGCTGTCTATGTCCCCCCCACACACAAAGTTGGGAAAGCTCATGGCAGCAAAGCCATCAATGATAGTGTCCGCATTCCCCAGAGTGACATCCATCCCTATCAGCACCTGGTTGATGGCCTTGGCTATTTCCAAGAGCATGGTCCCAACTGTGAATTTCCCCACACTAAATTGGTTCCTGATGGAGTGGTAGCTGTCCAGTGTGATGAGTTTCCACAGAATGATGGCAATGCGCGTCTGCACGGGGATGGCAGATCACAATCAGGTGTCCTGTCCCCTGAGGACAGGGCGAGCAACTCAGAGCTCCAGGATACAGAAGATGATGCAGTCCTACCAGGTCTCCCTCCAGCAGAAGCGGCACTTCAGAGAATCATAGAACACTAGAACTGAAAGGGACCTCGAGAGGTCATCAAGTCCAGTCCCCTGCCCTCATGGCAGGACCAAGCACCATCAGGGGGGGAAAAGAGTGCATCTTTTGGAACAGGCATGAGTTCCGGGAGATGTGGTTGTTGTGAACTTTCCCCAACGTTGATGTCAGTGAAACATCCCTTGTAGTCCACAAAGGCCCATAGTACCCTGATGGTGTCCAGAGGATTGAGGGGCATTTGCAGCAGCAGGAGTGCCAGGACCTGAGTGAAGAGGCCCTCCGGTCTGGGCTGGTCATCATCCTGCTGGAGCAGCATGAGGACAGTCTGGACAAACCGCTCCATGTGGCACAGCATGAGGCCCGGGAGCATGGCACTGCTTTGCAGCAGCTTTGGCATCAGCAAAAGCAACCAGAGCACACTTCATCCATTTCGTGTCCCATGAGGATGGATGCAGTTGAGGAGTGCCATGCGAGATGCAGCCATAGAGAGGAACCATGGAAAGCACACGTCACAACTTGCCTGACAATCAGCCACAGAAAGTATCAGCCCTCCCTGGAGTACTTCCGGGGGCTTTAAGTCCAAGGCAGGCTCCAATCAGTGTGGACACACTATTTTAAAATAATTCTGAGTAATTTTGATGCTCCCCCGTAGCAGGGGCATGGTTTTTTTGTTTTTTTGTTTTTGTTATTCCAGGTGTCTTTTTTTTATTTTACTTATGTTGAAATTATTTTCCAGTGTACACCTACCCACAGTAATAACTGACAAATCCCTGCTATAATTTTTCATTGTTATTAGAACCAGTCCTGAACTATCCCTGACTCTCGGGCTAAATTCAGATCTGGAATGGGATTTGACCTTTGCTACTCAGTTTCTCTCTAAGGGTGTGTCTAGACTACAGGGTTTTGTAGACAAAAGTGGGCTTTTGTCGACAAAACTATACCTGCATCTACACTGCCGCTGAATTCTGTCGACATAACATCAACAGAACTCAGCAGTTTTGTCGACGGCTGTAAACCTCATTCTGCAAGGAATAACGCCTTTTGTCGACAGAGTTCTGTCGACAGAAGGCGTTATTGCATCTACACTGTCCTTTGTGTCTACACTATCATGTCGACAAAGCGGCTTGCTTTGTCGACAGAATTGGCTGTAATCTAGACGCTCTTTGTCGACAGTATCTGTCGACAAAACTTCTGTCGACAAAAGCCTGTAGTCTAGATGTACCCTAATTGTTCTATTGTATACCTAAAGACATCACCAGATTGTGCTGTGGAAAAGTTTAATTTATAATATTGGAAGTACTACAATATTTAGTAACATTAAAGATCTCATTTTTGATACAAGAGATTTTTGTATATAGTAGCCTAAAGATTATTTGTTTTAAGTGGACAAAACGTTTATAATAAACACAAATTGAATTAAAAAGTCTGATGGGAAAGCTGTGTTATTCTGTAACTTTAAAAACAATGAGTAGCCCTGTGGCACCAAAGAAACCAACAAATATATAGGATCATGAGCTTTTGTGGATAAAACCCACCTCATCAGTTGAGCTGGACATTTTAAAGTCAATGTCAATTTAACAAGAGAAATATTAAAAAAAGATGAACTAACCAACTAATATCATAATATGCCTATTCATAAGTTATGAAGCAACTCTGATTTAGTGATGAGTAAAAGGATACCGGAACCAAAAAGGAGACAAACAAAAAAGAGAGCTAGAAAACGCTCAAGCAATTTTCAAATAATGCAACTGAGTGAAGAATCTGAGCCAATCCCTTTCTTGAGATTCAGTGATGGTAGTGGGGACTGCATATGTGACAAATATCTAGTTAGAAAATTGTTAAGGAAGCAGCTAGGGATTTTATTATATCTTTTTAAGACCTAATGCTTATGTCAGAGTAAAAAAAAATTACAGATATCTGCATCTGTAAATACATCTGATTTTTCCTTAGTCTCAACTATTGTATAGTGTCTCGTTCCTTATTTGCTTTTAATTAACAAAGAAAATGTGTCCTACTAGAATTTAAAACCTGAACCTAGTACAAATATTGTATAACATATGTTTTGTCTAAAAACCTAGAGAAATGTAGATATTTAAGGTATGTAATGTTCTTTATATAAACTATTTGCACAAAACTGTGCAAAGATTAGTTAAATCAATTAAATATTGTGTAGCAATGCAATGCATAGGTTTTAAAACTCCCTTAAATATAAAAACACAGTGAATGTGTCAAGAATGTTGCTATGCTTTCAAGAGAGAAAATATTACATTTTTTCCCTTTCTGTTAAGAATGTGATGCCATCATCACCGCTACATGTTCAAGAACACTTAACATTAATCTATTTGTTATCTAATAATGTCTTCGTCAGTTTAAGATAGCAATCGGAATGAGATAGGTTCAAAGCTCTTGATTATTGCAGTAATTTTTTCCAAGATGTTTCAGCAGTAATATGACAAGTTTTGGTTACACTTCTAAAATGTCTTTCACCTGTGTCACTTCCAAAGAAAAAGTCAGTAATCTGCAGAGCTCATTGGTGAGACCACTGTTGTAATATGCTCTAAAAGGCAAAAGTGATGAACCATTCGGCCATTATTTAATGGATTTGCAGATTACTTTTACAGAACCATGACCTCTTTGCAATAAATTTGTCAAGTCTGAAGCTTCCTTCTGTCTTAATTTTAACAAATATACTTTACACTGTTAAATATCAACAAAATTGCTGTACAAATTAATACAAAGTTTTAGAAGAACATAATCTAAGTCATTTTAAAATAAATATGCATATGCTACTCTGCCTGAATACATTATAAATTATTCAGTATTAGACAAGAAATATTTCTAAAGGTAGACGGGCTGGGACTCCAATAATTGGGTTCATTAACTGGTTCATTCAGTGGAAATATGAAAGTCGCTTCTCCATCCGTTTTCACTTGTGGGTAAGAACTTTATTTTTTTAAAGATGTTGTTTCTTTAAATTAGCTGCTCAAAGATTAAAAATTGAATTTTGGGGGTGAAAATTATTTGAGAGACAGGATAAAGCAAGTATTTTACAAAGCATATAGTTCATAAGACACTAATTGTTCAATACATATGCAGTACATTGGATTAAATCAGTATTGCTAATATTTTAAAAGGGAAGTCCCACAATCATTTCCTCTTTAATCTGTGGTATGAGGGGTATGTATACCCTCAAGACAGGAGGACTGGGAGACAAGAGAAAGTCTGCATTTGTTTTCTCAGTTAAACAAACATTTTCTCTTCACCAAAGATGGAGCTAGTGTAACCCACACACCTATTAGATGTGATTCACTGTTCCATGTAGTGTCACATAGACCACTTACGCAGGTCTACAGTCTTAACTGAGAGCCAGCTGGCTTCATAGCTTAAGCTGTTGTAGAGGGTCATGCCTGATCTACAAAGGTTTCTGGTTTGTTTCTGCCTGTCAGTGTTATAGTAGCACCATTTGATAAACAAATTTATATTATGTTTGCTTTCTGAAAATGTTTATATTTAGTTCCTGAAAACTAAATCATAGAAAGTAATAATCAAAGATGAGGCAATGTTGGAGATTGAGGTATCAACAGAGGAAGTGCTAAAACAAAATGGTAAATTAAACAAAAAGTCGCTAGGAAATATCCAAAAGTTATAAAGGAATCTAAGAATAAAGCGACTAAGCTGAAAACAAAACTAACAAGCTCATTAAAATCAGCTGTTCTATCATAGGTCTTGAGGGTAGCACATACTGTACCTAGAGGTGCTTAGATGATCCTGGAAATTACAGACCATCAGTAATAGCTAAATTTGATAAAGTGACAGTCTGAAATCAAATTATAAAGCATCTAGATCTTTATATTCTAGTGTCATTGACTTCCACAAAGAAACATAGTATCTCTAAACTAATTGACTGGAATTCTTTGAGAGCATCAGTAAAATGGTGAATAATAGTTAATGATATACAAAATGTATCTGGGCTTTCTAAAGCCTGTGTCAAAGTCCCTCACAAAAGGCTATTAAAACTAAGGAAACATAGGGAGAAAGGTAAAATTCTTTCATAGGTGAAAAACTGGATAAAATAGAGAAAAGATAGAGCATGAATTTTCAACATAGCAAAATGTTACCAGTGAGGTGTTGCGAGAATTGGACTCAGATCCACTGTGTTTAACACACACTGTATTCATTAGTGGCTTAGAACATGCAAGCTATTTATAGGGTTGTGTCTAGACTGCATTCCTTTTCCCAAAAAAGGCATGTAAATTAGACACTTGGAAATTGCAAATGAAGCCAGGATTTAAATTTCCCATGCTTCATTTGAATAATGGCAGCCGCAGTTTTTTCCAAAACAGGGCTTTTGACAGAAAAAGGCAGTTTAGACTGGGATCTTTCGAAAATAAAACCTTTTTTCGAAAGATCCCGTACTCCTCAAAAAATGAGGTTTACAGGATCTTTCGAAAAAGCATTTTATTTTTGAAAGATCCCCTTCTAAACTGCTGTTTTTCTATCAAAAAGCCCCATTTAGAAAAAAGCCATGGCGACCATTATGCAAATGAAGCATGGGAAATTTAAATCCCAGCTTCATTTGCAATTTTGAAGTGTCTAATTTACATCCCTTTTTCGAGAAAAGGGATGTAGACTAGACACGGCCTAAGTGACAAAATTTATGATAAGAGTAGATGGCAGTTAAAATTCGAAACTGAGGGAGGAAAAAATTATGCTTACTGGAAAGAATAATTTGAACTACTCTTAGGTATTGCTGGAATCTCCACTAAATGTATCCATTCAGTAAAACTTTATGGGGGTTAATATGAACAAATCAGAGCAAATGATTGCTTATTGTGCAGCAATGCTTCAAAAACAATGGACGGACCAGAAAATACTGTAAATATTTTAATGCCAACATAAAATTGATGCTATTCCATCACCTTGATTCTTGTGTTCAGCGCTGGCAACTGCTTCAAAAATAAAGCATTAGCGGGTCCAGGGATGGGAAACAATAATGGTTATAAGATGTGGAAAGACTTCCAAGTGTGGAGGCTCAGATGATTAAGGCTATTAAGTTTTAAGGGGGTGTGAATAAAAATAATGAATTAGGATAAATATATTCAGAATGTCAATGAATTAAAAAATTTAGGAGGATTTTGAATAGGATTAGCCCCTTTACCCATGGATTTATCCATGTGTACATTAAAAAAAATAAGGACATAAGGCATATAAACCCTGTTGCTTCAGAGCAGAAAAAAATTTGGGGCAGGTAATTTCACAATTGTCCCATATAGGAAATCTTGCACTTTTCTCTGACTCTGAATCCCAGCTATTGTCAGAGGTAGTGTGTTAGAATACAAGGATCTCAGATTTAATCTGATAATAGTAATTCTTATGCACTACTATAACAAGTAATTCCTATTTACACTTCTACAACAATCTGCCTTTCTGGTAGCCATGGTTCTACAATTTGTAGCCTGTAGCAAATTCATTAAGCTATGACTTTTTAATATTGTCACAATTTAGTTTTATCAGTTCAATTAAAAAGGACAGTCTTTGTTCAATAAAGAGATATTTTTATCTTAATCATGGAGGCCTTATTCATACATAAGTAGCTTTTCTGCCTCCTAGTAGTACTATGAATTCTTGACATATGGAAAAATTGAATTAAGTTATTTTACTGTGTTGTCATACATATACGCACACTGTGGGAAAAATGGTTTACTTATAAAAACAAAATCGCAGTCATCAAATCATAGAAGATCAGCCTTGAAATCAAGAGGAGTGAGGGTTTGATTCAGTGAAGAACTGAGTACCTTTATTTCCCACTATGGGCATTTAGCAATTCAAAAAATTGGGTTCTTTGTTAAAATGCTAGTACTGGAACTGCTAGAGGTTTCTAATATGAACATGTTGTATACAGTGCCAAACTAATTTCCAGCCCATTGGAGAAATTTTTCAGGGTCTGAGAGATTAAAAATAAAGTTTGTATTATATGTCCATGTTATACTCCAGGGAAGATGCAGCCCACCAAACCACTGGATCTAGCCCACAGGCCACCCAATCTAGCCCATGGGCTGCACCCATTCCTCCCCCACACCCCCGCCTCCCAGCCAGGTTGCTCAGGCACAGAGCAGCCAGCTGCCTCAGAGTAGCCCCATGCCACTTTTAGCAGGTGGCTGCTCCCTGTGGCTCTCTGCTCCAGAGTGGGGCAGGCTTCATGAAAAACAGGCAATGGGAGCTGAGAGATTTGGGGCATGGTCATTGCATGAAGCCTCCTATCTCCCTGGTGCCCAAAGTGAGTGAAGAATTTAGTGAAGGAAAGCCAGTTTGGTTTTTTTAAAATGAGTTTTGCATTTAGTTGATGTTCAGGAACAATTTGTGTAGTGGGAGGTGCTGTCAACCATTAAACCAAACACTAAACCATATATTTGATGAAAACCACCTTAAGTCAGGGAATCCAGCTGCACTCATGTATTTAGTTGATAAAATAGGCTGAAGTCTATGGCTCTTTTTCATGTGGGAGTAAAGTCTGTACTTTGAATCCATCTCCTCTGAAAATAGTGTCTTCCTCAATACCCTGGCTTCTAACTTTGGTACTTACAATTGCATGCTTGAAATTTATGTACATTTCTATTTGCAAATCAACCATAGAAAACAGTATATTGGAATTCCCATTTGTATGCACAAATGGAAGTACATACATTGTATGCGTAAGTGTGTTGCACATGCATGAAGGAGCAAATTCCATTCTTAGTGCCCAGCATGTGACTCTTAGGTAGAAAGTTCTTCAGGGGAGAGCAGCAAACTTTACACTAAGTGACAGATCCTGTTGTCTCTCCCTACTCTTTCCCTGGTGGAGAGGGAGGAAGAAGCAGAGATGCACATTCCAACCATCCTGCCATTTACCTGCCTGCTTATACTCTCCCTGAAATTTTTCTTTTACCTTTTTCTGTGTGGAAAACTGATCCATGGATAGGGTCCATGCTCTAAGAAGGGTACACACTCTTAGCAGTACTACCATAGCTCATGTTCCCTTTGCACAACTGAATTATACTCCTGCCAAGGGATTTGCTTTACCTGTAGAGGTAAAGTCAGGATCTGCCCTAAAACAGGCCAGTTTGAGAGCCCTTTGAAAAATGTGTCATGGTAAATTTGTTCACAAAGAAGTTTCAATTTCTCTTCCTCTCATTCTGTGTGCATGCAGCTGTGCCTGAGAGGAGGCTTTCATATGCTTCATTGGAATCTTGATCTCACCTATTATTTCAGATAAATATTTAATAATTTTAATTAATTTTACTTTTTGGCCAGTACAATTTTAAATGGGACGAATCTCTATACAGGGCTAAATACAGTCTGACATGTTAAAGGGTTTCAAGTTGTTACTAAAATCTTTCATTTCATTATTGACAAGTGCTAATCTGTGATGGGTATGTGAGCAACTCCTGTGCATACATTAAAAAAAAAAAGGATATAAATAAGTCTTAGTGCAGAGGTGTTGTCAGCAAAGCCCTAAAATTGCTACAGTATTACAGCTTTGGAATAAGAATTTTGCTCATGGCAAGAACTAAAATAAACAGTATTCACATAGTTACAAAGGCAATCTATGATAATTATCCCTCCAGTTCCACACAAAAGAAAGAAGATGGCATTTGAGGCTTGTATATTTGATTATTTCCCTGACATCTGTTTCTAATGGCATTTGGGTAATGTCAGGGGTATAAGTAATGCCAAAAGTTAGAGGCCAATCAGCACATGTTATTAGTTAGGCTGATGATGCAAAGGAAAGGGAATAGAATAGCAAATGAAAGGGATCGCAAGTCAAACTGAATTGCTTATTTAACATTTCTCAAGCTGTTACCAAAGCAGTTAAACTGCTCCGATGACATTTCTCAAGCAGCCATCATTTGTCTCAAAACAAGCATTTACGTTTTGTCTGACTTGTTTAAGTGAGGGGAATATGAGACCTCTGTTAAATTTAAATTTAAGTAAGTCTGATTCTCCACTACAACCCAACTTTTCTCAGAGAGGGGAGCTTCAGGAAGATGATTGTTCCTAAATGCTTGGCCATTTGGCAAGAGAGCAGCTCTTTAGAAAGACTAAGATGCGGCAGAGCTCTGTTCTGCTCTGTCTCTCTCCATCCACATCATGTGCAATCTCCATTGATTCACCATGCTCTCCCTTCATGTTTCACGGGAGATACTAGAGGGTGCTTGTGAAGGAGGTGGTGGCAGAGCTGCTTTTACCAAATTTTTTCCTGAAGAGAGTTCCCAAACAGGAGGAATATTCCCTGAGTCACCTCTGTCTATTACTGCTTTATAAAACCAAGAATCGGGTCAACCTTATCTCTGCATCTGATGATAAGCATTCCTTATACAAACATTGCAATCCACTTTAAAAAGAAAGCAGTAACTATTTACTATACTCGGTTTCAAAATAATTTCAACCAAGAAAGAGATACAAATCAGCAATTCCTCACAGTTGCTGGTTGTGGGTGTTGTATAGACCTACCTAAACAATTCCTCATGGAAAGAAAAACAGCAGTGTATACTTTGTGCGTAAATGGCTCGAGTTCAGAAAATAAGGCAGACAATCAAAAGGCATGTTCTTCTGCAAAACCAGGTTTTTGCTTCAACTGAAATTAACCTATCTGATGGCAGTAGAAGAAAACGTTAAGAAGTAGCTTCCTGGGTCTCTTGTTCTTGAGTACCTCTGTAATGCAGAGAAATCATTGAAGTGAATTCCTTATCTCCTGAAATCTGATGCTTTATTTTCAGTTATCTATATTTTGTTTTTACTTCTTCTGATCCTGAAAGTTGCCTTTCCAAAGATTCTCTTCCCTTGTATTAATAATTACAAGTTTACAACAATATTCTACTATAATATTCTACAATGTGTTTTAAACGATGATGCATAAAATCAAATAAGCAGCACTTTCTACTCTTCCCTCAATAAATTACATTGTATTTCTTACACATTAATAGTTTTTCTTGTGATTAACTATTTTTCCACAAAACATCTGCTCTTTATTATAAACAGATTGTGTATTTCCAGTACAATTGAAAATGTAATTTAATGAAACTGGTTGACACTCACTTGGCTCTTATCTTTTTGCTTCGATAACACAGTTTGGCACAGGTATGTTCCTTATGGATTAGGGAGTAGAGAAATTATCTTTTGCCTGACCTCTGGTATCAGAAATCCTTTATTATTCTCTGCTACTGTAGTGCTCCTGCTCGCTAGCTGTCAAATGACCAGAAAATTCATATTGTGGCTGATTCATTAGCCTGACCCCTTCCCTTGCCATGCCCAATTGCTTGGGGAAGTGCAACAGATTGCAGTGAAATCTGTCACACTCACATATAGACCAAGAGTTAGATTTCACCTCAAACACCACCCTCCTCTGCATAATTGCACTCAGCTGATTTCATCTGAGCAGCTCCTGATTCACACTGGCATAAGAAAAGAAGAGAATTGGGCATTCTATTCAAGTTCCCTCATCTTTTCCCTAACAGTTCTGCTGCCCTGCAGCTTCGGAGAAGAGAAACTCTCTTAGAAAGTTGTAAAGGTTGATATACATCAACACAAACTGAAAGCAAATTTTTAGTTGCTTTGTGCTAAGTATATCATGCAGCTCCCATTTTATCTTGAAGTAATTCCTGGGGCCTTATTTTCTATTCTTGCTGCTCAAAGCATGATCCTTAAAAGCTTAACATATTTGTGTACTTTTCCATGAGAAATTAGTCATCTTATAGAATGTAATAGAAAATTAAATTTCTTACTGGACGTGGTTCATAAAACCTATACAACAAAGAGCATAATTTTCTGAGAAAAGAGTACAGCGTGTAATTTTTTTAATGGAAGTTACCCTGTAATTCTTCTAGAAATCTTATTGATTCCCTACTATTAAATGCTGAAGACCTTTCTTAAAATGAGCAATTATGTTCTAATTATTATTACAACAAGTATCGAGCGTGTAATTCCTCAAGAAATTACACATAAATTTCTACCGGAACTGAAGAAAACAACTATTTTGAATCTATTTAATTCATCTGCGGACTGCATGACAATTACTCTTATCGTATTACCTGCCATAAAGTGTAACAAGCACCAGCTTATCCAACTCCCTCTTCATTCAGGTTGAATCTCTCTAGTCTGGCACTCTGACCAGGCAACATCCAACATGATTTTAGTTAGCCAAGATTTCCACAGTCCCATGAAATTTCTTTATAGCCAGTCCCGATTCTCAATGTTCTGCGCTATTATTTAGCTCTAACATACCCCTAAATGTCTTCTAAGAGCCCAGTAAACAGTGAAAGTGTTGGTAATGCTGCTAGACAATATTGACCTCTCATAGACTGGCAAACTCTCTGGTTCAGAACTGGTCAGGTCCCAAGCGTACCAGATCAGAGGTTCAACCTATACTAAAACCGAGCTCCATCAACCATTAACTTGGATACAAACATCATCACTGATGATTTAGAAGGAACAAGCAGAAGTCACTCAACATATTCTGGCAGTACCATCTCAATGCAACAGAAATATCATGGACAATTTACCTCAGAACCATTAAAGCAAAAATTCACAAGTGCTATCTCCACACTAATATGAAGGTCCACCTGTGAGGCAAAGTTTTAAACATTAACATCCTAGAAACTACCAGCACTGAGGCAATAATAATCAAAGCTCATCTTAGAAGGACAGATCATGTTACCAGAATGGTGATGACAGACTTCACAATACAATTTTCTATAACGAGCTCAACCTTGGAAAGCATAGGAAAGGTGGTGAAAGACACTCACCTCAAGCAGGTGAAACATTGACAACTTTGAATACAGATCCACAGATGGATTAGAATGGAGGTTGTAAATGCTTTGAGGAAGACAGATGCAAAAAACTGAATGAAAAAAGTTTCTGGCGTCATACCAAGTCTTCATTGGGTGTCTGTACATTCCTGTATGATGTGATCTTCATTCTGATTAATTGGACAATAGAGCCACAAGCGAATACAGTGCCCACCTCCATTTACACTTGTAATACTTCCTTAAACACACACAGAGAGGGTGGTTAAGAATTGGCTTGTTTTTAATTGTGTATTGTTTTTAGTACATCTAGAAAGGGAAAGTATGAATACAGAATAAAGGCAAACAGATGGTTTAAGAGGAACTGAAAGACTGTTAACTCAAAAAAAAATCACACTTGTCTGAACTTTTCTTCACTCACAACTGTTACAATAACTAAGAGATTAGAGAGCAAAACTATTTCTCTGTTTCTTCAGTTTGTGCTTTTCACAAGGATTTTGTAAAGACATTTTCCTTATTTCTAAATACATTTACCATATTGCAGGCAGTTTTCTCAAGTTTTCACACTGCAATAGTTGAGAGGAAAAGCATTTATGCCCCCTCAAATATTTCTGTCTCTACACACACATCTAAGAGATAAAATTTGTTTGCAAAATTGGCATTTTAAAAACATATCAGTAGATTATAATTTGTCAACATGCCTTTAAATGTGTAAGAAGGAAAAATCTTTCACTAGAGCACACTGATTTTATCTTCTGTCTCTTGAGCAGTCAAAGTAACACATAAAGGTTATCCCATGTTGAGAATATAGTATAAGTAAATTATCAGGGCTAGGGGACACAGAGCCATTAAACAATCTCAGAAAAAAAGGGGCAATGATATATTACACTTGTTTATTCTATCAAAGTTGCTGCCAGCTAGCTTTACCTTTGAATCAAGTGGCAAATTCATTCTGTTCCTCAGGCAGCCAACACTCAATGTGGTGTTCAGAATCCAGAAAACATGTGTGCGCCGAGTGAAGCAATGATACAGACACTCAAAGTAACAATCATTTATAGTCATAGCTCAGCTATAGAACATCATTCAGTAAATATTTATACCAAACTAAAGTAACAGACACTATACTTAATCATAGGGAAACAGATGACTACCTAAATTCTTGCTCATAATTGATGGGAAATGTCAAGTTATTAAAACTTTAATCCTATAAAGCTATTGTAGTTTATTCAAAAAAGATTACTTTTTTGCTTTATACATCATATGCAAGAGAACTACTAATGACTTCTCTCTTTCTAAGTTTGAAGAAGTGAATTACATTTCCACATATTATTGATTTCATTTCCTTTTAAAAAAATACCAAGAGAGAGGATGAACTGGACTGCAATCTCTAACACTGAAATTATCTTCTATGGATATGGAGGAACAGATGCAACGGGAGTGATGATGCTTACAGGAGTATTTAAACAAGTAGATATTTTGCCTTTTCATGTGACCATTCCAATAGAATGGTTTTTGGTGGAGGATGAGGAGGAGAAGCAGCAGCAGTAGTGTGGGTTGTTTTGATTTTGTAGTCGCTCTCGAAAAGACATTTCCTTGAAAGTTACATGAAAGAACATTTCCCAGTCAACATGTTCTGATTCTCTGTGACAAAATTTACATAAGTGTCACTTTCTTAATTAAAAAAAAAATCAGACTATGTCATCACTTCAGGGGACTGCAGAAGTAAGATAGTCTTACCCTAGAATCTAGGGTGCTTACTTTTACCCTTCCGTGGGCTCAAGACATAACTCTGTTGATTTGGGCACCCCATAAACAGAAACAATCAAGGAGCCAGACAGAAACCATACAGGTAAACAGTACAGTAGTAGGGACTATAAGGGAAGGCGGGAAGATTAGCAGAGATTTCATAGCCACAACAGTTGAGTGTTTCCTTGCCAGATAGAATGCCATCAGATAAAATTATTTTTAACTACCTTAAGAGATACCTGGTTTATCTGGTGATGGTGGGGGCTATTAGGAGGACTGCCCCCGTAACAGTCCATTATAGCATTGTTTTGATATAATTTAGAAAGACCCACAATGTGGCTTTCCGGGTTATGCTTGCTACTCTTCTAATATGGCTGCAGAAAAAGGCCACAAACCTTATAATAGCAGTTCAAATGGCAATCATTGGTGGATATTTTTAACTTATACAGGCTCTGATGTAAATAATGCATGTCCCAGGGAGTGAAACTAAAGTGAACTGATCACAGGGGTAATGTATAAGAACACCTGTTATTATTAAGATGGAATGAGATAAGATGTTGAAATGGCCATTTTCACCTATCCTAAGACAGTTGTAGTTCTAATGGCAAATTAACTCAGTGGCCAAAATTTGGGAAGTCAGGTAATATTCATCATGTCATTTCACCAGATATACAACAGTAACTCTATTGATTTCTAATGTCACAGTAGTATAAAATTGGAGCACTATATTGAGAAATTAGTTTCTTAATACATTGTTACCACATTGCTGTTATGGCATATCCCTTCAACTATGGCATATCCCGTCAATACTATGTTATGGTCATTGCTCACAGATGTTTAAATGAGATGTATGGATTCTCCTTTGGGGGATCATGACTCTCAGGAAGCTGTAGACAGATTTCAGGGTGCCATGATCACCACACCTTTCTAGCTAGATGTGAGAGGGTGCTTATATTTAATGGGGAGAATTCTCAGGTTTTTTTCCTCTAGTGCAATAGGAAGTAAGAGTATCAAGAGAAGTTAACCACTGAGCTGCTAGAGGTATGAGATATAGGAAAAACGATGTAGCATAGAAAATGTGTAGCCTTCTGAACATGCATACTGCACCTATTTGTATTTCTCTCATATCTGGTAAAATTAATTATCCTGCACCTTTCCACAAGTTTCCTCCTTCCTGACACTCATCACTACCCAATTACTGTATTGTTCTAAATTCCCAGAATGGCAGCACAAGAGATCAGCCAGCTCTGTATTTCTCAAATACTTGAGCATGATTATATTGCACTCAATATAAAATATGCATAATTCTGACCTCTACAACAAGTATTTCTTAATTAACAGACAATGGTATCAATCCAAATTTAAGAAGGGTTTTTCCTAGGGTGACCATATTTCCTTACGCTGAATACAGGATACCTAGTAACAGTATTCGTATTCAGGTTAGTTCAATTGCAATCATAACTGTACAGTGCAAATGTCCAAATTAACATCAAGTTGACTAAGTCCCTGTTAAACAAATACTGCATAGCTGGATTCTTTTTATTTATCTTATCTTTAAGGTTTCAGGGCTCATACGGGAATAGAGACACACAAACACACACACTCCCATACTCCTCTCACACAAAGAAGAGAACCATTCAACCTGATCTTCCATGGCCAGTACTCTCCACCCTCCTTGCCCGACTGGAACCTGAAGAGAGACCTACCTCTCTTGGTGCCGACTGCTGTGTCTTTGCAAGGCAACATGTGGTGGAGGGGGGAGGAGAGAAATCACAGGGTCACTGGGAAAGGACACACTGCAGGAAGGGGATCTGGAGGAGAGGTGGGGCTGGGGTACATAGTAGTGACAGGCAATTAGAGGATCATGTTAAGGATCAATGGGTAGGCAGCAGAGGCAAGAAGTCTGACACGTGCTCACACTCACCAGCCACTGCTGCTCACAGAGCACAGTCAGTGCCGTCTGGAAATAGGAAGGGGGCAGATGGACCAGTAGAGGGAGTGGTGGGCCCCGTACATTGTAATGTTGCCCCACCATCAGCTTTGCACACCCGCTACCATTATTGGCCACTGGACTGCCATTCAACGCTGGTGAGTCAGTGACTGGCAAGCAGGGAGGAAGACGACAATATGGGACAATTTATCTTTTCCCCTTCTCTTTCCCTCCCTATCCCCTCTTTTTCTGATATGTATTTGTACGTCTGGACCCCTTGCTCCATTCATTTGAAGTGGGTTGTGACCATGAAAGCTCATAATATCATCTACATTTTTTGTTAGTCTCTAAGGCTACTTCTAGACTGCAAGCCTTTTTCGAAAAAGTGTCTAGACTACAACCAGTACTTTCGAAAAAGCAAGCCGCTTTTTTGAAAGAGCACCAAGGCAGTCTGGATGCTCTCTTTCAAAAAAATCAGTTTGCATTACATAGTGCCTTTTTTCGAAAGAGCACTTACGAAAAAAGGCATTATTCCTTGTAAAACAAGGTTTTCCACTGTTGAAAAAAATGCCGCGTTCTTTCGATTTACTTTTGAAAGAATGCAGCAGCAGTCTAGACACGGGAAGTTTTTTTGAAAAAGGGCCACTTTAAAAAAAAAAACCTATAGTCTAGACACACCCTAAGGTGCTGCAGGACCATTCGTTATTTTTTAAGTGTTCTCAAATGCTTAGATCAAAGCAATTCCATTAGAAGTTGGTTGGTGAACCAGAGTCCTGGTTAATATAAGGTAGAGACCAGAGGAGACTAATTAATTGGTTTTCAATTTTTCCCCCTCTTTAAAAATGGTCTTGTGAGGGAAATATATCTGAGATTTTTTTTGTACAGAATTTAAGTTGTACAGATTAATTAAGATACATTAGGAGGGTTGCTTCATTTATATTAACATGGTAATAAGCCAGTGCCAAGTGATGAATACTGAAACAGAGGATAACAATTTATTGCCAAGAAAAGCTTCCTGTATTATTATGCTAATCCTCTCTCCACCACAGTGTTTTCCTGCAGCCCTACTAAAGTTATATCATACACCCAATTGCTTAAGCTTATGCAAGGTCTTCTCCACCCAGAAGAGAAGTTTTGATTTGGATCTACAGGCCTTCCCTGAGTCCCTTTGTACCCTGTAAGAGAGCTGTTCCTTTACTTTGTCACCATCCAAAGGGTATTTTTTGAACATATCATTTAAACCTGAAAAGTCAATGAAGTAGAGTGTCCTATCATAAAAAAAAAACATAGTTGCTATTATTTTCAGTTAAGATCTTCTTCAGATATTCCTTGATGCAAAGATGGTGGCTAACAAGCAGATTCACTGGTGTGTTTTGAAGTTGCTGAACAGCCCAATTCACGCCCTGAAGATATTCCCAGAGAAGTGACAGGTGTAATCTTGAGGAGACAGCATTATTGCCTTCTTTCCTCCTTTGTCGCTTCTCTGTCCTATGAGCAGGTCTATTCTCTTTAAATTGAGCTGCGGCCAGGTGTATTGAGTGGCTCCACTATATTCTGTTCTACACCGAGTCCTCTCAATTTGTTGGGCTGATGCCTTCCTTTTAAAAGAATACTCTCAGTAAGTCTTTGAAGCACTTCCAATGACCTCAGTGAGCCCTTCTTCCCTGTCCTAACAGAGAAGAGCATGTGCTTCCCAAGGCTAGTGTCAAGCATACATACACAGTGACCAGCCCAGCGGAATTGGTGTTTTATGACCTTAACTTCTATACTGCTGATGTTGGCTGCAGAAAGAACACCAATGTTAGCACGTCTGTCTTCCCAGCTGATCCACAGAATCCTCCGGAAGCAGTGCAGGAACCTCTCCAGCCACTTGAGATGTCATCTGTAGGTTACCCAGGTCTCACCCCCATAGAAAAGGGAAGGGGGATAACAACTGCCTTGCAAACTAAGAGCTTGGTGCCTCTTTGGAGATCTCAAAGTCACTGAAGACTTAAATAGTCTTCCAAAGAATTTGCTGGCACAGTGGATCCTGTATTCAATTTCTGTGTCAGTGCTAGCTGTTTGAGAGAGTTGACTGCCAAGGTATGGAAAACAGTCTAAAGTTTCCAGGGGTTCTCTACTGATGGCAATTTGTGGAAAACAAAGAATAGTTTGTGCAGGTGAGGGCTGATAGAGTACCTTGGCTTTCCTCATGTTAAGAGACACATCTAGAATGTGACAGGCATCTGCAAAAAGGTATAGGGTACTTTGCTTCTGTGTGCGCGAGAGAATAATACACCTATCTGTATACTGAAACCAATGATGCAAATTCTACAAACTTAGATTTTGTTTAGAGATATCAGAGATTGAGGAGTTGACCATCCATATGATGCTCAATTGCCATTCCACCCATAACCAGGAGAGTTTTCATAAAAACAATGATGTCTAGCTATAGAGTGGCCATTGTGATCATCTATCCTGACCTACTTTTTTTAAAAACTTAGCTCACAAGGTATGTCTATGCTTTAGCTGGAGGAGAGATTCCCCATCTCAAGCTGCATCAACTCTCATCACACTAAAAACAGTGTAGCTGTCCTATGTATATGCCCCTCCCAATGCACTAGGGCATGTTCATGGCTGGCTAACCCCTTTCGCTGTTTCTACCACCAGTTACACTGCTATTTTTTAGTGTGCTAGCAAACCAGGTATGTCTCAAGCTGAAAATTGTACCCTCGGCTTGAAGATGCAGTATATTCCTCAGTTTTAAAAATGTGTGCAGTACTTCGGGCTTGCTCATAGCGGGAGACAACAATCAGTATGAGCCAAAGAAACAAACAATAAAACATAAGATGAATCTTTTGCCTTCTAATGTATAGGTTTTCCACTATTACACCTGATGAAACAACAGGTACTCGCTAGTATGTTCATCCTTTTGAACACTCCTATGTAGACATTGCATTTCCCATTTCAGCTAGCTGAGTAATGTATTACACAGATCCAAGCCTGAACATAGCAATAGCTTAATTTAGCTGGCTAATCACCTCTCTCATCATCTGGAATGTAACAGATACATTTACAGAGCTATTTTTCTAACAAACAACCCACATTTTGAATGTATTGACTTATTTATTCATGGTGTGATTTTTGGGTGATCAAGCTCATCAATCAATTTCTCCATCTTGAGAGTTCTACTCAAGTAAGGCACAAAAAGACCCAAAAATTAGAGTACCTGGAATATGTGCTTTTGTAGTTGCGCTTCAGGTATTTGGTCAGAACAGGTTTCTTCTATTTGGTATCTATCAAAATTAGAAAGCTGTTGACTGTCTCTTTATAAACTGTACATGTAAGCTTCAGAAAACAACAAGACTAACCTGGTTACCTTGCCCACAGTTTATTTTTAGCACATTTTTTAATTTAGCTGTTAGTTCATGCTATTAGCCATGGAGTTCTTTCTACTGCTCATTCTTTTCTTAAAATTGCTTCTCAATTAAATTTACAATTACCATTTCACAATCAGTCATATCTTTTTAGACTGATGGTTATGAATTTCTGAATCAGCACTTGTATAATTCTTTGATTTATTCCCTTTTATCATAGATTATTAATGAAGCTGCAAAGATGTAAAATTTGACTTTTGATAGGGATAAGGATCGCCTGTGGATCAGAGCATAATAGTGTAGTTTTAGCTTACTCTGATGCATAGATGTTACAAAATGAATGCACAGTATCAGCAGGCTATTACACTAATAGAGGGCCATAGAGTCATCTTTCCCTTGACAGGAAAAAAAATCTAGTGATATGTTCACGCAGGATTGGGAAGTGCAAACCTAAACTTAACAGATCTTCTGACAATTTTCCCTGTAGCTTAGGGAAAGTCACTTTTGCACAGTTTGCCTGCTTGTAAAATACTCAGAGTACTTTTTCATCTTTACGTATTAGGTAACACACCGATAATGGTGTTTTATATAGTTGCAGGATATTATTTGTCTTTGCTCTCCTCTTTTGTCATTAAATTAGCATGAGACTAGATTTTGGGGGCTATTGTCCACTGACTAATTCATAGTCTTTCTTGTTGGGAATAATGTTTGAGATTTAACTATTTTCCTAAAAGACCTGTTATCTAATCAAAGAGCTATTGATTAATGACTTTTTTGGATTATTTTCTTCAATATTCAAGTATTTTAATATAGAATTCAGTTTAAGTTCTATATTGCATTTACTTTTTCCTCTCTGTATTTCTCTGCATGCAAAGAGTTGCTTCGTTTCAGAATGAAATGCCATTTCAGTTAATAGCAACAGTGAGCAAGATTTTTATAAGTGACTGAATATAAACAGCAGGAAAAATGCATGCAACACCCGTCCACCCCAGCTCAAATGTATGTAATCTAACTGTGTAAAGATGTATTATCAACAATTCAATGCAGGCAATCTATTCACATGCAATGAGAAAAAAAGCAAAATTATAAATTGTATATACAAGACTGGCATTGTTTTGTAGATCAGACAGAATTTATATAGTGATTTAGCCATTCTCCAAAAACCTGTTAGATATATGGCTAGAGAATATTTCATGTCCATTATGATCCAGAGTTTGGAGTCTGCTTCTTAACACTGTACAACACCTGTATTTGACTGTTGTAATCAGCAGTGCTGTTATCACTGACAGCTGTCTGAAATTTACCTTTTAATCAGGACATCACTTCTCTCTTAGGCTGAACTTACGTTATTTTTTGGCCTCCTCCATAAGTATGACATCAAAGTGGGTGTCATCAAAAGCAAGCATCAAAGATCTGTTCTGTGATTAGGAACAATAATTTTTCATTTCCTGAATCTACATTAGATTTATACATATCTCCTCTTAAAAACTTGGCACTTTTATTGTGACTCCAATTAAGCTCACCTTCACAGTGTGTGCATGTGCAAGAGAGACTAGGTGGTGTCAACTGTAGACAAGTGGAGGAAATCATATAGTTTGAGCATATGAAAAGGACTGTACAGGATGTACAGGAAATAGAATGTTAAGCTTAGAAGCTCAGGGAAAGAGAAGGGTCAGAAAACCTGAATTAGATGGAGAGTGGTTATACAAAAAGATTTGGTTAGCAAAGGAGTTTCCTAGAACTGCTTCAAGACATGTTGGAATAGAGAAGGACTGAAAGAGCTGACCCCAAATATGTAGCACTAAAGCTAGAATTACAATCTTCTTTAAAATGGGAATTTTGTCATGGTATGGCTGCAGAATTGCCTTACAGCAGCAGCTATGTCGATGCTTAATAGTTCATGAAGGTTCAGTCAATTTATTAATATTTATTTGTGTTACAATAGCAGCTAGGAACCTCCACTAGAGCAGACTATACTCGGCTGGGTACTGTACAGTGATAGGAAAAAGGGGATCCCTGCTTCAAAAGAACTTACAGTCCAAGTAATACTTCTTTAAATATTTTTAGATGTGAAAACAGCATTTGATCTAAGACCAATGTTTCTGACTATTTAAAAATTCCATGAAATAATAATAGGTGCATCAGCAATCAGGCCTTGGAAACCTACATTCCCTCCACAAGGACTCTGACACTCTAAGGCACAAGGCCCTCAAAGATTTTATTTTATTGAAGAGGGAGAAGGACAAATATGTAAAATCTTCTTTATTAGAAGAATACAATAATAAAAATCTGTTATAACACATATCATGGCCTAAGTATCTTATTTAGGTATTTACTTTCATATTATTTACTAGTAGCTGCAAGTCTACGCTGTTGCATAGGTTGATTTCTAAAATCATGTGTAAAAGAAGGGCTGAAAGTGACTGAGATCTTGAAAAATTGTATTTTAGGAGATAGTTTTTTAGAATATACCAGGTTGGATAATGACTGGGATTCACACACAAACAAACAAAAAAGCTCTTGATCATTGTTGGAGCTGTTTCCATCACTTCACAGCTTTAAAGTGATAGTTGGGGTTATTGTGTGTGCAGATTGTGTTATGCGGATTTGTACAGATGTTTCCAGGTACAGCAGGAGGCTACTGACCATGACTAGAAGCCAGTCTCCCCTTTCTCCTGCACCTCTTCTCTTACTCAGCTTGTCAGCAGACTAAAAATGCAGGTGACGATTGCATAGGACTTCTCTCCATTTTGAGAGATCCTGGTGCAGTGTTTCCTAAGTGTCAACATCAATGTTTCACTTTCTTTAGCAAGTCCTTATAACACTTCTGTGGTCCTCCCACTTTACGGTATCCTTCTTTTAGTTGAGAAACCAGGACCTGTTTTCGGATGCCAGACCATTGCCTCCTAACAATGTGACCAATCCAGTGAAAGTGCTGATGGATAATCATTGCCTTGAAACTGGTGGTCTTTACCTCTTCCAGAGCACTAATGTCAGTGTACCTGTTTTCCTATTTGATCTTCAAGATCTTGTGAAGGCAGCACAGGTGATACCTCTCAAGGACTTTCAAGTGATGTCTGTAGATAGTCCACATTTCAGACCCATACAATAGTGTTGGGAGAATGATGGCTTCATAGACAAGAAGCTTCCTTTAATGAGGTTCTTAAAGGAAGACCCCCTAGAGGTCTTAGAAGGGAGATATTTAAAATTAAAGACACACAATACCACATTTTTATAACACCTCTGCTATTCCAGACATGGTGTTAATATAATCCTAAATATGATCCTGGAGGAGGATGTCAAATGCTGACTACAGGGAGTGGAAAGTCAGAGGCAGCAGTAGAGCAAGCCCACCACACACTCTTCAACCACAGTAGCAGCTCCTGCAACTTCTCCCGTACCAGGCTTGGCTCCCTATTCCAGGTGGTTTGATCTGTCTCCTGGTGCATAAGAATGTGGGCCTGATGGGCATGGTGACCAAGCCAAATTTGGGTAATTGTTCCTTCTCACTCAAATTTGGCCCACCAAACATAGGTGGTTCTGCAATCCCATACAGCAGGGACCAGTTCACAATGCCAGCATGGAGAGCCTGAGATCCTTCAATAAGAACAGCAGATTTGCTAGATGTGCTGTTTCCTCCCCTCTTTCAATATCTTGCAACTCCCTGGTCCCCCTTTCATAATCCTCCCAGAGGTCAGGACCCACAAATTGAGAAACACTGCAGGTCTGATAGTACACCTTTACAATATATATTCAGTTTCTATTAATCTGGGATGTCTAGTGCTTCTGTTGCCATAGTATCCCTAATAAAAAGGTATTCATGATATCCACAGGGAGTTTTTTTAGCTTTCTGCAACCATGTATACACTGTAAAATCATTGAGTTAAATTACATTTGGGGTTTTTGGCACCTTTGACTACTTCATCTGCACTCTTCCTACTAATCCACTGTTGCAGGATGCACTCTGACATTCCAAATGGTCACATGGGGGCATAATGGAATTTGGATAGTACCCTAGGTATTGAATTCCCTTTGTATTCACATATCTTATTCCAAAAGGTTCTAAACTTCACTTGTACACCAGCTCTCTTCTCATTTTTCCTGTAACCCTGTTTCTTTAGTCTTGTAGAAATTTGTTCTTTCCCTCATGAATTACTAAAATATTTTTTCCTTCCCAAGAAAGAAAGGTTCCTGGAATGCTTTTATAGGTCAAAGTCTGATTGCAGTATTAAATATAATCACTCTGCATTCATAGAATGGAATATCTAAATGCAGATCTGTAGGACATCAAAATATTTCCAGACCAAACAAAATAGATCTATGTATAATGCACCATATGTACTGTGGGCACTGCAAATCATTCAAGTGAGTAATGATACCCAAAGGAAGAGTGCAGATGCAAACAAAAAAAGAACAGTTCTAAAACAAACACTTGAGGAATTTCAAAAGCAAAATTAAATTAACTTGAAATGTGGTCCTGGACCAGAACATGTAGGCTTGACAAAAAGGTTTATTTAAAGCATATAATAAAGCAGAAAAAAACTGAAAAAAATCCTAGCTAGTTTCTGGCCCAAATACACTTAAGTATTAACATTTTCCATGAGGAGGTGGGAGTGGCTGCAGAGGAGATAAATCAAAGAGCTTTTTTCTCCTGATTGAATCCACAATGAGAGATATAAATGACCACTTAAAGACCTAGTCACATCCAAACAATGTAGAAATTTCATTCAAGGCTAAAGCAGTTAAGTGTGCATATATCATAGATCAGAGCTATGATTTTGGGGTTCCTCAGAGTATCTGTTCAATTTCAGAAAATAAAATCTTTACTGTTTCATATTTTTAATAAAGGTTTAGAGGAATAATCATTCCTTCCTTCTCTTCCCTGGATTAGAAACTGTTTGCTTTCAAAGTTTGAAAGCTATAATTTAGAAGTGATAATTTAGAAAAAGTGCTTAGAATATTAAGAGGACCTTTTGGCAAAAAAATGTTTTACATCTTTTTAATCAAGCACACAAATACTCCAGGGCAGAAACAACTTTCTCCTCCCCATTAGAGGATTTACTTTTGTTTATTTTATAGAATATATGTAATGAAAAGTGATGTATCACCACAAGTTATCAACCTTGATGATTAAGTTAATTATTGTTACTGCCACCGAAGGTATTGGAGGTAACCACCTTCTGGATGTAGCTGTGTAGAGAGAAGATTTTTGATAGCAGAGGATTGTTTAACCAAACAGACAATGGCATGACATGATCCATTGCTTGGAAACTGAATTTAGATAAATTCAAATTAGAAATAAGGAACAACATTTTAGTGAGGGTAGTTAATGAGAACAACCTCCATCTACAAGGCTGAAACCTTGTAAAACGTATTCTGGCTTAACTGGAATGTATAAACTTGGTACAGGAAATGTGAGAGATTTTATGGCTTGAAGGAGGATAGAATAAATGATCCCTTTGAAACCCAATTAGGAATATCCTCATTCAGCGATGATTACCCATTGACGACTACCATAAAAGACCAGTTATCCATAAACCTATATTAACTAAAATATTTATATCCAAATCTTTATAAATTACATCTTAAAATCAGCCTTCCATTTACTTTTGCCTATGGTTGATATTAGGCTAATTGGCCTTCAGTTATCTAGGTCATTGTTTCCTTCCCTGCCCCCTTTCCCTGCTTTTTAATAATGGCACAATATTTGCATGCTTCCAGTCTTCTAGAATTGTGTTACTGTTAACATGATTCCATTCCACAACCTGAAGTGCACTAACATTTTTAAAAATATATATAGATTTAGGAATTCTTACCAGGGAAGTACTGTGGAGTCCTACGTATTGAGTGTTACAATGGGTCTCTGTGAATTATTTATACTGAATTCTGCTGTGGCATGTGCATTGTTATGCTGAAGTGTTTTGTATCTGTTCAATAACACTGATTGTTTTGGAGAAAAACTACAGTCCACATGCCCCAATCCTGAGAGGTATTGATGAACATCAAGACATTCAGTAGTTCTGTAACAAACAAACAAACAATAAAGTGAACCATGGCAAACGATTTCCAGGGTTATTTCTCCTAGAAAAGTAGTTTGCTGACAATAGTTTAAAAAAATGATTTAAAACATTCTAATTCTATATTGTCAGAGACTGTCAGATTAATCTCTATAGTTAAAAAATTCTACTTTAGAAATTCTTCATTCTTACACTGTGAATTGGGATGCATTTTCCGATGCTAGTTCTCTTAAATTTCCTTCATGACTGAAAATTATTGAATGTATTGCTGTTGTGGAAGTAATATGGCTAGTAAGTACTACTTCTGGTGATGTATCGAAATAATCAATTGCAGTAATAGTATAAAAGCAGTCTGTTGGCATGGTTTTAAAATGAATCACTCTTTACCCAAGCAGAGCAAACAAATAAAGATAGCATTTGGATACAAAACTATAAGGCACTATAGAAAACTAAAGTACATAGTCGTTGAATCTCAATTCAGCTGTATTTCTCCAAGTCATGAGACAATTTGGCTTTTTGTCCTTGTAACAGTTGGAGACACTCATTGTGAAGAGTCAGTTTAAGAAGAGCTATTTTGTTTTTGCAGCTCCTGAGCCACATTTATCTCTGTCTGTGAGGCAAACAATGTCTAATGTCTGGACTTTATATTATTTTATGCAAAAATGCAGTGTGGCAAGGTCTTTGCTCAGGCCCCTTGTCTTAGGACCCCTTCTTGGTCTACAAATCAACCAGACACACTTTCTGGTGCAGTCACCTGTGCCTTTTATTGTCAGTGCCAATTTCCCACCACCTTCTATTTACAGAGCTTTTGTTCACAGGCAACTCAGTCAGCTTCTCCTTCTGGCTTGGGAGCACACTCAGACATACCCTCGCTCCTCCCTCTCCACTTCCTCTCTGGTTGCCTTATGTAGCCCTCTGGGTAATGAAGCCCACAGCTGCTTCCATTAGCCCCTCAGATGGCTTCCATTTGGCCTTTTCAGCCAGGCTGTAGTGGCAGAGCTGTGGCTTAGCCAGCAGTCTGTCACAGCAGTTACATTGTTCTGTGTGTGGGTATGTCTACACTTGCACCCTCTTTCGATACAGGGATCCAAATGAAGACATTCAAAATTGCAAATGAAGGCCAGATTTACATATCCCTGCTTCATTTGCATAATCGCGTTATGGTGCTATTTTGAAACAGTGCTATTTCAAAATAAAACACGCTGTATAGATGCATTATTTCAAGAGAAAATCCTTCTCTCGAAATAACCCTTATTCCTCATAAAATGAGGTTTAACAGTTATTTCAAGAGAAGGATTTTCTCTCGAAATAATGCGTCTACACAGCGTGTTTTATTTCAAAATAGTGCTATTTTGAATTAGCGCCATAATGTGATTGTGCAAATGAAGCGCGGGATATGTAAATCCCAGCTTCATTTGCAATTTCGAATGTCTTCATTTGCGTCCCTCTATCAAAAGAGGGTGCAAGTGTAGACATACCCTGTTGGACTAGTTATAGCTTATCACAGCGCAATCATGCGTTTAGACATAGTCATTCAGTACAACTGTAGATTGAACACATCCTTTAAATATATGCAATTTTTAAAATCCTAAAATGGTTCATTACGAAATTCTACGAGAACAAAAGCTTCACCTATGAAGTCAATGAGCAGTAAGTCAATGAGCTTCAAGTAAGGCTTTGCCCATAAGTATGCAGGCAGAAACTAATGCAGTTGAATGTGTGACATTATCCTCCAAAAGTATAAACAAATCAATGCAATTATTCTTGTGACTGAAGCAGGAATAAAATACTGTATGCATGGCAAAGCTCTACAACCTAGTATAGAACCATCTCATTGGACAAAAGCTCTTATTCACATATTACACAAACCTTCTGTAAGATAGCAATGCAACAATCCAAGATTCACCCATTTATCTCTCTCAGTGAAACATCTTTCTACTGTTCCAGATATTTTAGACATGATAAAGCTCTTTAAAACTGAAACTATGTTACTATATCAGTTATGAAAATTAATTATATTAATATATATTGAAGTTCAGCAGCTGGTCATTGCATTAGTAAAATTTGTTTCCTTGCATTTAAGAACTCATTTCTAACAGTAAAAACACAGTTTTCAAATAGACAAAACCATTTTGTAAAAGACTCATTAATGAAGGCAAGAAATGAGAGTAGACAGTCTCATCATTAAGATACCGTATTTATATTAGGAGTCAGAGTTTTGCCTAAGAACTGGACCCTGAATAATTCAAGCACTCACTTCGTAGTATTACATACTGGGCCTGAAGGGGTTAAAGGACAATACTGGGCCTCGGTAGCTCCATCTCTTCAGACTCAGGTTGTGTCAACACTACAGAGATCTATTGGAAAAAGGCACACAAATTGCACTCTGCAATTTGCGTACCTTTTTCTGATAGTTTTTTCGGAAAAGCTTCCTCTTTCGGAAGAGCCCTTCTTCCTCATAGGAGAGGAACACAGCACTCCCAAAAGAGTGTGTCTGCTCTTCTGCAAAAAAAAAAAAAAAAAAAAAAAAAAAAAAAAAAAGTGGAAGAGCAGACGCATTCCCCGGATGCAGAAGAGTTTACCTCTGGTGTACCCTGTGGGTGTACCCTAAGGGTGAGCAATGGGGAGGAAAGCAAAAGAGTGAGCAAGGGGTGGGGCCATCGTTTGGATGCTGGTGGTCCTTACCCCACACTTTTAAGGATCTTCTGCCACTCCTGACATGGAGTGATAAGAAAGAGACAGTTGGTGACTCAGAAAGGGTAACTCAAGCACTCCAGGGTGCCAGACACTGCTAACTACTATGTGAAAAATTGCTAGAGTGGGAGGATCTACCAGGATCCCTACCGAATGCTCCTGCTGCAGGAGGGGCATAAGCCACATTACAATCCCACTCTCCCTCCAGTATGAAAGGGACAAAGTCATTGCTATCTTAGTTGAAGATAAACTTGCCCTCAGGTGAGGAACTAAACTGTGAAAGGCCTTCCTGATGAAACGTAATACTGCGTGTGCTACTCACTAGACTCCCTGGCCCTCAAAGGGCTCTATTACTAGGCTCACAGCATATGTTCAGTCAATGGGGTACAGAGTTGTTCACTATAAACTGTGATAGCACCTCACATGCTAAAAGTATCACACAAAAAAGGTCTTATGTAAAAAATTAAAATCCTGAGCTGGATTTGAATACTCAGATTTCAGTGGTGATTATACCTAGAGCAGCAGGTTGGGACTATCTGTAATCAATAAGTGGTTTACATATTAGTAGGAGAGTTTAACAGGGCAGTTAGGATGTTAGCTTGTGAGATAACGTGCCAAGATATCAAAGGTTTGTAGCAATCTTTCGCTATTCTACTAACAATGGTTTCCTTCAGCTGCCCACTATTACAACCATCAGAACTGTGTTTAAAGAGCTAAAATAGTCTTGACTTTTTGTGACTGGATACCTGACTGTTTTAGTTAATTATCTTTCCATAAAACAAGAGTGAACAGAAATGAACTCAGAGAAAGTAGGCAGCAAGACAAAACCTTAGCACATCAACCAGTATGAGTGAAAGCTCTTTCTACAGATTCATTCTATTCCACACTTCCTCTATCTAAAGGCTTAAATTTAGAGTTCACAGTCTGATTTATTCCTACATAAAAACAAAGAAAACTGACCTCTATTTCAGATTAACAGCAGCAGCAATTGGAGTGCTGAGAACTATTGAACCAAACTACAAATGTGTCTAGCTCTGAGGATAGCAGACTTCTTTGTGCAGTATTGGGGGGCAAGGGAGAGTTACAACAACTACACCTACCCCACAAGTAGGGACTCGTTTAAAAATCTGTAGTGTTAAAATCCACAGTTCAAGTAATATCCCGAGGCAGAAAAGTGTAAAGAATAAATAATCAGTCATAGAATCATAGAACACTAGAACTGGAAGAGACCTTGAGAGATCATCAAGTCCAGTCCCCTGCCTTCACATCAGGACCAACCACCATTTAGATCATCCCTGACAGATGTCTAAACAACTTGCTCTTAACTCCACAACCTCCCTAGGCAATTTATTCCAGTATTTAACCACCCTGACAGAAAGTTTTTCTTCATGTCCAACGTAAACCTCCCT
>JANRFK010001234.1:56540504-56570741 GCA_030068395.1 Apalone spinifera | reverse complement strand
TACTTGGACACATCCATGATAAGTGGACATCCGGCTAACTAAAATCATGCCAGACCATGGATGTTGACAGACCAGAAAGTTCTGGACTAGAAAGGTTCAACCTGAAGTGCATACAAGCCTGGGAACTTCACTGCCAGAAAACAAATTAAAGGAAATTCAAAAGAGCACCACCACCACCAAAATCAAAGATCTACAAAGATACATTTGAAGTACTAAACTAATTCCTCATTTAATTCCATTATTATTTTTAATCTTAGGTCAACAATAGAGAAGATGATAATTTTATTGCTGTACTCGTGGAGAGTTAAGTGACTTGTGCAACAATAAAATACAAGAATCCTAATGCCTGGGATTAGCCAGGTGACAGAGACAGACTTCCCCATATTTCTGTTCAGATACTTTTCATAGTAGTGTCGGGTTATTAAGGGATGCAAAAAAAGGGCTGTGTTCAATATACTAAATGTCCTTCTTGAGAAATAAATCAATCTCTCTCCCAGGAACCAAGAAATACCTAAATGAGCTCAAGCCCCCATCCCAGAACATTTAGGCTATGTCTGCACAATGCGCTAAAGTTGTGATTCCCCTGCCTATATTCACATACTCACATTAGCCCTCACTGTGCCAGTGCAAGCATACATAGCAATATACCCACAGTAGCATGGGGAATGACTTAGCTTTGCCAAGTAAGTACCCCCAGTTTGAGGCTGAATCACACCCCTGTCATAGAACAGACATAACCTAAAATGAACAGTATTGTCCTTAGAAGGCAGAGACTTTCCCCATTTACAAGTTATCTTGTGCATAAACAAGGAAGTCTTTATTAGAAGACAGGAACATTTTCATAAGTTTTCAGGAACACAGACACAGAGCACGCGCATACAATAAAGAGTAAAACACCACTAGCACTGCCTTCTAGTCCTTCTAACTCTTTTGCCGCTATCACTAACAATGCCCAACAGGTAATAGTCCTTTTGGCCACATCCGTTCACCCATCCACCAAATCCCATTCACTTTGGATCAGTAAGCTAGTAGTAGCCCAACTGTCTTTTTGAATGTATGCCTAAAGGGAACTTTATACCTGGTCCTGCCTGGAAGTGATACTATTTAACACACCTTGTGATTCAGATTTTACTAACATTAAAATTAGACAGGTCCTTACCTGAATATAATAAGCTCTGCTGCTGTCTTCTGTATCAGCTATTAGCAATGAACTCCCCAGGTTACATCATCTTACAACACAGAGCCCCATAGGAAGGACCCCAAGAACTCTTAAGAGCCTGAAGCAGAATTCTAGTTATTTGAAAACAACTCTATACTACAAGATAAAAAATCATTCCCTATTAGTTATTCCTGGGAGCCTGCTACTCCCCAAAATCCAAGTTCTCATACAGTTATGGTAACACTAGAGGAACTTTGGGTAGGTAGCCTATGCAAACAAAAGTTTCTAGCAGCATTTTTCCTTTTTCAGCAATAGAAGTTGTAGATCGGGATCTGTTATTTAATTTAAAAAAATGCTGGTGTACTAAGCTGTTACAGACTGGGGACCAACCAGCTAAATAGTAGTTCTGTAGAAAAGGACCTGGGGGTTACAGTGGATGAGAAGCAGGATATGAGTCAACAGTGTGCCCTTGTAGCCAAGAAGGCTAATGGCATATTAGGTTGCATTAAAAGGAGCATTGCCAGCAGATCCAGAGATGTCATTATGCCCCTTTATTCGGCTCTGGTGAGGCCACATCTGGAGTATTGTGTCCAGTTCTGGGCCCCCCACTACTAAAAGGATGTGGACGCATTGGAGAGGGTCCAGCGGAGGGCAACCAAAATGATTAGGGGGCTGGAGCATATGACCTATGAGGAGAGGCTGAGGGAGTTGGGCCTGTTTAGTCTGCAGAAGCGAAGAGTGAGGGGGGAGTTGGTAGCAGCCTTCAACTTCCTGAAGGGAGCTTCCAAAGAGGATGGAAGAAGGCTGTTCTCAGTGGTGACAGATGGCAGAACAAGGAGCAATGGTCTCAAATTGCGGTGGGAGAGGTCCAGGTTGGATATTAGGAAAAACTATTTCACTAGGAGGGTAGTGAAGCACTGGAATAGGGGAAGTGGTGAAGTCTCCATCCCTAGAGGTGTTTAAGTCTCGGCTTGACAAAGCCCTGGCTGGGGTTGATTTAGTTGGGATTGGTCCTGCCTAGAGCAGGGGGCTGGACTTGATGACCTTCTGAGGTCTCTTCCAGCTCTATGATTCTATGATAAGCTTGAGTAATGCAGCAATATTCTGGCAGTATTTTCTATTTTTGTCCTCGTTGTCAGAAGTTATGAGAATGGCCATCTAATCAGGGCATTCAAAGGCTGCAACATGTCTCAGGACCTGAGGCTTGCAGGGCTCACACTATGACACTACAAACAGATCTGTAGATGTGGCTTGAGCTGGAACTCAGGCTCTGAAGTCTAGTAAAGACTGCAGATATCCAGCCCAAGCTTTTTTTAGTGCTGTATCATGATACAGGACTTTGAGACTCTGCAGCAGGCAGTGCACAAACACCCTTAAAGGCTTCAGTAATAAGCTGTAGCACACCTTTCCACCATAGATTATAGTCATTCCAGCAAGCCCTATTAGCTTCTCATTTAGGATATTTCCTGAAGAGCTGTAAGCAATATCCAACTATGAAGATCTTTTACTGCTTTTCTTCTGTGGTTTGCATGCTTTATATCATCAAATAACATAAATTATTAAGAAGCTTGTTTCTGTGTCACTGCACAATTGTCCTGTCAGATTCTTGGAGGGAAACTTGTACAGGTGATAAAACTGAGTTGTGCCAATGTTCTTTATCAAGGCTAGGAACCAAAAGGCTGTGGTTGAGCAATCCACTCTCAGAGTGAAAAGCCAGAACTGTCACTTGGTGGGTGATCTGAAGAGGTCTTTAAAGAGATCTAAGACCTATAATCATCACATTCAGCTTCGGAAAGGAAATGGAAGAGTAAACCATTCTAGGCTGGAAGGAACCAGATCCAGAGTATTTCCAATAAATAGCTTTTCCATTATTTCCTCCAGGACTTTTATGTGTTGTTTCATTTTCTGTTAGTTTCTCCTCTCTTCCCAACTTCCTTAGATGTAACTCCTGGAACTCAGACCAGTTACTATAAAAAATACCTTGAAGGCCATACGATATTTATTTTAAAAAGTTATATAAATAATATATGTAACATTCTTTCCCTATACAGAAGACAGTGTTTAAGGGTATGTCTACACAGCAAAGTTATTTCGTAATAACTGCCCTTATTTTGAAATAACTTTCCTAACATCTACACAGCCAAACTACTATTTCAAAATAAATTTGAAATAGCAGAGCGCTTATTCGAATTTGGTAAACCTCATTCCATGAGAATAACGCCAAATTCGAAATAGCTATTTTGAAATAAGTGCTGTGTAGACACTTATTTCAAAATAGGGGGGCCTCCAGCCTTCCCAGGGTGCCCTGGTGGCCACTCCGGCCTCAACCAAGAACACTCCTCTCCCTCCCCTTCTCCCTGGAGCCCTTAAAGAGGTAGACTCTGGCCACAGTGCCTGTGCCAGCTCCAAGCCTGCCAGCCCAGAGCAAGCAGTCACTGCCCCGACCCAATGGCCTCAAAACATGAGTCAGCAAGCCACTAGCAGCCAGCCCTTCACCGCTCCCCAGAAGCAGTCTGCCAGCTCCCAGGAGCCTGCCAGGGCCCAGAGAAGGCGGGCACCTTCCTGGTCCAGGGTGGAGATCATGGACCTTATTCAAGTTTGGGTAGGATGCCCCTACGTCCATGATCTCTGCACTAGATGGAGGAATATGGCCATCTATGGCAGGATAGCTGCCAGCCTGGCCCATCAAAGGCCACATGTGAACCCAGGAGCAGGTTTGAATGAAAATCAAGTTGGTCCGGCGAGATCCCCAACCCTGAGCCCTGAGCTTCCCCTCCCCCTTCATCCCCTTGCTTCCTCCTTCCAGCTCCCTCCTCCCAGGTTTCCCTTTCCCCTCTCCTACCCTCTCTCACCTCCTTTCCCCAGTCTCACCAGAGTTTCATCCAAGTTTTGTTAAATAAAGAGAATTTGTGTTCATGAAAATACATGTATTTTATTTGACATCAGGAAGGTGGGTTAGGGAGGGGTAAGTGGAAGGACGTGAGGGAAGAATGAGGCACAAGACCCCAGTGGGGCAGACCAGAGAGGCTTTTAGTGCTCCTCAGGGTGGAAGCTCTCCCACAGGGCCTCCTGGATACTGACAGCCCCCCGATGGACCTCCCGGATGGCAGCCTGCAGAAAGTGTCACCAGGCTCACAGCAACATGTCCAAGAGAAGCACCAGAATGTCCAGGTCAGCTCTGGCTCCATGTTGTCAGTGTTCTGGTGTCCCGAGTGAGGGCAACCAGAGCACGCAGAGACAAAATGCTTTGCTGTCCCTCATCCAGGTAAACAAGCAAGTAGGGAAACCTGAGAACTGGCTGGGCGGGGGGATCCCTTTAAGCACAGACCTCAGATAGTCTCGGGCAGCAGCCCCACACAGGAAGTCCTGACCTGGTGCCCTGCTGGAACTGGTTCCAATCAGCCTTAAATGGGATTCAGAGTCCACTCAGTGTGGATGCGCTATTTTGGAACAGCAAAATGCTATTTTGAAATGCATTTTGTGTGTAGACCCTTTATTTCAAAATAAGCTATTTCATAATAACTATTTCAAAATAAGTTATTTATTTCAAAATAACTTATTCAAAATAGTTATATTCAAAATAGTTATTCAAAATAAATAACTATTTCAAAATAAGTTATTTATTTCAAAATAAAACTGTAGCATAGACTTACCCTAAGTGGACTATGTTTTGAATACAAAAAGATTAGTAAAGTTGAAACCCTGGAAATACAGCCAAAGTTACTGTAGTTGGTCTATTTTATTGTAAACAATCAGCCAAGGCTCTAGTAACTCATGATAATTCATGCTATCACAATTTCAATATTTTTAATGGGAATGTAATAACTCCAGCTAGTGGTGTGGCTCAAAGCTGGAAAAGCTGCAATTACGAAGTGAGAAAGAGAAGGCAATAATCTCCATAAACAGAGAATCCTACATTGCTATTAGCTGTGCAGCAGGCTTCATAGAGCTAAAATGAAATATAGGAAAAAGATCAATGAGCCACATTGCGTGAAAGTATCCTGACAGCTGGGCTATAACAATAGAATGACTGAAAAGTGAAGAATTTTTTAAAGAAGGAAAAATTGGTTTAATTCATCAAAATGAGATGATTGCTTTGGTGCTTCTCTCAGTCTGATGAACATATATAAGCTTTAAATCATTCCAAAGGAGACATGTGAAAAAGAAAGACTGCTTGTGCACAATTAAAAATGATAGCTGATAAAACATTCTGCAAATGAAACCAAGTGTACATGTAAGTTTAGCACTAACTTTTCTACATACTTCCTCCTTGCATGCATTTTAATTATTAGATAATACATTTTCAAAGGCTGCGTTTTTAAATATAGTCACAATAATACTCATTTACATCCATTTTCCAAGGCTGTCAAAATGCTTTGTGAACATTGAATAAAGCTTTCCAATATCCCTGTGAGGTAGGTAGATAACATTACCCTTACTTCACAGTGATGCAATTATAATAAGGAGCGTTTAAAAGACGTGTCCAGGATAACACAAGCTGTTGTGACAGAATCAAAAAACAGATCCTAGATCTCTTCTTCTCAATCCTATGCTTTAGCATTAAGACTTTTCCTCCCTCCTTCTCCACACCTCCACTTTCTTCATGTCATCTTTGTGAGCAAACTGTTGCTTGCTTAATTTAGGTGCCTAATGTTAGATATGAAAATCTATATTTAGGCTCCTAACTGTCAGAGGCTCTATGGTAGGTATTCACCTCAGTGAGTAGTAAGGTTACTCAGAACCCAATCTGAAAATATAAATCTAAGATACAGTTTTAGGAGAATAACTTAAAAATATGGGGTTTTCTTCGTGATTTTTTTTTCATTTTTAAATAAATATCCTGTTTAAACATGTCAGATATACCTGTAGTCCATATGAAAAACACAGTAAATATAACCTTGGAGAATTAGGCATCCTGTTTAGAGAGAGCAGAAACACTACAGTGCATCTGAAAATCCATTTTTATTCCGAAAGTTAAACACATATAACTTTAGCCATGTGCTGAAGTTCTAATGAGGTCAACAGGAATTAAGCATGGGATTCAACAGAAGGACCATTGTGATCATGAAGTGTCTAGTCTCACTGCCTTTATAACAGAAGGCGCCCACAGAACTTCCTAGGGCCAAAAGTTCTGGGGTGGGGAGAAGGCGACTCCATGCTCCTGGAAGAGAAGAGGTCTCAGGCCGAAGAGGCAGAGATACCCCTCCCCCCATCCCTTAGTGCTGCCCAGAGCACAGTGCTCCAGTGGCAATTTAAAGGGTGTGGTGCACCAAGCGCCACCACTGCCACAATAACAGCAGCAGTGGCCAGGAGCCCTTTGAATCACCAGATTCTGGGGCAACTGCTCCCTTCCTCTCCTTTGGCAGGCCTGCCTAAGGCATAACTTTTAGAAAAAAAATCCATTCTTGATATGAAATTTGTCAGATAGACAATATGCCACAATTCTGAATAAATTATTGCAACGGCTAATTATTCTCACTGTTACAAAATTACACCTTAAGTTACTTCCAGACTGAATTTGTCTAGATTCAACTTTTAGCCAGTGGATTGTGTTATAATTTTCTGTGTTAGACTGAAGAGCCCATTATTAAATTTCTGTTCCCCATGTATATACTTAAAGACTGTAATCAAATCACCCCTTAACCTTCTCTTTTCTATACCCATTCCAGTTTAGAAATTACCAATTTATGGTGTAAGGTGCTCCATTACCTTGCCCAGAACTGATGTGAAGCTGACAGATCTATAATTATCTGATCATCCCATTTACACTTTTTAAAAAATTGGTCTAAATTTATATTTCTTTCAGTATTATGGAACTTCTCCAGTGTTCCAAGACATATTTAAAATCAACATTAATGGTCCAGCAAGCTCTTTTAAAACTCTTTGATGCCAGAGATTTGGACCTCATAATTTTCAAATATCTAATTTTAGTAGTTTCCTTTTAAATCTTCCAGAAATACTAGTAGAATAAAAAGTGTGTGATGATCATCACCATATGATAAGATGTCATCTTTTTTCCACTCAAATACAGAAAAGAAATATTTATTTACTTCTGTATAATTATTGGTAATTTTACCTGATCTCAATAGGGATGTTTTCCTGAACTGGCAGCTAAATTATAAGAGTCATGATAATAAAAGGTGATTTGGGGCCATTTCCATTCAATTGCAATCAATAGGAGTAGAGTGCACGCAGTAATTTCAGGATGAGTCCCTCAGAGGGTTTGAAAGATTTGGTCCCTGAATGGGAGACCACTATTAAAAGTAATATAAAAGTAATGGTCTAATCAAACAAAAACAATGCATAGTTATAAAACATGTTTGAAAAGAAGACTATTTGTCCTGGTAATAAAACAAATGGTCTTGAATTATTATGTTAGTGAATAAATATAAACAGGCTGGCTTACATACTGAGTTTGCAGGAATTTTCAGCTTCTCTTGTTGGAAAGCAAGAGTTAATTGTCTATTTTGATTAGCAACACTAAAATGGAAATATTTCAAGTTATTCATGACTACATAAGAACAGTTCAGGGAAAAAATCATAAAAAGAAGAAAGATAAACTAAAGGGAAAAGGCTTCAAAGTGCAGTTTTCGTTTTGCTTTACAACTATTTTCTTTTTCATCTCACATACTATACTTTGCCCTCAACATAAATCCTTAAAATAAAAAATATACCTCATTTGGACTATTTATCCACATTTATCCCTTCAATAGTTTTGGCATCAATGTAAATGTTTTTCCTTAAGGGTGTGTCTGTGGTGTAGCTACATAGCACTGTAACTCAAAATAAGATACACAATTGGAGATACACAAATTGCGTATCTTCTTTCGATCCTATTTTGAAACAGATTATTTTCTCTTTTGGCACTATTTACACAGATTTCAAAGTGAAGTGCTATTCCTCATAGAATGAGGTTTACAGGGATGTTGAAATAATGAGCCGGAAATAACAGGCTTGCTGTAAAGACACGGGTTAGCTATTTCAGGATACTCCAGTATCTCAAAATAGTGTTGCAGTGTAAACATACCCTAAATTCCTATATGATGGCACTTATTTATAATTAGTAACAAAACAATGCAATTTTTTTCCTGTAATCATAAAACTGAAGATCACATTTTCTCATGAAGAGGTGTGACATGCATAGTTAGAAAGATGTTAAAAGCGATACTCTGGTGGAGGGGAGGAACAATCCTGCTGAAATCAAAACATATGGTTCACTCTGCTGACTGCATTTCTTAACAAGCACCAAATGCCTTGGCAGTTAATAGGATGGAAATATTAAATTTAGAGGTATGTCAAATTTGACTTTACTTTCTGTGAGTTTCATGAAAAATCTTGCGTCTTATAAAATTGTTCCATTGGGCTTACCATCTTATTCCTATTAAGAGTGGTCAGTAGACCTGCACAACTTGTAGAAGTCTTAGATCTCCTCTATTTGCATGATATATTGATCATATAACTCCCACTGCTTTTAATATTGACAGGCTTATCTTTTATTTTAAGTAAACAACATGAAAAGTAAAGGACTACATGGCAAGTCATAGAAGACTGGTAGATGTCTGGGATATATGAATTCTGCTGGTTAACTTCGAGAGGCTCTGGGAGACAGACCCATAGTCTCCTATTGACAACCACCTAACCTCAAGATGATTCTTACCAACAACCACAGGACATACCACACTAATACCAACCCTGGTACCTTCCCTTGCAACAAACCCCGTTGCCAGCTTTGTCCACATATTCAATCTGCTGATACCATTATTGGACCTAACCAAGTGAGTTATAAGATCAAGAACACATATTCCTGTGCATCCAGAAATATAATTTATGCAATCGTGTGCCAAAAGTGTCCGTCTGCTGTGTACATTGGACAAACGTCTCAGACACTTCGCCAAAGGATCAATGCCCACAAAACAGATATCAGGCAGGATCACAGAGAAAAAACAGTTTCTTGCCATTTCAACCAGAAAGGACATTGTCTCAATGACTTGATTACCTGCATCCTGCTTCAAAGACCTTTTAAGACTTCACTTGAAAGAGAATCCTCTGAACTGTCATTCATGCTTAAATTCGACACTTTACACTCAAGTTTGAATAAAGACACTAATTATCTTACCCATTACAAAGATAGCTTCCCCTATTTAATTCTAATATCATTAGCTCACAGACATTTACCTCCCCCTCCCTCCCATCCCTCTTCTGTTCTGAAATTTGATTTGTCCTTTTCATATGTGTTCATTTTTTTAATTGTATCCTTTGGTATATATGGTTGTGACAATTTTCTTCCACTATTTGATCTGAGGAAATGGATCTGGCCCACAAAAGCTCATCACCTAATAAACCATCTTGTTAGTCTTTAAAGTGCTACACAGTCCTGTTTTTTGTTTCAGCTACACCAGACTAATATGGCTACATTTCTATCACTATTCTCCAATAAAGGTAGCCATGTGAGCAAAGGCTGCAGAATAGGGAACTAAGCTAATTGTCATACCATTGCAGTTACATAAACATGAACCACAGGTCTCTCTCCAACTTACTGGTGTGATGGTGTACGTAAATTACATGTTCCTGCACCAGTGGGATGTAGAGCGACTTAAAGGGGAGAGCAACAGTGCTTGTACAAAGTTGAATCCATATGAGCCCCTCTGGCAAAAGCTATCATGGGATGTAATGAATCATATAATCACTTGGGACACTTTCAGAAATAATACTCTTTAATAAAGGTTCTGTATCACAATTCCTTTACTTATTCAGTAACGGATGTTTTATGTATTATATTGTCATTTTTATAGCATGGGCTTAAGCTGCAATTTTGGTGTCATGTAAAGTTGCAGATGAAATGCTTTCTTTCACAAGTATGATAAAAGAGAAATACTGCAGGGCAGGTTATCAAAGTAGTGAAGGGATTAAATGCAGTTAGAGAGATAGCTTTGGGGTTTGCCTTTATGTGTAGGGAAGAAAAAACTTGTGAAGAAAATGGTCTAATAGCATCATTTGGAGGTTAGTACATTCAGTTTTTGGGTCCATTAGGGTTATTGTAGAAACTGTACTAGAACAAAACAATGAAACCTATATAAAAAAATCCCACTGTTCTGTTTTTATTAATGATTTTGATTTAAAGACACAACCTAAGATTGAAAATATGTGTAGGGCGGGGTTGGGCCATCGCCTCCGTTCACCCCTTTCCTCACCGTGCCTCAGTGCCCCAAATGACTGTCTTCACTTAGCCCATTGCCGGGCCAGCTGCAGTCTGTACTGGGTGTTCATCACCAGCACCCCCCTCAGATGATCCGACTACCGCCTCCCCACTGCTTCAGTCCCGAGTCGCCGATGGTCTTTCCCTCTCCGCTTTTGGCCCCGCTGTGACACACCCACTGCTGCGGCGGAGGTCACCGTGCAGGGAGAAGGGGGGACCCAGACCCGCCCACGCTCACGGGTCCCAGCCCAGGGCCCTAAGGACTCAGATCTATGGTGATCCGGTCTGGTTGGTGGGGCAATCCGCCTAAACTCACCAATCCGCCAACCACACCGGGCTCCACCCTGGGCTACTTCCCTTCCCCTCGAAAGCCCCCTTTGCCTTGAAGCTCACCTTCTCTTTTGGGTAGAGGGTTGCTGGGGGGTAGAGAAGAACGACAGTTCCCGGCCACATCCCTCCTTGTCCTCCTGAGCTCGGCCCTTTCCTCCTCCCCCCTGCGCCTGGGCGGCCATGTTTTAAATTGCCGCTTCCGCCCCGTTCTCCCTATCCCCAGGGGAGGAGGTACCGCCTGCCTGCCCCGCCCACCGCTGTCATCCCTTCTTGGAGGCGGGGCCTTTCCCCGCTCCCTCCGCCCATCCTCGGGGATCCCTGACGTCGTCCCTCCTAACGTCAGCCCGGGGCAACGTCTGAGCGGCGTAGGAGCAGGCTGTGCATGGACGCGCCTCTCTGTCACGGCAGCCGAACAGCGCTTGCCCGGCAGCGGGGAAGGTGCGGGGCAGAGAAGCCCCGTCACTATATGTTGCAAAGTATATTTTAAATAAATTAATATATGCATACATTCTAACACTAACACCTACATGTAAAGTCCTGTAGCACCTTAGGGTACGTCTAGACTACAAGCCTCTTTCAAAAGAGGCTTTTTTGAAAGACTCTTTCGTAAAAGCCACTTTTTGAAAGAGAGCATCTAGACTACAGCCAGTACTTATGAAAAAGTGAGCCGCTTTTTCAAAAGAGAGCACCCAGGCAGTCTGGATGCTCTCTTTTGAAAAAGCAGTTCGTGTTCAATAACACCTTTTTTTGAAAGAGCACTTTCAAAAAAAGGCTTTATTCCTCGTAAAATGAGGTTTTCTGTGATAGAAAAAACTGCCGCATTCTTTCAATTTACTTTCGAAAGAACACGGCAGCAGTCTAGATGCAAGGCAAGTTTTTTCGAAAAAAGGCCACTTTTTTTCAAAAAAACCCTGTAGTGTACAGACACCTTTAGAAACTAACAAAAAATATAGATGGTATCATGAGCTTTCATGAGCACAACCCACTTATTCAGATGAAACTGGTTGTGCCCATGAAAGTTCATGATACCATCTACATTTTTTGTTAGTTTCTGTGGTGCTGCAAGACTATTCGCTGTTTTTAAAGTTTTTTCAATTAGAGATTAACACAGTTACCTCTTTGAAACATACATGTTAAGAATTTTAACAATCCTGCTTACATTGTACTGGTATTATTTTAAAAACTAAGATTACAATGACCCATGCTGCTAAGGCTGTCTAAACACTTTCGTCAGTATAATTTATGTCGCTCAGAGGGTGTAAAAAATACATGTGACACAGTGCTGTGTCAGCAGAAAATGCTCCCGCACCAGCATAGCTGCAGCCACTCTGTTTAATTGGTGTGGTTTAATTATATTGATGAGAGAGCTCTCTCCCATTGGCTATACAGGAGATATTATAGCAATACAGGTGCATTTGTACACCTGTGTATCTGTAAGCTCTGTAGTGTAGACATGGCCTAAACCTTAAATATATTTAGCTGGGTGCCAGTGTAGATTTCAATACTTCTGGTGGAAAATGTCTCTCTTTCATACATGAAGCATTATATAATTGTTTTATTAATTGTTCAGTCTAGACTATGTTTAGACTGCAGGCTTCTTTCAGAAGAACCATTTTTCGGAAGAGATCTTCCAGAAAAACTTCTTCCAAAAGAGATTGTCCACACACAAAAGCGCATTGAAAAAGCAATCTGCTTTTTTGAAAGAGAGCATCCACACTGAATGGATGCTAGCTCACATTTAAGCTGTGACTACTATGGACGAGTGGCTACCAGGGCACCTGTGCTTTTTCCTCTTTCCTCTTCTTGCGAAATAACTCCCTCTTCTTGAGAAAGAACTCCCTCTTCCCCCATTCACAGCTGCCTTTTTCCGAATGAGCTCTTTTGGAAAAAGGCTTCTTCCTCGTAGAAAGAGGATTACCAATGTCGGAAAATTCCCTCTGTTCTTTCGATTTACTTTTGGAAGAATGTGATTGCAGTATAGACTTAACTCAGGTTTTGTCAGAAAAATGGCCGTTTTTCCAACAAAACTCTGTAGTGTAGACATAAGAGCCAAAGACAAATAATTTCATAGGGTAGCCATGTTAGTCTGTCACTCTAAAAATGAGTAGCCCTGTGGCACCTTACAAACTATCAAGTTAACGTTAAATAAGTTGTTTGGTCAACACAGGGATTATTCACAAAATGGAAATCCAGCCACTGAATTCAATGGAACAGAACATAAACTCTGGCAGGTGAGATGTTCAAACTAGGAAGGCTAAATTAGGGGCTGAGAAGCAAATATCTATAAAAATCCCAAATAATATGAAATTAGCAAAGTCTATCAAAGAGGCAGCCTGTGAGAGAATTGGCAGGTCCAGTGGACCACTGTGTGAAGCAAACAAGAAAGATCAGGACATTGCAGAGAAGCTAAATTATTTTTTGTCATCAATCTTCAACCAAGAACATCCAGGGGACAGGGAAGGGGAATTCTCCAAAGAATAGTACGAGTTCTGAATCAGCAAACACAACTTATATCACTGTAAAACGATGACATGGCTGAAAGTGATATAGCAGTTCTCGCCCATAGACAACCTGCCACCCTCAAGCAAATTCTCACCAACAACTATACACCACAACACAGTAACTCCCACTCTGGAACCAATCCCTGCTACAAACCTCAGTGCCAACTCTGCCCACATATCTGCACCAACGACACCATCACAGGACCTAACCACATCAGCCACACCATTATGGGCTCATTCACCTGCACATCTTCCAATGTAATATATGCAATCACGTGCCAGCAATGCCCCTCTGCCATATACATCAGCCAAACTGGACAGTCCCTACATAAAAGAATAAATGGACACAAATCAGATATCAGGAATGGCAATACACAAAAACCTGTAGGAGAACACTTCAATCCCTGGACACACAGTAGCAGATTTAAAAGTAGCCATCCTGCAACAAAAAAACTTCAAGAACAGACTTCATAGAGAAACTGCAGAGCTACAATTCATCTGCAAATTTGATATATCAGCTTAGAATTAAACAAAGACTGTCAATGGCTAGCCAACTACAAAAGCAGTTTCTCCTCTCTTGGCGTTCACACCTCCACATCCGCTGCTAGAAGTGGGCCTCATCCTCCCTGACTGAATTGACCTCATTATCTCTAGCCTTACTCTTGATTGGAACTCTTTTCTTATGCCTGTATACTTATACCTGCCTCTGGAATTTCCACTACATGCATCTGACGAAGTGGGTCTTTGCCCATGAAAGCTTATGCTCCAATAAATCTGTTAGTCTATAAGGTGCCACAGGACTTTTCATTGTTCTTTCAGATTCAGACTAACACGGCTAACCCGCTGATACTTGATATAGCAGTTGTAAATGTATTTGAAAAGCAAAATAAAAGAAATAAGCAATGGAAAGTCGTTTTGGTTGAACAAGCAAAACCACACAGTGGTCACTAACAGTCTGAGCTGCTCTAGCTGGAAGGCCAATGGAGAGAGTTCTTTTCCAGGAATGCATCACATTAAAGGCAGCCAAAGTACTTTTCTAATATTTTCCATATAAGCAATCGCTGCATATGTCCCTAAGAACTCTTCAGTGGTAAATGACAAAGGGTTCAAAGTTATGAAACAGCAACCCCTAATGGCCTCAGAAACTCACTACACCTAACATAGTGTGTCAGTATTGTCCGCAAAAAGGGTCTTGTAAAATACCAAATGAAAACCAATGATTCATCATCTATTAATACTGTAAAATGTATGTATCCTGACACTATTTAAGAAATTGTGTGTGCACAGTGAGATTACCTTTTAAAGTCTGAACCAGGTCTAAATGGATTAGTAGGTCTTCGGCCAGATGAAAACATGTCTGTTCAATGAAGAAATACCAGTCGCTAATTTCAGTTAACCACTGTAAAGCTAACAGAAAGCTCCTTTTGCAAATGAAAACTGTTTCACACTAAAGGCAAATAGTGGTGAGGTGGCTCACAATCTTGTGTACGCATGAGGAGCATCACACTATAATTGGATGATGTGTGATGGTGAGTGGGAAGGAAAAGTCAATGAGAATCTCTATTAAAATGTGGTCCACATAATGAAAATGTTTGAAAATTCCTGCTCTTTGGAAACATCTTCAGAATGAAACTCAGAATTTTCTATTTAGCAGATAATTTACCTTACTTTCAAGTACACTGGTTCTTGCTCTTGCAGGGGGTCTCAGACTCACAGTTGATGGGCCCTCTATGGGCCAGAACAGATTTATAATCTCACCTGGTAGCCTGGGGAGTATGCCCATCCCTATCCCCCAAATCCTACCCTTTCACCACTGCCCCATCCTCTCCCATCATTGCACCACGTACACTGAGGGACACAGTCAGGGAATTGACGAGGGGGTCTATTGTGGGGCAGCAGCAGCAGTCAGAACTGTCCACCCACAGTCCCTGTGGTGATGGGAGCAGCAGGAAAGTGGAGTGCACTCAGCATGTACACTAGCTCTGCTTTCTGTAGATGGCTCCTGGGCTATGAGTTTGAGACTCCTGTGTGGAATGTGCTTCACTTGCAGTTTTTCCTTTGGATATTTGATTAATATATTGAACATTCAATTTTGAGTCATTTCTGTTCAGCTTTAGTACACAGGCTGCAGTACAATATGGCTAGAGAGGAAAAAGGAAAAATATGTAGCTAGGCAATCAGCATATATTCATAGTGCTCAGTCACCACTGTATACTATTCACAGGAAAGATAATGCAGTACATTGGAGGAATTGCTTTTTTCTCTTTATAAATTCTCTATTGTCTTTTGATCACTGTAAATAATTTTTTAATCTGAATTGTAATACTGGAAAAATGTTGTCATTCCTTAAAATGTGTCTCTGGATGCATAGCTGCCCAGAATGAGTAACTCTGAGGTGTGTATGTTGCATTGTCTTTCCTATGAATAGTACACAGTGGTGACTGAGTGCTATGAATATTATATATAATATTCTTCTTCTATCTAATTACTCCACACTGAAGTAATTCTAGCTACTGGAAGGTTTTGTTTGTTTGTTTGTTTTCTTTTAGGGTGGAGTGGATGTTTTGTTTTTTGCTATTGCAGAATTATAATTAGTGGAGAAGAAAATAGATCTATTATATCAGTCTCATAAGGATAGTCGTGTTAGTCTGTAACTTTAAAAATGAGTAGTCCTCTGGCATCTTAGAGACTAACAAAAATATATGTGATCATAAGCTTTCATGGATAAGACCCCCACTTCACCAGATGAGTTGGAGTGGAAATAACATAATCTACACTCTTCGAGGAATCTATCCCTGCAACAATTCCCATTGCCAACTCTGTCCACAAGCAACACCATCACAGGACCTAACCACATCAGCAGCTTATACAACAGTGCATCCTCTAATGTGATACAGGATGGACTTTCCTGGTCCAGCGCCCTGGAGACCTGACTGGTGCTTCATGAGGGATTTTGCAGGACCAAGGGAAGTCATATCTAGCCCCCTTTCTACTAGCATCCTTACCCACCCAGTGCTGGACCAGCCCCAGCTGGGGCATGACGGGCAGCCCAGCTGCAGGAATCTTGGCTCCTGGCACCATTGACAAATCATTGCCAGCAGCCCGCAGTCCTTTCAGTCCACATGACTCCTAGGCCCCCCTGCTCTCCACCGGGATTCTCTGCTGGACTAGGGATGTTGCTGGACCACAAAGTCCTGGTTTATAGAGGTTCAACCTGTATATCCCATCAACCACCAGCAATGCCCCTCTACCATGTATATTGGCCAAACCAGATAGTCTCTGCAACAAAAGACAAAGAGACATAAAACAGACATCAGAAATGGTAACACACATAAACCTATAGGGGAACATTTAACCTACCTGGTTACTCAATTGTGGATTTAAAAGTAGCCATTCTTCTACAATGGTATTTCACCACCCAGTTACAGAGACAGAACTGGAATTTCTCTACATATTTGACACCATTACCGTGGATTTAAATTAACACTTTAATTGGTTGGCACATTAGAAAGCCAAATTCTCCTGCCTTTGACATCTGCATTTTCAATCCAAAGCTATGAATGGGACACATACAGCCCACTTAATTAGCCTCATTAACATGCATCCTACAATTGACATGTACTTTTTTGCTATTATACATGTCTTGGATTTGGTTATTTCCACTCCAACGCATCTGATGAAGTAGGTCTTAGCCAGGAAAGATCATGATATTCTACATTTGTTAGTCTCTCAGCTATTGTCTAAAACAAGTGGCATGTCCACACTATCAAACCTGTTATTTCAAAATAATGCGCTGGTTATTTAGAAGTAATAACTCCTGCTTTACACGAAGAATAACTCTTATTTTGAAATAGTGCTTTTTTTGTAAAAAAAAAAAAAAAAAAGTGCCGGTACTCATTTCTTGAGGAAAGCAAATTTGAAAAATGCTTCTCCCTTCTTTCTTCCTATATCATGTCAACATACTCATGCGCATAAGCGAAGAGCAAATTTTACATCTTGCTGTTCCTGCAGAAGGAGTCAATCATGCTGGGGGCTGTGCAAGGGGAAAGCTGGGTGGCGCGAGTGCTCCCAGGGCCAGCAGGGGGCTGTGACGGAGGAAAGTGGCATGGAGCGAGTGCTCCCGGGGCCGGCAGGGGGCAGTGCTGGGGGAAAGAGGCGCGGCGTGAGTGCTCCCAAAAAAGGTGCCTGTACACCAAACCAGTGCGTGCTATCACCAAAAAAGCACTGGAAATAGTTATTTCAAAATAACAGTAGTGTGGATGCTCTATTGCTGCTATTTGAAATAACTATTCCCCAGTGTTTCCTGGGTTCTAAGTCAAGGTAGTACATCCACATTAAGGGAGCCTGCATTGAATTAATTTCAAGGCTTCCCTGCCGGGCATGCTATTTCAAAACAGTTCTTTCAGGAGTTCTTATTTTGAAATAATTTACTAGTGTAGATATGCCCTCAGATGCCACAGGACTACTCATTGGTATTATATAAGGTGTTCTAGTTACAAATTCAAGTTTGGTCCCTACAATATAGTTCTAGAGTTTTGATTTAAAACCTTTATTTTAAATGTTTCAGGTGATATGATTTCCACCTGTTCCATTGGGAGATTATTTCACAGTTTAACAGGTTTCACTATTAGTAATTTTGTTTCAGTTTAGGTTTTCTTTGGGTAATGTTGAATTCATTATCCCTGGTCCCTTAGAATCTATTAAACAATACTTCTATTTAATTGCTATTTACGCCCTTCACATACTTGTTAGCATATTCCTGCCTTTCCACTCTCCCCCTTTGTGTTGTCATTTAGTCAAGCTATACATATTTATCATAATCTTTTTTCCCTTTCATGTGTTAATATCTTCTAGCACAGGGTGGGCAATAATTTTTGATGAGAGGCTACTCCAAGATTTTAGAAAATGGTCAAGGGCCACACTTGTGCATTTTATTAATGAAGGTGGTGTGGGGTCCGGGATGGAGATTGGGTGCAAAAGAGTGCTTGAGGTAAAGGATTGGGGTGTAGCAGGGTCTGGAAGTACATCTAGACTGCAAGCTTCTTTCGAAAGAAGCTTTTTTGAAAGAAAGAGCTCTTTTGAAAAAGCTTCTTTTGAAAGAGAGCATCCACACCTCAAAACCGGATCGTAAAAGCGATCTGCTTTTTCGAAAGAGAGCATCCAGACTGCATGGATGCTCTCTTGAAAGAAAGCCCTGATCGCTATTCACAGAATGGCCACCAGGGCACCTGTGCTTTTTTTGATTGCCTCTTCTTTCGAAAAATGTCCCTGTTCTGCGTCCACACATGCCTGTTTTTGAAAGAGCTCTTTCAAAAACGGCATTCTTCCTCGTAATTTGAGGTTTACCAATGTCAAAAAACCCTGCATTCTTTTGATTTAATTTTGAAAGAACACGATTGCAGTGTGGACGCAGGTAAAGTTTTTTTTAAAAAAAGGGCAGTTTGTTCGAAAAAACAATGTAGTCTAGACATAACCTGGGAGATCTGAGAGCAAGTTTGGGTGAAGGAAGCAGTTGTGACCTAGAGCACGGGAATGGGATGCAGGGGTCTGGGTTATGATCTAAGGCAGGAGGGGTTGTGACCTGGGACAAGGGAGTGGGAGAGCATAGCTTTAAATGCATGGATCAATTCTTTTCCCATTCTATATAAACAATTAATCGAGTAGTCACTTATTCAGGCTGTTCAAAGAGATGTGTTATTTAAAGCACATGCTAGTCACAGATCATTAAGGAAGTTTAGCCCCAATCTTTGCAAAGTTCCACCTCTGAATAATCTAATTCATGGACTTTCCTTTATAATGCTTTACTATCCATATAAATGTTCATACCAATGTCTGTGAATTATGTTTTTAAGTAAAAATTGTGCAGTACAGAATCAAATACTTTAATTTCCAGAGAGTACACATACACACCTACATTCTCTTCATCATATATGGCTACAATTCATCCTAAACGGTGATTAATAATTGTATTATTCATGTTTATAGTTACAATAACCTTTAGAAATCCAGATTTGTCTCTATTATTTAATGAAGGTTTTATATTAGATAGACGATTATTTTCAGAATTCAGGGTTTTTTGAACATCATGATGTCGATTCATCAAGGAACTTACATATTTTCCCCCAACTTAAGCACTAGTACATCCAATGACTTGAATAGGACTTTTACTAATTTTCATAGTTAAGCAAATGCGTAATTACATTGCTGAATCAGGAACTAGAACTGGAAAAAAACCAAATATTGCAGCCTTTCTTTAAATCTCAGTGATTCTCAAGCCTTTTCCAGTAATAATGGCCTCTAGGTTCATCCATTACTTCATTTGTTTGCTTAAGATACAGAACAATATGTGCTTTCATATTGATCAAAAATACAGATGTCACAGAGAAAACTATGAATGCTTATCGTAAGAATTTCTGTAAAAAGTGAATTTAGAATTCCTTTATAATTTTCTTCAGCTTCTTGCACCGTCTTTAGCAATTTTCTTTCTTATAACACTATACTTAGTGGAGTACTTCAAAATAGATAATCATCTTTCAGAATCTGCAGTTTGCTAAAAATGTATCTCCAAACTTTTAATCTTAATGTAATGCAATTTTTTTATATAATTCTTCCTGTTCCCACAGACATTTCTCTTCAATAATATGCAATCTCCTTTTGTCTCTGCTAAATCTGTTAATTTTCATTTCAGACTGTTTTTTAAATGATTGTCTAGCACAAGCTTGTTGTACAAATAAATATTCTTTACTCAAGTCCATCTATATTATTATAAATAAGAATAAATCTAATAGTTAGAGCTTGTTTCGGTGGCATGAATGTAAATTGGGATTTTTCCCCCCCATTGACTTCAGTGGCCACCAGATCAGCCCCTTAGACCAAATTGGATTCCAGATTTTTTAAATAAAGATCTGAAATGTTTTGGTAGTGAATATTGATGAGATTCCAACTAAAATCAAGGCTTTTGCTCATACGGAATTTAGTAAAAACTAAATGTTCATTTACCAATCAATAGAAATTAATCTGATCTCAGCACAGTAAGACAAAGTCCATTGAAGATAATGGAGCTAGATCAGTACAAGATTGGTAGAATAAAAAATCCCTAACATATACCTAAGAGGGCCAACAGAATTGCCAGGCCCCTGGACAAGATGGGGGAGGGGGGGTTCTGCACTCACGGTAGCCAGCCCTCAGTGCCACCCAGGGTTCTGGCAGCATTTTAAAGGGCCTGGGATTCCAGCCAGCACTGCTGCTTCAATAGCAGCAGCTGGGAACCTGGGGCCTTTTACAATTGCTGGGATCTGGCCAGAATCCCACTTGTCGACGGGGCTATATATATCTGTTATTGTAGTGTATTCCTTATTTGTCCTTACTGAAAGAGTAGCACTGAAGTCAGTGGACATTGGCTCATGTCACATGACAAAAGGTATTAACCTTTTGAAAGTCTTATCCATTTAATATGATAGGGCAGAACTTTATTTCTGAGTCTTACCATCACTCCTGTCTGTCACATTTTCATTACTCCTATTGTCTCTGCCATAGAACAGATACACCTGCTTTGAAAGGTGGAAATGAAATAATTTTATATTCGCGAAGGAGCAAACTCTGCTCATCTCTACTCTTTGGTCAGTAATGGGTTGCTATACTCAAAAACTGTAAAATGTTACCAATTCTTTTTTCCTTTTCACTCCAGAAGCAATAGTGCTCCTTATCAGTAAGAAAAATGACCTCTATGATAGCACAATATAAATTCCAAAATTCACTGTAGTCTTGAGCTTGAACACCCAATGGGATTTAAAGTTGTGGCAACAGAGACTGTAAAGGATCAGTGAACTAAGGCAGGAAGCATTAGTGTGTTAAGCAATCATTTCAACTTTTTCTTTCCATTTTTCATACTCAGACCTACATGAAAAAACATTTTGCACTCAACAGATGAGTTTGAATCATTTCATCAGTGTACCAGCTGAGATTAAAAAAATCAATATAAGAATAACAGGGGTGCTTAAACTCAGTGGGAAGATTTAAAAAATAAATGGAGGATGAAGTAAAACTATATTGGCAGAACACTCATACAAATAAAATCTCAGATAGGCTGCATACCTACACAGTTGTCTACAAAAAGCTTATCTGCATTTACCTGTTGTTTCTGTAGTTTAAAGAAGAAAGAGTCAGTGGGAGGTGAAAACATGTTTGTTAAAAGAAATGTCTTAAATATTTCTCTTGTAGTCAATATAAAACCTGATCATTATAGAGAATATCAGAAGATAACCATATCACTGGCAAATTGTAAGATGGAGAGATTAGAGTTGTGGAGAAATCTCTTATCTTTTAGGGATGTGCAATTGTTATGATTCCCACTCACCCTTATACTGACTTCTTCTTGTGAAAAATGTTTATTTTTCTGAAGGAGAATGATTTTTTTGTTGTTGTTTTGCAAGATAATGAAGTTGCCATTTTAAACTGATAGAAAATCTTTGGTTCACAAACTCTTCCTCCTACAGTGCTCATCAGTCAATCAAGTGCTTAGTCTAAGAAGTTTTACTATGCATCCTAAATGTAGCTTATAAGAAAAAGTTAAATTTATACCAAAACATTCTTCAACTTGAAATAAACCTATCTTTTTGGGAGGGCCACTGTCAGTTTGGACATTGGTTAAATGTATTCATTTTTCAGTGCAAGAAGCTCATGGAACCCTATTTTCTATTGCAGTAATTGTATTAATTAATTGTGGGATTGATAGCTATTGCTCACTTAAACAACAACGATCTTAGGTATATGCGTGAATACACAGGGATTACTTCATCAAAAGATACAGTTAAGTATTGCTTTCCAATGCATCTAAATCAACTTGGAAGTGGACTTTAGAGGACTTTTATGGAGTGCATGGCCAAGGATGTTGAATAGATTTAATGTGGAAATCCTTATTCCTGACTTTGCTATATTTCATTTAGACTATCAAAGAACCACTTCGCAGTCCTCCCTGCATTCAGGTTATCAGACTGGTGATTACTAATAATGCTCTTAGTCAAGGTGTGACAGGCAGCAAATAGCATAATAGCTGAAATCCAGCTCTAACTCCATTGTACTGGTTGTCAGTCAGATTCCATATTAAAGTCAAGGCATTCTTCTAACCTGTGCTATCGAGACCCTTCAGATTTTGACATTAACAGTTTCTCTGAATCTAATTGCTCCTTTCAGCTGTCCATTCGCTAACTGAAGTTCTTCTTTTTAACATCAGTACCAAAACACAATACAGAATCCCCTTGGTAGAGTAATGTATCACCCTCTCTCTAAAACTCTACACTCAGAAAAGCTTATGGGTTGTCTTTTTAAATAAGAACTGGAAACTCTTCCCTTTTGTTGATTTGTTAGTTTATGGTACTGCAGACAATGTTGGCAATTTAAGGAATCTTATAACTTCAAGTTGTTGTTTACCAAGCTGGGACATACCAGGATACCAGAACAGTGTGGAACCACGTCACCGTGCCCTGTAACCTTGGGTGATTCACAATGTCTTGCTGAAGTAATTCCCACCTTGGTACCTCACAGTCTTCCAGCCTGTAAGTCACATCCTGAGTCTCTGTGGATAACTGCTGGCTGGCTTGTACCAACCTTGATTATTCTGCTGGATGATCCCAATTCAGAACCCAGTCTCAGATTTTCTTCCAGAAATGTATGAACTGGACTGTCCAGCTCTTTCCCAGACAGTATGTAACCCACATAACTAGTGTGGTTCACTGTCCCATCCAGGGGTACTTAGACCACTTACAGTGAGACATAAGAACAAGGGAGCTCTACAGCCAAGGCACTCAAGCCATAGAAGCTACTACACTAAGCTCCAGAGGTCCCAGTTCAAATCTGCCTAATGGCAGTTACAAGTACAGATAATTAAGTCTTTTATTCCTTTAGAGGAATAGTATGCCAGGTTATTATTGCAAATAGTTATTCAGACTCATTAACTTAAAAACATAAACCAAGTTCATTAACTACAAATAGACTTTAAGTGAATGTAAGTAATGAGACGTACAAGTCAAAAATGGCTACAAGAAAAATATGAGATATTTACTAATGCCTAACTGAATTACATTACACTCAAGCAAAGTTTCTCACTACATATCTAGCAAATAATTCACCTATCTCTCAGGACAGGACCCTTCCTCCAGATTCCAACAGCTCCATTCCTTGTTACTTTAGGTACAGCAAAAACATAGGAAAGGAAATGGAGAATGAGTTCCTTGAGGTGTTTGTCCCTGCTTTTTATAGTTTCAGTTCTCTTGGGGGGGAGGGAGGGGAAGCTCTCCAGTTGAGAACCAGCCACCAAAGACTCTATGTAGAAAAATATTCCCTGGTAATTTTTTCACCCATTTGAACATTCTTTGTCTTCCCTTCCTCTTTGATGACTCTGTTTATTGCTTAAATGCAAATTAAGCCAAGTACATATTCCTTTGTTTCAGACAGACCTGTTTGTCAAATTCTGTTTAGGAAAGTCTGTGAGGTTTAGAAAATGTGTTAAAAATATATAGGAGAATCTTATAACTTTACATACATCCTTGACTCACATATTTTACTAAGACAATACTGACCATCAAATTATGAATTTTCAAATGATACCTTACAAGTAATAATTTCTACAAAGATTATTACAATAGTGTGTAGGGTGCATGCAAAAGAGTATATTCTGCCACACAAGACACTTCAGAAAAAATGTTTAGGGATCTAGAGAATAAGTGAATGTTCATTAATGTATCAGAATACACTTGGTATTTATAATTACGTGTGTGGTATAGGTCAGTGGAAACATTCTGAAGGCCTGATACATCACTGCATCACTCTATTTTTACTCTGTTAATTTAGTGGTGTTATAGTAGCATAAAATAGCATTAATGAAGAGATGACTTTCGCACTCTCAATAACTTACAAAGACACTTCAGGTACATCTAGACTGAGAGGATCTATCGAAAAAGATACACAAAAAATGCGTTCCACATTTTGCGCATCTTCTTCCAATACTTTTGTTGGAAGATGCTTTTCTGAAATTTGGCCTGCCTAGACTGGGTCAAATTTCAGAAAAAAACCCTCTTTCAAAAGCCTTCTTCTTCCTCATGGAATGAGGAATACAGGGGCTTTTGAAAGAGTGCATTTGCTCTTCCGCAAAAAAAAAAAAAAAAAAAAACGGAAGAGCAAACGTGTTCCCTGGATATGATGCAGTTTTTCGGGATATCGGGTATCCCGAAAACACACCGAAGTCTAGCCATACCCTATGTGATGTAGAGTCAAGGGACAGTGAAAGACTAGGTACTTCTGTCTTGATTTCTGCAGTGGTATAGCTACTGAGTTCCCCTCAATGCACATTAATTTGAGATTTTTTAACTATTCTCTTATTTATATCCCCAGGTAGGCTTTTCCTGTGTAAGTGCTAGAAAATTCCATTAATCCTTATTTTATGAGTTTCTTTCTACATACTTTCATGGGGCAGAATTTCCACAGGACAAATCCCTAAAGTACCGGGGGGTAGGGGAGTTCTGCCTTAGCTTCTTCAAATTCTTTTGGTTCTCAAGTCAGTCATTGTGTCGATGGCCAAAGCCCTCAGAGATCCTATGTCTCTATATCGGGGCAGACAAGATATGTCCCATAGGTCACATTTGACCCACCAAGCCTTTAATCTGGCCCACCCCACCAGGATCCTAGGGCATGGAGCAGTTCCATGCTGCTCAAAGTGACTGGCTGCTCCATGTGTTTCTCTGCACTGCTTGTGGAAGGGTGGGGGGAAGAACCCACCAATGGGAGCTGAGAGACTGTGCAGGGGGCAGAGGCAGTGCATGGAAACTCCCCCACACCCTGCTGGCCAGGAGCCACCTCCATATGCACCTCGTAGCCAAAGCTTGTCTCTGACACTCCACCCTCTCCTAAACCACAACTCCTTACACCTTACATTGCCTCCTGTCCCAAGTTACCACCAAAACCCATTGCACCCCCTCCTGTCTCAGGTCACAGCTCCCTCTCAGACCCTGCACTTTTTCCTAGAACTCTCCTGCAACCCAGAATCCTCTCCTGCAGTCATATCCCCTCAGACACTGAACCTCAATCCCCTGCTCCAGGTCATCACCCAAACCCCCTTCACCCTTCTCCCTCCACCCCAGGTCACAGCTCCCTCTCAGACCCTGCTTCCCCCTTTCTATACTCCTCCTCCAGATCAGAATCCTTTCCTGCACTCATACCCCTCTCAAACCCTGGACCCCAATCCCCAGCCCCAGGTCACAATCCCCTCCTTCATTCAAACTCCCTCTCAGATGCCTCACCTCTCCTGCACCCCACTCCCTTGCCCCAAGCTCCTTTCTGCACCTAACTTCCACCCCAGGTCCCATCCCCCTTGACTACTTACCAAAATCTTGGAGTGGCTCCCCCATCAAAAATGACTGCCCACCCCTGCTCTCCCTGCACTAGGGAGTTATTTCAAAACAACATGCAGAACGTCCACACTATCTAGCCTATTATTTCAAAATAAGGGGCTCGTTATTTCAAAATAATTCCTGCTTTCCACAAGAAAGAATGCTTATTTTGAAATAGTTATTTTGAAATAGCATTAGTGTGGATGCTCCTTTGCTGCTATTTCAAAATACAGGTTGAACCTCTCTAGACCGGAACCCTCGGGATCTGACTGGTTACAAATGAGAGAATTTTCTGGACCATAGAAGGTCAATACTGTCAAACAGCATTATCAACACTTTCACTGATTCTTGTGCTGTTAGAAGATATTTAGAGGTAAATTAGAGCTAAATAATAGTGCAGAATGCTGCGTGTTAGGACTGGTGGCTGTAAACAAACTTTATAGGACTGCAGAAAACATGGCCACACCCATGAAAGTGGACATCCAGCTAACTAAAATCAATCTGGATGACAGATGTTTGTGGACGAAAAAGTTCTGGATTAGAGAGGTTCAACCTGTAACTACTCCCAGAGTCATTCAAGTAATTACCCACTAGTGCTTCCTGGGGCTCTAAGTCGAGGTAGTGTGTCCACTTTAAGGGAGCCTACCTCAGACTCATTTCAAGGCTTCCCTGTAGCATGGATATGCTGTTTTGAAATAGTCATTTTCAGCATTATTATTTTGAAATAATTATTTCAATATAATTTCCTAGTGTAGACATGCCCAAGGGAAGAAACATTGCTGTCCTCCAGAGGTTTTAGAGATTATAGAAGAAATTAGTGCAAGTTAGTATTGATACAATCAATATACATTTGTATCAGACTGGAGAGAGATCACCCAGGTCCCTCCCCCCGCCAATACAATTCAGTTCTGATTCTACTCATTTTAAACCTGTAATGGCCACATTCTGAGGAACATCCACAACCAGGTTTTCACAGATTTAGGAGAAGGAGAATCAGGCCTTGAAACTGTTACTTCTTCTCATTGCTCCATAGCTGCACCCTTTCCTTCCTTTAGAGAGGGACACCAGAAAACAAAGGGTGCCATGAAACACGTTAATGTTAGGCACATTCATGTGTTTGGAGAGAGAGAGAGTATAGATACAAAGGAATCTCAGAAACCTCTAGAAAGTTAACAGTGACACTTTTCTTGACCAAGTATCGTGTTTAAAAAGACAAATGTTTGAGAATGAACTGACAGTTATAATTTAAAAGGCTACTTCCAGATAAATGTTGGTGCTGTTATTACAATGGTATGGAAGAACTATGTAACGATAGAATTTTTTCCTAAAACAGTATTTGTAACTTCTGAACAGATGGGTTTAAAGGTGATGTAAAAGTTATTTTTGAGTTTGTTAATATCACTATTCATGAAGACAGCATACTGTTCTATTCATTAAATACACTGTTTATATTTTTAAACAAAATTGTGGATTTTCTTTAAAAACCCACTACTCCAATTTTTTAAGAAAAGCTCATTAAATATTCTTTGATATTAATCAATTAAATTAATATCTATATAATATCTATGATTTATGTGCCAGTATTTCCCACTAATGTGTGTCATTGTATCTGTTACAATGATAAAACAAATGTTTTTACAAATAGTGTGACAGAACATTGTTCTGGTGCGAAAAAAATCCTTAATGAGAATCTGCTTCCTAGTGAAATCACTGCAATTTGCATGCCTGCAAGAGTCATTCATATAAACAGTGAGGTCAAAGCAAAAATCAGCTGAGTACAAGGAAGTAGCTGAATAGTGGAGAAAGCACAAGCAGAAGCTGTAAATCTTCTCCACTATAAAGGAAGATCCTACTCTCCTGAATACTATTGAAGCTCCTGCCCAGTAGGATTTTGCTTCTTAGCCGGTAACCTGTAAGAACATGAGTAAAAAATAATAGATTTGCTCTTTTTTGTCCATGTAATAGAAACAAGGGAGGCTGTGCTGGAAAAAGGGACCAAACACAGCTGTTTGACAGCTACAACAGAGGCATGTCCCCTATCGGAGGACTGTTGTCCAGCTTTTCTTTACCCTAAATTACTGAACGTTCCTTTTCTTCTGCGCCCCAAATCCCTTGTGTTTTTGCCTTGCTTGTATTGATTCCTTGAGCTTTCCCTTGCACCTCTGTTGATTGCCTTTGGCAAGATCACCCCCAGCTTTCATCTCCCAAGTGCTGACCTGACATCTCCCTGCCTTTTTGACCAAAAGACCCTGTGTTTCATTACTCCAAACTTTGCTAACCAGCTCCCCTCCCTACCCACCCCGCAGTAATGCCTTTCTGCTTCTTCCCCATCATGTATCTCTGCTTTATGGCCTCATAATAGGTATCTTTCTGATACCTACTGTCTACTAATACCTAGAGATCTAGCTGAGGTGTTTCTCTCTTTCAGTTTGGTTTATAAATTCCTACCTTGATTGTCTCACAGCATGGAGGGTAGGGAAAGGAATAAATTTGTCTTTAAGTGGTACCTCAAATTAGAGTCCAGTGATTTACATATCAATTACATTAGTGAAGTCACTTCCCATTAAATAGGATTTTCAATGATGCTGAGGGACAGTTTTTTTCAAAGAGAAAAAAAACTGTTTAATGTGTGTTTTCTTTGTATTCACCTTTAAGTTGTTGGCTGGATATGTTCTATATTATTGATTAACGAGTAAAGCAACATCAGGTAGTTTAGCTCACCCACTGTTCATTAGTCAAAGACAGATTGAGGCTATGCAGAAATGGTTGAGACATTTCCTAATCTGCATAGCAGGCTTGCAGCTTACTCTTTCACTGCTCCAAAGAACATGAACTCACTTTTAAGTATATTTATGCACTCCTTGTTTACAACAAACAGAAAAGACTCCAATTATCACACACCTTTCTTTTTCTCTCTTACCCAGTTTATGTATACCCCCATTATTTTTAGCATCTTATTTAATTAAAGACACCTGTGCCAATTATCCTAGCACACTGTTTATATTTGGCATTAGTCTGGAAAGGTTTAACATATTAGGCAAGAGAGGTTACATAGAGTTTCTGCAGTGGGGCTCTTCAAAAGTGAACACCATGCTGGAAGTCTAATTCATAATTAGCATTAGTGCAAAAGCCTCTTAGAAATATATGTTAGATAACAAAAGTATAGTTTTCTAGAATATTAACTCTACCTGTCTTCTGCAGAAACTACTGCAAATTAGATCGACTAAGTTAATTAATGTACTCACTCACTTATCTTCACAAAAAGAAATCATCAACTTCATGAGCTATATTTTCTTCCCAATTACTGCACATCAGTTCAATCACAAAATATCTTTGTTAAAATTCAGTAGAATTACTGTAGATTTTACATCAATGTAAAATCTGGAGCAATCAAAAGCTCCCGCTTAACATGGAAATAACAATCTATCATGCATAATTGGATAAACCCAGGCAAACAAATTTGCAAATAAATCTAAACATGGAAGTAAAACAAATAAGGCAAAATTTCATCAGAATCAACAGATTACATTGGATAACCAGATCAACTTTGTGCAAGGTGGTGTCAGGAAATAAATCAAGGAAGACATGGCAATGTGATGATAGTTGGTTGGCAAAAACAGGACAACACAAGAGTGCTTTCACTTAACGTTAAAGTTTGCTTAGTCTCACAAACTTACACCAGTGTGCTACAGGCCAGTAAAACAGTCCCAACCTCAATAATTACCAAAGTTGGTTGTGGATCTAGAGTGACACAGAGGCAGTCTTCCAAAGAGCAAGCTTCCTTCTGCTGGTAGGAACCACAAAATGTGTCCAGAGGGAGAGTCCCTGAAAATCCAACTACCTAAAATTTTTCTTCCTTACTTATTAATATTACACTAAAATGCCTAGAGATGGATACATTAATGAAAAATAGGCCCAAAAATGGCCATTTGCCAGGATGGGCAGGTATGGTATGACTAACCTCTGTTTTTCAGAAGCTGGGAATGGGCGACAGGGGATGGATCACTTACAGATTACTTATTCTGTTGATCCTCTCTGGGGCAGCTGGCATTGGTCACTACCAGATGACAGAATACTGGACTACATGGACCTTTGATCTGACCCCTTTTTGGCCATTCTACTGTTCAGATATCTCTCAAAGCAAACTTGTTAAGCAAGCAAGAGATTGAGCTCTGATAATCAATTCGCCTGATGTGGGTTTTTTCAAAGTTTGTACACCTTGAGATCCTGACAGACACTCCATGAGGTCACAAGTAGTAGCTTCCTGTTTTTTAAATTCTCAACAATTTCAACAGAAATCTCATCAGGAAGCCTTTTCTCCGCCCCTCCTTACTTGGTCATGCTCAGTCTGCTGAATACACCCATTTACTGCCTGCTAGCTTATAACGAGTGATGGTTCAGGCACTTAACTATTTTGCCAAACCCTTCCCATACTAGGCAGGGGCTGTTTTTTTGTTTGGTGATTATACAGCACCTTGCACAATGTGGTGTTGGTCCATGACAGGAGCTCCTAGGCATACAAGTACTTAAATAATTAAAGTTCTAAATAGAACAATGATCTAATTTTTCTAAATTGGCAGTTATTGTAGAGGAATCATTGAAAAGATCAAGGTAGTCCATACCTGCAGGAAAAAGGTTAAAGAGACAGTAGGTTATATTAACAGAAAA
>JANRFK010001234.1:56516272-56537594 GCA_030068395.1 Apalone spinifera | reverse complement strand
CGCTGAGCCTCATTTGCATAGCTTTGGCGCAAGATCGCGCCAGTCTAGACACAGGCCAGCTCTGCACTGGGACTCTCTTTCTGCCAGACCACAGATGTTGCTGGACCAGAAAGTCCCAGTTTACAAAGGTTCAATCTGTATTTCTAGTTTAGGTTGTTCTGTTTGTTTTGCATCATTTTGACTGGTGTCCTTAGAATCTAAATCAGCTGTGCATAGTTAATCAATAATAATTTAACATGTATTAAATCTTAGGTGCTCTCATAAAAATGCATTTTCTAAAGCTTAGTTAAGAGTTTAATTTAAAATATTGTAGAACAAAGCCTGTCAAGGTGAGTAATAACACAGTTTCTGTACAGAGCTTGCTTTACTGCAACTGACATAAAAACACCAGCTATATTTTATATAGGTTTTCTCTAACTTTCTCTGACTTCCAAACTCATTTCCCTGCAGAAACCTCCTGAACTGTGGAACTGTAGTGAATTACTCTATGTCACATGGCAATGTAATGGGAAAATTTAAATGATGAAAGCTTGATTTTTTTTTCAGTTGATGTTCAAAACAATTTCACCAAAATGGACAAAAGTTTGTAGAAGCCCAGCAATGGAGAAAGAAAATAACTATCTTGCTCTGCATTACTCTTCTTAAGACTGGTACAGAGAACATATGAAAAGTTCTATTAAAATTAATGATTATATTTCCCTGTATATTAGATAGAAATCAATGATGCGGTAAAAGATGCCAGAAATATGCATTACATTTTCTATTTTGAAGGATGGATTAATATTGTAAAAAGTGATAGAAATTATAAATATATCTTAGCAGTATGCTTCTTATCCATAAATACAGGGTTAGACAACTTAAGAACAATATAAGCTATACATTACCAAATAAAAGTAATAGAATGAGGGAGAGACAGAAACTAAACATAGGGCTGCATCATCACTTTTCCTGTATTCCTGAATAAGGGATGGTGAATAGCTAGGAGTCAAAAATTGTTCTCTGGAAATGCTAAATTACTTTCCCTTGGCTGTGGGTCAGCTGTGTGAACTGCTGGGATGGGGAGCAGGGGGAGGTGAAGTCAAGGCTCTGTCCTCCTTTTAACTACTTTTCATACACATGTCTGAGAGAGCAGCATCCTTTTCCATTTGCACCAAAGCTCAGGAAGTCTGGGCAAGGAGATTCTTGCTTCCTTTATGCCTCTGAATAGATGTAAGAATTGGGCCCAATTTTATCCATAAGTAGTATTCATTTTCTATAGAGATAATTAAACATAAAAAATAAATTATGCAGTCTAAAAAAAATATATCAACAGGGGTAATGAATAACATTTAAACAATTGTTCTTTCTATATGGAGAAGATAAAACTCTGAGGTCAGACAATGAAATAGGGCTGGCTGGCTATGCCTTAGGCATTTTCTGCACATCTCTAGAAATGACATACCCTAAACATTTGGAAGATTTAATGAAATTTAAAACTAGGAGATGTTAACGTCTTCAGGACCTGATTCAGCAAAAAGAATCTTGTGGCTTCTCACTGTTGGCTTAAGGCCATGGACACTGTAATAAATATATTTTCACCTACCTGATTCAACATCGTGTGTAGGCTTTTGGCTTGCTTATAGTTTTGTTCTCTTCCCTCAGAAAAAGTTTAAATATTTAAAGATGGACGGGATGGAGATGGAGTTCTTTCACATTATTCCCCACATCGCGCACTGTGTTCCCCACATCACACCTACATCAATTCTCCAACTTTGAGACACAGTATGCCTCTCAGAGCTCACCCACTCTGAGGATGGTGTACAGCCACATCACCAGAGGAGGAGCCTTGTAGTCTCACCCAGCACCTCATGCTCTCTTTGGTTATATGGAAAAGCAAATACTCTGTGTGTTCCCCCTACCACAATGAGTGCTTTTGTGTCTGATCTGTGGGGCAAATGATCTGAAAGATTTAACTTCCAAAGGTGATATTACAATATTGTACTTGCTAAATACATTCAGATGTAATTGTTCTTTTAAATATATCATGTAATATTGCAATTTTTCCTCAAAAATCAGTCTCTCTAGTAGATCAGTGCATATTCTTGAGATGGTCTATGCTGGTATCTGAGGAGAAAGTATTTTGTTACATTATCCTGTGTCCGGTACAATGGGGTGACTCCAATCAGGACTCCAGGCACTTACACAGAATACTTCTACTAATGAAGCTATTTAATACTTGTGCAGCTAATGGACTCCAGGAGATCTTATTGTGACAGTATTCCTGTTAAAACATTTTTGTACAATGTAAATAATCAAACAGGAATTGAAGTAACTGGGGATCTTATCTGAATAAAGTTTGCAGGATTAAGAGGTTCCTTACTATTATTCAGTGGCATAAAATGAGATTCTGTGTAAAATGAAGACCCAAGTTGTTTTACAGATTAGAATACAAATATATCAGGAGGCTTTATAAAATACCGTAACTACATTTTACCCAGAAAAGTTAATAAGAGGAATTTTAGAATATAAATTGTACGATAGTGAAACAAATGATTTTTCAAACATCATAATTTATTTTCCCCTAAATAGAAACAACTGGATATTGCTTAATAGGTTGCTAATGTATAACCTGGATTTTTAGTGTGAAAACATACTGAAATATAAAATAATCTGCCTCTAACAAAAAATCTGATTTTTAAATGTTGTGTACAATAAGCTGGGGACACAGATTGTTTTTCAATTTTATCTGATACTATTTAGCACAAACATTTACAATAGCATAAGAGAGAAGCACAGTTACCAGACAGCAGAGTCCCACCCCCCTTTTCTGCTGCTTTCTTAGAAGGATGAAACTGACGAGAAAAAAGCATTATTGTGAACAGACAAGGCAATATAATTTACTTCCACCTAGAAGTCAGCTACCCTTTTCAACTTCCTTTACTTCAACATTTATTCATCCTCCTCTCTAAGCAGTGTTCATTGCACAGCCAACATACTTTTCTAAAGTAAATACTTCTCCTCTGAACACAATCTCAGCATGAATATTAAATTTTGTAATTTTACCTAAGAGTGAGGTACACTGGCCACAAAATACAGAGTCCTGTTCAATATTACCAAATACCTTCACTTGAACATTTACTGAAACTGAACAATTCTTGACATCAAGTGCAAAAATCCTCCATTGATTTCAGTAAAATTTCCACATAGTAAATAATGGCTGGAACAGGCAGTGCATGTTTTAGAAGTACATATAGCAAAAATATCCAATCAGCTACATACACAATCCAGTTTTAGTAAACTTTATTTTTAAAAATAGAAATGAGAGATTCATTAACAAAAAATTATTTAAAAGAAAAGTCTCATTTCTTCCTCCTGTTTTACAAATTGCTATCATTTTGCTCTCTTGTTCTTCCTCATTCCCTGAGAAGTGGCAGATTATCTTTACTCCACTCGCAGCTCCCGTTCCTCCTCTCCTTATCCTTCCCTCCCATAGCAACCCCATATTCCCTTCTCTTCATTCTTTTTACCTCCATCCCTTCCCCCCACACCCACCCAGTCCATATTTCTACATTCTTCTGACTCCTTTTTATTGTATTCCTTTAATAATCCCCAATTTGCTCTTACTTTTTCCTCAGGAATCACTGTTTTTCCCTTAATGAAACCCTGGTTCTAGTGGATATGCAAGTGAGATAGACACACAAGCTCTCTCTCCTGGGAAAATGTTACTTTGCCAGTATGTTGCCCTTATATCCAATAAATAAGAGTTCTTCTCTTAAATGAATTGGCAAGGGATGGGGGCATATTGCAATTACTTTTGATATTTATTTTTTAAAGAAAAATTAACCTAAAGTTTATCATAAAGTTTATGTATTTGGCTGCTGCAGCTGTACAATACATTTTGTAGAATGGTTACACAGCATTTCACTTCATTTTGTATATTATACATCTAGATACAGATAAAACGTAAAGCTATGCCATATCTTTAGGTTACTTGGCCAAGAGTGCAGTAGCAGGAAAACAGAGGTCTCACTCTCACTTTCTTTCTTGCAACTTTATCTCTTGTTTACAGGTTGGACCTCTCTGGTCCATCCCTCCCAGGACATGAGCAGTTACAAATGACAGAAATTGCTGGACTAGGAGAGGTGCTCTGCTCCCAGCCCCCCAGCCCACCTCTCTTCCCGGCTGCCAGCCCCAGCCGTCCCCCTGCCTGGGCTGCAGTGTCCACGGCTCCACTACCGCAGTTGCTGCATCCCCAGTCCCAATACTGGGGCTGCCACAGCTCTGGCTCACTACTGGGACTCCAGCCCTGGTCCCAGTTACAGCCCCTTTGGACTTTGAGCCACCAGCCCTCTTGCCACTGGAACTCCAACCAGGACTCCCTGGTCCAGGAACGATCATGATCTGGAAGGACCATGGATGTTGCCAGATCAGAAAGTCCTAGTTTTCGGAGGTCCAACCTATAATACAACTTCTGTTCTAAACACAGCCCTTCCTACCCACTTGCTAATAGGGGCAAGGGACAAGTTAGAACTCTGCAATTAAGGTACAGAGACTGTGAGCCAACCAACAAAGGAAGATGTATCATTTATCATGTGTATAATACACAAATTACACCATTATGTACAGATCCAAGAGATTGTCTCATTCAAGAATTATTTTTCTAATTTGTTACACAAATAATGTTTTTATACAAGTTAAATATGTAAAATCTGTCTGTCTTACCACCTGTTAGTCAACAGTGAATTTTATGCATAACAAAGAAAGTTGTAAATCCTAGAAGGGGAAGTATTGTGTGCCAGACTTCAAGCAAGCATTTTGTGCTAGACTTCAGCTGTCTTACGGCAAACCTTCATTCAAAGCTTAAACTGAATCCAAACTTTTAGTTATTAAAGATAAGAAATGAGCTAAGTGAACATTTTGTTCTATTTTTTTCCTTTTCCACATACCTATTCCTTCTTTGGTTCCAGTCATGAGAGGAGCATGGAGGTTCTGAACAATCGCAAGAAACACTGTTCTGATAGTATTGGAAGAAAAAAATGAATGGAAGAAAAAAAATAGAAGTTCTTTGAAAGTTTCCTGGAAAACTTCTTCTCACAGGGGTTTCATTCAAATTTTTCAGCCTCATCAAGATCATTTCAGATTCAGATAAGCACCACCAAGATACATGTGAGCTAAAGCAAACTAAACCTGTAGAATTTTTGAGGTTAGTCCTTAAGCATTTAGTATATTAATTAAATATTCTGTCCTGTCTATCACTTCTGCAGTATCCAGAACTTACTATCTACTGTATTTTCCCTGCTGACAGAAGAAAGCTCAAGAGTGCAAAATGTAACATATAAGAATAATAAATTAAAAAAGAAAAAGACCTGGGTAAAATAACAAATTAAGGGAACAGCATTTTCCCCTAGAATCCTGCTTGGAAAATTTTATTGCATTATTATAAGTAGTTTGCAGATTTTAATAATGTCTCCCTCTGCTAATTCAAGTGCTATAGTCTCTCTATGATGCTACAGTACCTGGAATAGAATACATTTTAAAGGACTGAAATTAATTCAGGTCTCAAACTTTCATGACTAAGCCAAGGGAAAAATATAACAAAGAAAAATGAGTTTTAAGTAGAAAGAATGCAAATGGAATAGGAGAAATGCTAACGATTTATAGAGCATACCAACAATAAAAAAAATTACTGAGTTGGGAACAAGCAGAATTTGCTCATATTTTTTACTTAGACAAATGGTCATGCATAAAAACCAGTTAAGTCTTGTATTGTGAGAGTGACTATATGTACTTCTTCGCTATCCAATATCGTACACAAGCTTTAGTAGAACTCTACTTTGATACTATAGACAATAAAAATATTTTTAAAGTGATTACTATAGTAAACACATTCTAACCTGTTTTTGTTGTTGTTGTTGGGTTTGTTTGTTTTTGGTGTTTTTTTTTTTTGTTTTTTTTTGTGTTTTTTTTTTGCAGAGTGGCCTCATTCATTTCAATATGAATTCTTTGACTGAAACATCAGTAAACTAAAGGGATTTAGGTGTCAAACTGCCAGTTAAGTTGCCTATGGCTAAAATTTATAGGATCAAAACTCCTGTTCAACTGCTGCCTCAGGCTGTAGGCCCCTCATTTCCTAGGCATTTAAGTTTCTGGTGTCAGACTCCTCATGTCACCTAAAATCTACCATTGGCATGTGAACAGCTTCCTAAATCCTGATGCCCAGTACATATTTCATGCATAAGACCACAAATAAGGCATTTCTCTGATTCTCTCTCCCATAGGGCCCAATCAAGTAGACAAGCTCAGAAGCTGTCTTAGAGCATCCCTATGGGTTCCAACCTCTCAAGCAAAGGAACATCTATCAATGGTAGTAGTGATACCACCACCATTTCCCCTAGTGGTTAGGGTACCCACCCAGAATGAGATCTCCACTTCCTCTGAGTTGAACGAAGGACTTGAAGAAGGGTTTCCCAATTCCCAACCTGAGTGCCGTAACCACTAGGTTTTGAGGTATTTTGATGTGGGTCTTCATCTTTCCTGTCAAAGCTTTGTCCTGAATACTTAAATATTGTTTTTTGTACTGAACAGCTAAATATTCATTGTGGCAGGGAAACAATTCATTCTATAACCTAATGGAAGAGAATTGCCTGGCACTGAAGGAGAATCAAATTGAAGTTGCTGCTCTAATCACTATTTAAGTATTTTATACGCCATGGAATGGCTCTTACCAGGAAAGACTGTGACATCCACATTGCAGAAAACACTATCGACCAGTTGTTAGGACACTCTCCTGAGAGACGGGTGATTTTGGACAATCCCTAGCTTTTTTTCAGGCAGAGTGGGGCTTTGAATCTGTATGAGTTGTCTAACCAGTGAGCTATTAGCCAATAGGGGGAGCTATTCAGATTTTGGTGAGACAGGACTGACCTAGTTTAGGCACCCATTTACATTGCTGTGAAATCCTAGTGAAGATAAGTGCCTCCCTCCAGCCCAGAATTAGGCACTTATGTATGTGACTGGAATGGAGCTTAGGCCACACCAGTTTTCTTGGCATTTCCTACTGGTTATTTTAGGCAACTAATTGCTCATCTTGCTGGATTCTTTTCTTGGGCATCTAACCACTTTGTGCACTGCATAGAGAGCCCAAACACCTAACTGGATGGTGAATTTCACAGGATGGCAGGGCACCTACAATTAAGCATTGCAGCACAAAACCTAAATTATCTGTGTGGATGTAGCCCCTAGGCTGTTGGTAACTTTAAATTGAGAGAAACTTCAGGATCTATGTAACCCAGAAAAACTACCTGAGACTAGTTGCTTTAAAATTAAAAGCAATTGTCTCTGTGAGGAACCGCACTGAAGTCAGTGGGGCTCCTTCCATATGCAAAAGTCCACCTGCACAAAGCCAGTTGCAGGACTGGGAGCCATAGCTTGTCAGACTGTGAAGGTCTTTAAAACTTATGAAAGGTGCTAGATAAGCCAATGTCAGGAATAATAAGGAGGATAAAAGATGCTCAATACTGTTAGTGTTCCTTTACCCATCAGTATGCGGACTTGGTGACCTTCAAAAATCCTGCAAGGCCATTTCTTAGGGTACTTTTGTTGCGGATGGACTAACTAAAGAGTTCGGGTATGTCTACACTAGCTCGTTAATTTGATCTAGGTAGGCAAATGAGGCGATTGGAGTTGCAAATGAAGCCCGGACTTAGTTCGAATTAATGTTTCACTGCCGCATGTAGCTGTGCGGCAGTGAGTTCGGGCTAGTGAAATTTCAAAATGGCGACCAGACGGGAACATGCAAATAAAGCCCGGGATATTTAAATCCCGGACTTCATTTGCAACTCCGGTCACCTCATTTGTCTACCTAGCTCGAATTAACGAGCTAGTGTAGACATACCCTTAGTGAGTTGGGAAGTATAGCTATCAATCCACTACAATACATATGGATTTTATTGAAAATAATGTAGAGCTGGCTAGAGCATGGGATAAGTTTTTTCTACTACTTTGACTATTCATAATTTGGGAGGAAAGCTTTGTGACACCAATTTATATAGGCTAGTCAGATATCAAAACCCATGTAAGTCACTGTTTGGTGAATTAGCTGCCTTGTTATCAATCTGAACATGGTGGACATTACTGTTAGCTTCTGTATTAAGACTCCCCACATAGCTGCTCCATGTGACAAGCTTCATGTCACTACAGAAGTCCTCACTTACATGTCAGACTTAGATAAACCTACCAAAAGCCCAGTAAAAACTAAGAATAAAACTAACGAGTGATATTGTTTTATGTCTGTCTGTGAGAGACAAGAGCAGCAACAGTATTGGGAGTCTAAGTGTGACAGCTGGCATAGGACTTTGGAGAAGATTTTTTTTTTCCATCTTCAAATCTTCAAAGGTAGAAATCCTCAACCCAGAGATTTGACATTTTTCTAAAGTATAGGTTGATCAAGGATTCAGCCAAGAGCTTTACCATGGCAACTGCTATACCTCAAAAAGCCAAATGATGTAAACTGAGAGATTAGAATAGAGCTGTGTAATTTAACTCTTTCCGCCAGCAGCAGTGCATTTGATTACCACAAAGTGGGTGTGCTTTTTGTTCAACCCCCAACCACCCCTTTCAAAAGCTCTCCACAGACCATACCACAGAAAGGAGGTGGAAGTATATGTTACAACTACCTTATCAAAATGCAAGAGGTCACCATAAAAAAGAATGTGTTAGCTATTAGCAATACAATGATATTTGGAAGCAGTTTTCCCTTATGCTTGGAAAAGGAATTAACTTTGATATCTCCCAGATATTTTAATGATGGCCACTATGTGCTAGGAGTGTCCTAACTGAAGTTTGCCATTGCAAACCGCTTCAACAACTTGGCCAGGAGCTTGACGGCCACAATTAATGTTAATAAAATGGAGTAGATTGAAACAAATTCATCTTTAATGCTGATGTGGATTGCAGGTCCCAGATGTTTCATCCAAGCTGCCTGGTTGTATTTCATGGTGTGGTCATAAGCCACCTTTGGCTACTCCTAATGCATATCTTCAACCACAACACTGGGCTTTCTATTGGCTCTTAAATTAGTATGCCAATGACTGCTTTAAAACCTATTTTTACCATCTAAGAGTAAAATATTAATGCAAAAAACACAACATATATAATAGCAAGTAAAGATGCACACTAACACAGGAATAACTGTATGCAACTGATGAAGACAAATATAAATGATTTTTCCTGGCTCTTCATTCATCGGAATGATGTTCTATTAATATAGTTGCTCAGACAGATGCCCGTTCTCAAAAAGCAGTTTAATAGTGAGGGGAGTTCCTTGATCAGTGCCACTAACTGCTTCTAAATGATCGTTTTATCTTAAGCAATTATATCTTATGACATGACAAATGCTGAATGTATTTAGAAATGATGGTGGCTGTGTTGAAGGAAGAAATCCTTGGTTAGGTTGCTATAACTGTGTTGATTTTTCTCATCTCTGAGTGATGTACTTATAGTGATGTAAGTTTATAGTATAGATCTGGCCATAATGTGCAGTATGCTGGGATGCAAGTCTGTGTGCAGTGTATTATCTGTATTTGTAAACCCTGAAACCACATATTATGTCCCCTAGTGCACACTGATGTACTGCTCAATGGGAATATCTGAAAAAATTAAGTGGCTTTGTCTCAGTAAATATCTTAGCCCTTTGTGAATAAAGAGCCAAGTTCAACTCTGGTATCCTCCCCAACAAAAGTTATTGGTGTGCTGGGGGTTGTATGAAGCCAGTGGGTATAGCAGCCATCCTTCTTTCATGACAAATATGCCTCTTTATGGACTACAAAAGGGATAGAAAACTAATGACAAGAAGAGGGGGACTTGTAGCAAGACCCTGAGAAAAAGCTGGACAAGATCCAAGACTGCAAACATTGACTAATTTAAAGAGGGGGTGCATTATTGTAACACAGTATAATCTGCTTTTACATGCTAGCATTTGGCATATACAATGTATTCCAAGATGCTTCATAATCCATACATTGGACCAATTGAAACAAACCTGTTTGGGTATGTCTACACTTGCACCCTAGTTCGAACTAGGGATGCAAATGCAGGCATTCGAAATAGTCAATGAAGCGGGGATTTAAATATCCTGCACTTCATTAGCATGATTTCGCCAGCGTGCTAGTTCGAATCACAGCTGATTCGAACCAGGAAGTGCGTGCCGGTATACGTTAGTTCGAACCAAACCCCTTGGTTCGAACTAACGTTACTCCTCATTTTTTTAGGAGTAATGTTAGTTCGAACCAAGGGGTTTGGTTCAAACTAACGTGTCCCAGTGTGCACTTCCTGATTCGAATCATCTGTGATTCAAACTAGCGCGCTGGTGAGATCATGCTAATGAAGCGCAGGATATTTAAATCCCTGCTTCATTGACTATTTCAAATGCCTGCATTTGCATCCCTAGTGTGAACTAGGGTGCAAGTGTAGACATACCCTCTGTCCCTCTGAAATCATTACATTTCGGACCTAATTCATGGTCCTACAAATATATGTAATATATAATCTTTTCCTTCCCACCGCCTACTCCATTGCTCTATTCAGCACCAGCTGGCACTATTTAGTCCTTTTGTGGGCACAATGAGCAACATACCTGGGCTTAGAGAAGCTGTGGTGGTGCTAGGGAATGGGTGTTAAACAGAAGACAAGAAATCTGCTAGGATCAGCATCATGATTCTCATAGTAGCAGAAGTTATTCCTAAATCTGAAACTCAGAGTAAACAGGCATACTACAATTCTGGTTTCAACAACAGAATCTTTTCACCCCTCAGGATCTATCACCAGGTTAGATGGAAGTTGGTGTGCCTCCCTTGTGTAGTATGGTGGACAAAAAGAGATGGAGGATTTTTTTCCAAAACAAACAACAGATTTATTCAAGGGAAGTAACAACAGGAGAAGAGAAAAATCTAGAATTATGACCAAACAACTGTACTGTAATTTAACAGAGATGAATATAAAACTTATGCCTCAACTAACCTGAAACTTGGCAACAACACAAGAATATCTGAAGATACTTTACTGTCTCTCAGTATTCTTAACCAGCAACAATGAGGTTAAGATGCATCTGTCTTCACGGATGATCCACAGGCTCATAGGATCTGGAAGCAGCAGCAGTGTAATACTGGGTCTTGATCACCTGGAGGTAAGAATCCTGAGGATCCTGGTGACTGGTCCTAAAGGTAAGATGTTGGAACTCAGGAACACCATGATGATTAAGGTAAGTGACTCAATGTTAACAGTCTTTAATGTCTTTAAAACTGCTGGTGATCTTGATGCAATTGCCTGGTCCAACGGTCTTGATCTGACATCTGTCAAAATGACTGCACCTTCACTGTCTCTATTATGGACTTCCCCCAAGCAATGTGTGTTCAGACTATTTAAAAGACACACATGCCAGAGGTAAGTAGCTCTACAGGACTGGAATGGATTCAAAATGTCCATTGGCTTCTTTCCTGCCAAAGTTCCATAAAGAAACTTCAACCAAAATGGAGTGTGAGTTATTCTTAGCTTTGGATGCCATGATGGACACCTGAATTCCATTTTGGAAAATGAGGTAACCTGTGTAATATGTACTAATGATAGTAAATGTCATAACAAATAGCTGAAAGTGCATAGAGCATTGTGATTGACCTCATAAGGACTATACTGAACATGAAAGTAATAAAAATGATACAACATTATTACCAGGGAGCTATGTCAGCTTCAAGTAGTTCAAATGCACTGATCTAGATGTGTATTGGTACTAGAACATGAGAGGTAAACACCACTTTAGCACTTCAGACTGGCTGGTGGCCTGGAACTACATAAGCTAGGAGCTCTCTGCACTTGCAGTTTCAGCAGTAGGCCTGAAGTGTTTCTCCCCATAATAACTACTTCTGAATTATGATACAGACTGCATACCTCTTCCTCACTGTTTTCTATACTGTTCATCCAAATTTCCAGGATGTGTAAAAACCTTTTTTTTTAATTGTTCATAATACTCCTCATTGAGGCAGTGTTTTGCAGCTTTGAAACTGCAAAAAATATGAACTTCATAACTGTACTATTAAAATATACCTCATAAAATCTTTTATAAAAACAGAGCAGATAATTAAACTGATAATTAAACTAGTACAAAATTATATTGGAACAAATACCAGGAGGTGGAGATTCTATTAGATTCAAACATATAGTCTGTTCAGGTCAGAGGTACAACTATCTGCTTTCATCTCAGACTCTACAGCATGTGTGTTTTTCCTGAACTCTTGTCTATCTTGAGTGCCTCTGCCCTACCTCCTCTTCTCAGAGCAGAAAGTAATTCCTTACAGAAAGAATTACAGAAAGACATCAGTTGTACTAGTGTATGGGACAGAATGTAAATTATAGAAAGCAGTGTTCCCACAGTACCTGCACAAAAAGGACTGATGATTTTCCATTCCTAGAAATCAATAACAAGAATGGTAGAAAATTACTGAACCTAAAGCAAGGTCTGAAAACTAAAAATGTGTAGGAGATTAGATTTTAAAAGTCTCTGTAATCTTTACGAGCAACAGTTGGACCTGGGCTGCTGCTAGTAGATGGAGAGAGAAAAGAAATGTAAGGGCAGACAAACACGGTCACAAAGATCTGCCTGTGTGACTCCAGTTAATAGGATTGAGACAGTAAGTTTTATGACTCAGGAATGGTTTCCCACAACTGGAACGCAGACAAGACATACTGTGATTTTCAAAAAGGAGTTTCTACTCCATCAAAGTGCCTTTCAAAGTTTTAGGGCTTTGAGTTAGGCCTTTAAAGTCTTCATCTGTGAAGACTTTGCTAGATATATGTACCAAGTATGAGAAGATTATCAAGTCCTACCAAAGTGCTATCTCCTCAGTCCTGGTTTTCCCTGAATGCTGAAACAAACTCATTAATGCATCTCTTTTTAGACGTAGAAGCCAAGATTTTCTAAATTAAGTGTCTCAAATCTGACCTAAATAAGTGGTCAGGTTTGAAAACACTGGGCATCCAGGTGCTTAAGACAGCAACCATTTCTAAAAATCTTAGCCAGGATAACACAGACTTAATTTGATAAATTGTATGGAAACTTAACTCTGGACTAACAATTCCAATTAAAAAGAAGTACAAGGTCAGTGAAGATCACAAATTGACATCAAACAGGTTATTATCTGAACAGTATGAGATCAGCAGACCACTGTATAAACTATGTTGACGCTTTAAAAAAACACTTTGAGTCAGAATCTGTATATTACATATAAATTATATACATTATAGAGTATATTGCATATACCTGCAGAACACTTGAAGAGATTAAAATTCAAAACCTGATATCATCTTTATGCACATTTACCCATTACAACACATTTCTGTTTGATTGTGAACCCTTAATTATATGTAGAATGTCTGTTTGGACTGATAATTTGAAGCCGAGAAGAGTTAATTTACACCTTAACAATTTTATTATTGAGGAAATAATAGAGCAGCAAGAGATGGTGTCTGAGCCCTATGGTTTTATGAACTCAAAGAGACAAGTGTTTGATTTGCAGTGAACTAAACTTTCAAGCTTCACTTGGAATTTCATATTCAAACTCTGTAACTTTGTATTGTTATCTTTAAAGGAGTGCCTGGTAATTACAATAGTGGACAGACATGAGGAAGAGTAGCTAGCTATTTTAAGGACTTCTACACACACATCTCTTACCAAAATATCAGAGCACCTCACAAAGTTTAATGTATTTGTTCTCACAACACCTGTAAGGTAAGGAAGTGCTGTTATCTCGATCTTACAGATGGGGAAACTGAGGCATATAATGGCTAAATGATGTCCACGTCAGACAGGAAGTTTCTGAGAGAACAGGGTCTTGAATCCAGATCACCCAAGTCCAAGGATAATGTTGTAACTACTAGAAAATCCTTCCTCTAGCTGAAGGAAGGAAAGTTCGCTGACCTTCCACCCTAGAGATTAACCCTAAGCCATGTTTTTCTGAATTCTCATTAGTAAAGCCTAATGTTCACAAATACAGTTCAGATTTGAAACAAGGATAATTTAGGGTACTTACATGGCTCAAATTGAAGATATCACACAGCTGTGTCAAAGGTTTGAGTACATGAAAGGTAAAAGAGCCATCTTTGAACTCCAGGGTCCCATCTCTGGTTAGTTGAAAGATGGACAAAGGAAAGTAATTCTCTTTTTGTGCTGTTAAAAATACTCTATGGACAATCCAAAGAAAGCTCAAAGTTTTGGCAGAGGAAAAGGCAAGAACAAAGATAAATCAACCTTTCCTATTCTTATGCTTTACCCAGTCTTTGACTGCCAGGCTGCAACATGTTTAGACTTTCACTTAGTTTAAGTTCAGTGGCAGCAGAGATTGAAAATGGTCTCATTTCATAGCTATTTCACTCAGCAGTCCTGGACACCTGCCGAGAACAAAGAGGTGTATAGAAAAGCCAAGTGTTTTCATAGTCTAAAAAAGATGCAGACATTCTGTGATTATGCTGGGAACATTTTCAGCAAAGTGTTAGCAAAATATATCACATTTCTCATGATACACATACTCTTGAGATGTCCATAATCAGTCAATTGATGGGGCCATTGTCAGTCAACTTCAGGTGCTTAATTGGTATGGTTAACTTTCAAAGTAAAATGATATGAATTTAATTGAGTACCTGACATATGTTTATCTATTTTAGGGCATAGCATTAACTCACTGAAACATTATTTATTAGTGCCAGATGGCATTTCCCCAAATGATAGCCTAATTAGGCTTAATGAATCTCCTAAAAACAAATTTTGCCATCAAAAAGGCCTTTAGGAATTTCAGAACTCCACCTATGGAGAGTTCTAAAGGTGTTTGGAGCATAATTCAAGCTGAATATTATGTCCACTAAGAAACAGAATTGTACACAAGACTTTGTGTTGCAATTACATGTACACTCAAAAGTCATCCACTGGCATTACTTAAAAAGTCCCTCGACTGCAGGCCAGCACTAAGATCCAAGAGTATACATGGTGTATGTATGTGAGGTGCCCATTATAGCATGTTAGTTGCCCAGAGAATACCAAATCCCTTCCCTTGATCTAGTACAGGGCTGGGCAAATACCAGCCTGTGGGCTAGATCCAATTCACCAGTGTTGGCCTGTTGGAAGCCGTCACCAACTATATTTACCTGCACCTCCATAGGCATGCATGATTGCAGCCCCCATTGGCCATGGATCGTCAGTCCCAGTCAATGGGAGCTGCAGGAAGTGGTGTCTCAATCTGTGCCACTTCCTGAAGCTCCCAATGGCTAAGAACATCCACAGCCAACGGGAGCTGCAAATCGCCCTTACCTGTGGAGATACAGGTAAATATAATCACAGGTAAATATAATCACATCAGGGGCTTACCCTGGTGAACTGCTGCCATTTTTATTGCCCATCTCTGATCTACCAAGTGCCTCTTCAGAATGTCACAGCTAGAATTTAGGATAAACATTTGTGTTAAAAGAATGTTATGTCTATAATATAAAGTAAAAATAAAAAAGAGAATGTGTTTGGAGTGATGACTGAAGACAGGAACTAAAATTAAGTTGAAAAAGATTCTTTAATATTAAACCACCTATTCTGTAAATACCCTAGATATTCAGGCAGAGAAGAAGAAAAGAACTTCAAGTGCTATGTTAATTTCTCTCGCTGTATTTGTTCTGTCCAAAAATTTGAAGTAAATTTGTCATGTGACCAGATTTTCTCTTTTTTACCCTATGGTTAATCGACACGGAAGTTCAGTTTGAAACTTTCATGTACAATTGCTGTTTATTTTTCTGTGTAAGGAAAACCTTGTTAACACTCTCCCCCCCTCCCCCTGCCACACACACACACCCCTTCACCTCCGTGCTGGATTTAGGCTCTGGTAGATTTCCTAAGCTGTGAGCCTTCTTGGAGCCACACATTGTCTCCCTTTACTTATATGGGTTTGTTAACCACTGACCAAAAATCCAGTTAGACACATAAAAGTTTTGTAACCTTTTATACAAAATAATATTAGGCCAGGACATAAATTCCCATCCCTTTCATTCTGTACTAAGGAAATTCAATTTCCACAGTGAAACACTAGCACTAGCCCTTTCGCTACCTTGGGAGATGCCCAAAGTCTTAGACCTCTAACCCGATCTATGATGTACATAGAGGTAGGATACACTAGCCTGGTGACATAGCAAAATTTCTTGTGGCTGCACTTTCTAGATCTCCAACTTATAGGAAAAAAGGTTGGTGTTTCTCTGTGAACCCTTCCTTCATCCTTTACCTTCTCTTGTGACATAAGCGAGCCTGAGTTCAAAGTGTTCACCACAGCTTAAGTCAAGCAGAATCCACCCCAATCCTTTCCCCATGTTAACAAAGCCACACAAAGAGCACCACAGTACTCCTTGCTTCTGCTGAGGGTCCCACATACTGAAGCCAAGATGGCACCCTTACCCTCCAATTCCTCCCAACTGTTATATAGTCCTTCAGTTTTGACTCTCAGACACTGAGCTTTCAAGATTTAGCCACTCATGCTTAGTGCCACCTGCTGGCTTATTGTAACCATATATTTGTTCACACACGTATTGTCTAGTCTCACAATCTTATTGCAATCCTGGTAATATGTAATAATATTCTTTAAACCCCAACTTCAAGATTCATGTGACTGTGAGAATCAGCTCTTAGTTTCTCTCTCTTAAAAGGTAAATTTCCAGATTTAAATATTGTAGAATAAAAAAAATCAGATACTGCCTCAGTGAACCATGAAGTGTCAAAAACCAAAAAAGGAATACAAAAACAACATTTATTGGTATTTTTAAAAATCTCATGAATTTTAAACCAATCAGGATTTTTTTTGATCCAGACTTCTTTGTTTTTAAGTATATGGTTGGCAATCCCATTACTAAATACAATTCCAGGTACTAAAATAATCTTCCAAACATGCAAGCAAAAGTGTAGACAAGAGATTCAGTTTCTAAATTAAATACCTGTAAAACTCCCTGTGAAGGGGGGAAAGAAATTTCTGTTAATATTCTGGATTTTGGAATCATGCAGATATTATAGCAGAAAAATAAAATGGTAATATTTGAAAGAAGACAAAAGTATGTTAAAGATACTATCCACAGAATTATGAGAGGTTAGAAATTTCACGTAGGGCTTGTGATACGTACACAGTAATAAGAAACACAAATGAAGGAACAAGATATACGATTTACTTTGAACTTGGGCATTTTCTCTCCTGGAACAAGCTGCAGGGGTACATTGTACTTCTACCTGACATGAATGTGTTTGTGGGCTGCATGATGCGTTGGTCCATTTTACATCTCAAGGACGGTGCATGTGCACATCTGTTATCCACTGTGAGGTTTATTAGGTGATTTCTCCAGGCTGTAAATTAGTATAATCTATATCACAATGTCTGACAGTTCAGTAGCATACAGCAACAGCATTCTCATTCCAAAATTACTATGGGTTAAAAGAATATAGTTATATGCAAATAATTTTTAATGTTAGCCTTTTCATGGATTGATAACAACCAGGTGGCAAGTATCAGAGGGGTAGATGTGTTAGTCTGGATCTGCAAAAGTGACAAGGAGTCCTGTGGCACTTTATAGACTAACAGATGTATTGGAGCATAAGCTTTCGTGGGCAAAGACTCACTTCGTCAGATGCATCTGACGAAGTGGGTCTTTGCCCACGAAAGCTTATGCTCCACTACATCTGTTAGTCTATAAGGTGCCAAACAACTCCTTGTTGCTTTTGCAGATCCAGACTAACACGGCTACCCCTCTGAACCAGGTGGCAGTTTTCTAAGATTTATTTATTATTTTCATTGTTAAATTTTTCCAATTAGTATTCTGGTGACTGTTTGTCTAGTGTACTCACCAACTGTTCAATGTGAGTATTCAAGTTTGAGAAAAGAAATGTAGGATATTTAATTACTTGTTGATTGTTCACATAGATCACATATTATTTCTGTTACTTCACTGGATAAGCATAATGTGACCAGCAGGTTTTCATAAAGGCTCAAAGAAGCCACTGATAATTAACTCTCTCAGGGAAAGGTAGAGAATGAGGTGTGACAAGTAACCCATTAAGGAGAAGTCCCAAATCCAATTTTAGCCTGCTCTGACCCAGAGCAGTAAGGCCAACTCTTGCCAGGGAGCTGTCCTTCCCAGAGGGACCTGGGAACAGTACTCTGGTAGCAAAGCATGCTGAGAAGAGGGGCAGTACACAAATTTCTCCCTTTGCTCAGTAAAGTGAGAGACTTAGAAGGTGGATAATTAGCAATTAGATTTCTCTGGTCAAAACACTCATGATGTTGCTATAGAAGAGCTCAAGAGACAGTAGGTAGGAGATAAGGCTAAAAATAATTCCTGAATAGACCTGAAAGATCATAGGGCAGGATAAGGAACCTTAGAGATGGAAGGGCCATCTAGAAAGAAGCCTGATCAGTTATGATTTCAATGGGAAAAGGCAAGAAGAATAAAAGGAAGAGGCTGATGAAAAAGGAAATAAAAAATGATAGGAATGAGAACTGCATACAAGTTTCCTGCTTCTGACCAAAAGGACAATACTTCCGTGAGAGGTTCAGAGGAAGCCATATCCTTTTTCTCGTTTGCATTACCTAAGAAGGAAAACTATTCAGAAGTAGAAAAGTTGACTGTGTCCCAAAGAGAGCAAACTACTACTAGGGACCCTTGGATATGAGAAGAAACTGTCAGATAGCCCCAAAAGAGGGGGCTGTGGCCCAGGAAGAGGCAAAGAACTATTTATAACTGTTGTGTTTTTATCTGTTGGGTTTCTTTGAGGTTTGGGGATTAAATTTTGCATTGTTCAGGAAATGAACACTTTTTAGTTTGGTCAGAGTGACACTGAGTTTTGGTCAGAGGAAACTGAAGCAGTGACTACAGCCAATGTTGAGAGGTAATTCACCTCTTTAGAGAGGTATTCAGAGACTTCCTCTTTGGGCCACCTCAACCTTGTTTCAAGAAATCATTTCTAATAAAATTAGGTTATTGTAGGACTTACATGTAAGACCCAACTACCCAAAATACCAGGGTGCAATTGGGGCAGAGCAGTATATTCCTTCCAATACTTCACTTAGGACAGGACCAGATCTGTGGATCACTTTTTCCTTTCAATTCTGGGGGAGTGAAATATTCAGGAACATTTCTTCTGATGCCTGAAATTGTTCAGATACATGCTGCCCAGTAGCCAGTGAAATCAAACAGTAACATTTCCGTTACATTAAGCAAACTAAAAGCTTATTTACAAAACATGAAGTTCAAATGGATGTTTTCTACCTAAAACCTATTTTACAGTAAATGCTTTGCAGAGAAGAGTTCGGCAACGATGCAAAGTTTTAGACACATCACAGTCAGAGAAGAAATAAAAAGATATTAATAAGAAATCAAGTACTGACATAGTTCAAGAACTATTACTGTAGAGATTTGGAGAGCTATAAGAGACAGCTGTCAAGGAAAGAAAGGGAATGCTAGCAGGAATTAGGAAAAGGTTGAGGGTGTTAAAATGGGGAAAAAATCTTGATATAGGCAGAACTTGAAAGACAAAAGATAGATCCAAAGAAAAATGAAATGAGAAGTCTAAGTACTAGTAATTGCAAGGTATATATGTGAAAATATGAACCTCTTCATGCTGTTCACTAAAAGATTTAGGTACAATTCTTCATCTACACCCAAGGCTAGTGGAATGTAATTTATTAGGTGACATTAGATTAAAGCCCTAGGGGTCTAAAAAAGATGCATTTGATATATAAAGATCAACCCAGGAACATTTCTGATTATACATATAATGGGAAAATGATTTAAAAGGGCAAGAATCTTAATTTTCTAGTGATAAGTGAAGGCCAGGTATAGAAGGAGAATGGGTGCAGCGTTCTTTTAAAAGCAAATTTTCAACAGATGTGTTGGAAACAGTCTAAATGGTATTTTCACTTGTTGCATTTTTTCAAATGACAAATATATATTTCACTGTTGTAAACATATTATCAGTTGTTAATGAAATTCCTGAATACATAAAATCTAGTTTAATGTGGTATTATTTCCAGCATTTCGTTTCTGAGAGAAATCTTATATCAATCTGACTATAATGGAACACCCTATTTAATTCCCAAACAAGCAAGGATAATCAAAGGAAGATTAATACTTAAAAGTCTAGATATACAGAACAAACTCTCTCAACTTGCATCAACTATTCTTTAGTTGTTGAAAAATTGGAAAAGATGTAAAATTAAGTCAACAACATTACATGAATTATTTCCTCAAGTAAAGGAAATTAGCAAGTGTTTGAAATTAAATTGTGGCCTCTGTTGCTGTCCCAATATGCTAATTATTATTTCTCTACAAAAACTTTTTAGTGTGTGCCACACAGACATAGCTAGCAGCCCTTGAGCACAGGTGGGATCCTGCTGCCAGGCTTAGGGAAGGCCACCCATGTCCAGCCATGGGGGGGGGAGGGGAAGGGGGGAAGAGCCTCCCAGCACCTGCCATGGCTGGAGGCAAGCTGGAAGGGATAAGGCTGCAAGCCAGAGGTTCCTAGTGGGGAGGTCCTGGGGAGAGTTACATACCCCAGGCTGATGGGCCTGTAGGATGGCAGCTTGCCTTGGCTGCTGATATGCTCCTTCCTTGTGGCCGGTGTCTGTATCTCATCCTGGCAGGCACCTGAAACGTGCCTTGAGGTGGTTGAAGGCACACTCCACCTGTATCTGGGCCCGGTGCAGGCGGGCATTAAATTGGTCCCTGCTGGGGTCCAGATGGCCAGAGTAGGGTTTTGTAAGCCATGGCATGAGGGGGTAGGCCACATCCCCCCGATACACCGTGGTATATGCACATCAATAGCAAGTTTATGGAAGGGGAAGAATGTACCTGACTCCATAGGGTTTCTAAAGACATGGGCATCATGTGCCCTGTCCACGGTGGTCGACCAGGGGCTGCAGTACCATCGAGAAGTAGCCCTTCCTATTAATATACTGGGCCGCTTGATGTTCTGGTGCTTGGATCAGGATGTGGGTCCCATCTATGGCTCCAGCACAGTTTAGGAACCCCAGTGTGGCAAATCCGGCCATGATCGGGTCCAGGTCTCCAGGTGGATGACCCTCCTCAGCAGGATTGAGTTGATGGCCCTCACAACCTGCAGCAGGAAACAAACAAACACACAAAACAGAGAATGAGAGAGGGAGTGCCCGCCCCATTGGGAGGTGCCCACCCCCCTCCCATGCCCTCACTTCCCCCAAACACCTCAGGAGCCACCCCCTATGAGACTGCCTTCATAGGAGCAGGGCTGTTTGATGGTGGGATGACACAA
>JANRFK010001234.1:56504091-56516172 GCA_030068395.1 Apalone spinifera | reverse complement strand
ACTGGTGACCTAAAGCCCTGCCTGAAATGGTTCTGGGTGGCCTTTTATGTGAGAAAGCATCCAATCAGTCTGGACACTCTCTTTCAAAAAAGCACATTGCTTTTTCGATGAGCTTTTGTGTGTGGATGCTCTCTTTCTGAAGAAGTTTTTTTGGAAGATCTCTTCCAAAACAGCTTTTTCTGAAAGAAGCCTGCAGTCTAGACATAGCCTCTGTCACTCATGAAGAGAAGATCTAGGCGCTCTTCAGAGAGGGTACATCTCGATTACATGCTTCTGCCAACCGAGGCATGTAAAATAGACTACCCGACATAGTCAATGAAGCTGGGAGTGTCGAACACGTCTGTAAACCTCGTTTCACAAGGCATAAGGGAGCGGTTGAGAAAGCCTTGAAGTGGGGGTAGCGTTGCCAACTTTCTACTTGCACAAAATTGAGCACCCCTACCCAGCCTCCTGCCCCACCCCTCCTTCAAGGCTCTACCCTTGGCCTGCCCTTTCCTTGAGTGTCCACCCCCACTCACTCCATCTCTCCCCACCCTCAGTCACTTGCTGTCCCCACCCTCAGTCATTCACTCATTTTCACCAGGCTGGATCAGGTACTGGAGTATGGGAGGGGGTGAGGGCTCCAAGGTGGGACAAGAAATTTGGAATTCAGAGTACAGGCGGTGGTTCCAACCAGATGCAGTGGCTTGGGATGTGAGAAGGGATGATGGCTGTGCTGGGGATACAGGCTCTGATATGGGAGATTTGGAGTGCAGGAAGGGGCTCCAGTCTGAGGGGTGAAGCCAAGGGATTTGGAGCATGGGATGAGGTTCTGGGATGAGGCAGGTCTTGGGAGGAGGTACAGGCTCTGGGCTGGGAGGTGTAGGATCCAGGGTGGGTTCAGCAATGATGCATCCAGGGTGTGGGATAGGGTTCCGGGCTGGGTATTGGGATGCAGAGATGTGAGAGCTCCAGCTAGGAGTGTGGGATCTGATGTGGGATCAAGAAGAGGGATTTGGGGTACAAGAGGGGCCTCTAGGTTGGAGGATTCAGAATGCAGGTGGGGAATCTGATCTAGATCAGGGGCTAGGATGTGGTGACTGAGGACTCTGGCTGCAGATGCAGAATCTAGAGGATTTTGGGGTGTTGGAGGGTGCTCTAGGCTGGGATCCAGATGTTTGAAGAACAGAAGGGGGAAATCAAGGCTCAGGCACAGGATTGAGGCCTTGGAGTGTGAGGAGGGGTTCAGGCTCTGGGGGTGCTTACCTCAAGCAGCTCCCAGAAGCAGCAGTATATCCTTCCTCCAGCTCTTACATTGCAGTGTGGTCAGGGGACTCCATGAACTGCCCAGTCTGCAAGCACTGTTCCTACAGCTCTTATGGTTCTCAGCCAATGGGAGCGGTGTGGCTGGTGCTTGGGGCAGTGGCAATGTGCATAGGAGCCAGCTGACTTTCCCTCATTATACATGTTCAAAGAGTATTGTTAATGATTAATGTTTTGACTGTATTTACTTTTTTGTGGGGGGCAGAACCCATTTGACTGCAGCAATGTCATGAATAACATAGAAGATGTTCTGCAGGTAATGCACTACTTTGTAGATAACCCTAAAAACAATATTAATATCTGTGTTTGAAATAATGTACCAGTATCCACACCCTGCACACTATTGTAATAATCTCTGCACAAAGTATGCCTGCTGAGGTATAATTTGAAACCTTATAATTTGCTGACCACTATTACCCTGATAAAATATGAAATTATAATATTCTGTTGTTGTATGGTGTTCTTACCACATGTTTCAAAGTGATATTGACAAACAGGTTTGTCTCAGAGGAATCCGGGCTTCTCTTAATTTTCATTTAAGAAGTTATGACAGTCATCCAATAGGTGAGGAAAACCAGCTGGGAAATCTATCTCTATAGACTGCTTACCTCTCATCTGGAAAAGGAAGGACTAACACTAAAAAGGAAGTTTAAACACCCCACTGCTAGGCCCAAATTTCATTCACACCACGAGACGCTACAAAGGAAGAATTCACTGGACTGGAAAAGGGATCAATAAGACAATTAAAAGCATATGGTGAGACACTTTGCTTGAATCTAACATAGTTTAAGTTTGGCACTAGTAGCAATGTACCTTTGTTTTCTTGTATAGGTTGAATCTCCCAAATCTGGGACTCTGGTCCAGCAACATCTGTACTCTGGAAGGAAGGACCACAGATGTTGCCGGACAAGAGAGCCCCGGAGACAAGGAGTATGAATCAGCTGGCATTCCCATGGGTGGTGGGAAGCCCCAGATGGGCTGGCAGGTGCTGGTCCTGAGGTGGAGTATCAGGCAGGGCAGTGCCTGTGGCAGCTGAAAGGAATCCCCAGTTCCTGCTAGGAACCCCAGCGGCAGTGGGGCTGGTGGTGAGCATAGGGAATCCCCAGCCAGAAAGCCTGGCGGGAGCAGGGCCAGTGGTGGCGGGGGGAGGAGAGGGAGAGATCCCTGGCCCCATTCTGAAACCCCAGTGGAAGCAGGGCCAGCAGGAAGTCCTGGCTTGGCTGGGAACCCCAACAGAGAGGGGCTAGTGGGAGCTGGGTGGAATCCCAACCTGAGAAGGCTGGCCCTGAGATCCCTGGCATGGGTCGAGCCACAGGGAGGGAAGCCCAGGCTCTGGGGACACCATAGCCCAGAGAATAGCTTTGACCTCCCCCAGTCCAGCAAACTCTGTGGTTCCGGACCACTCAGGTCCCGACGGTTCCAGACCAGAGAGGTCCAATCTAACATTTTCTGACTTTGATGCCTCATTACTTATATACACTTGAATCTCTGATTAGTTAATAGACTTGTTTTATTGTTTTATCTAATCCAGTGTGTTTAAATTGAAGTGTCTTCAGTATAATCAAAGGTGGTCAGAGCCAAGGAGTAATTGACTGGCTGCAGCAAACATAGCTGGGAGTGACTTCCATGCCAGAAGCAATTTGTGAGCAATTCAGGCTAGATGCTATAGCTTCAAAGCATTGCAAAGGGCACAGGTTAGAGGGCAGGCACAACGGCTACTCATTAGTCTGGATTGTACCCTGGTATGTGTCACTGTGGTAGTAGCCTGCTGTGTGTTTGTGGGTTTTTGTTTAAAGTCAAGTTGAAGGTTCATGTCCTTCTACAACTTGGTAATCGCATTCCTGTGGCTGTGGTCAATATTCTCCTCAGATTATTTTCTCATTTCTGTGCACATTTGACATGCCTGAATCTGAGTTCAGTAACTAAATGTTGCTTGCGGCAGTAAGAGTTGAGATGTGACCAAGATATACAGCAGAACATTAAAAGAAACTGAATCGAGAAATATATATGTCTGTTTGTTTTATTGTAATGGTGCAAATAACATCACACATTTTCTATTTGTGGTAGTAATGCACAATAAATACTTAACATTATTCTCTTGTCCTCTCCCACCTTCAGCCTCATATTGTTTAAATACATTTTTTTAAATAGATAGGCTTTTCCATTCAGATCCTAGATTCTTGACTTCATTATCCACTTTGGATTTTCTGTATAAACAACAAGTAACATATGTTTGTTTCTCTCATTCTATTATGATAGTTATGGATGAGAGCCACACCAGCCAGGCACTATAAAAAAAATCACAAAACAAAAAGATTCTCTGTGTTTCAAAGAGCTTACTATCGAAGTATTAGAAAGGAAAAGACAACCAGTAAATACAGGAAAACAAAGAATAAAAAGGAAATAATAAGGCAATACTAATCAGCACAAAGTATCAGTCATAGCACACCAACTGCCTAGTCACTATCATGATTTTAGTAGGGTTCACAATATAGAGAAAATTCCTAATGATGGACAGGAAGAACGATAGCGTGGCTTTGCAGTTTATGGACAACTCCCATGCATAAGAGGTGGCATAGGAGAAAGTGCTTGTTCAAAAGATGATATGACTGGAAATGAGATGGGTCAGTCAGTGTTGATTATTTATTATAGTAATATAAATTATAATGCACTCTATTCAATGTGTAGCATTTGCAATGATTATATAAAACATTTAAACTCAGGAATTAACAGAAATTGCTACTTTTTTTAAAGGTTACTGACAAAATAAAGTACTAAGACCCTGGGATAAGCACACTGAACAAAGTTGGACAGACATATTCTCTTTTCCTTTCTTAAAAGATTTTACTTCCCTCACAGGTGTGTTGTGAGGATTAGTTGTGTAACGCTTGTGCAGCTTTTTGAAAGTTTGAAGTGCTATTTCAGTGCTCTTTTAGTAGAAGTCTTCCGAGTAGAAGATGTGACAGAACACTTGAACTACACTATGAAGTTTAAGTACACCAAATGACCACATTTCTTGTCCCAGCCCAGTATCTCTGCTATTCCTCTGATCACTTGCTAATAGTCTAAAGAGTAAACTGCAGCCATTCCACTGTTTTCTCCATATTTTCAGTTAGTTCTTTGAGTCAAGGGTCTTCATTGCAGAGAAGAGCCTTCGTGCCTCTTAAAGCTGCTAGAAGCAAGGAAGAAGAATTGTGATGCTTTCATCCTTTAAGCACAGCTGCTACATAAGTAAAGAAGATGTGGAAACATCAGTACTGGAGCTTCCAGCAGCACAGGATCCAGGAAATACCAACAAAGCTAGAACTACCAGTCAGAGAAGAAAACAAGGAGGACCAGGTATCAGATGCAGATGCAGGTAGAGAGAAATGGAAGTGGGAGAAAGGCAGAAACAGAATGGATGTTACAATACTTTTTTCAACAAGTTGTATTAAAGGCCATATTTAATATTTCAACAAGTTGTATTAAAGGCCTTGTTGTATTAAAGGCCATAAACAGTGGTGTAGCTATCTTTTTCTATTATTTGTTTTCTTATACACAATTGCTGTACCTCTTATAGGGATGTTATGTGGGCCATTTCTCCTTCCACTCACATAGTTGTGTACAGAAAGGCTGATGATTCACAAGAGGCTCTCTACCAAGATATGGTCCTTGTGATGAAATATTTGTAATTCATTTACTAGAGAAACATTTGCTCTCCCATTATTATAAAAATATCCCTCCGTTGAAAGTTTAGTTAGTTCTTCTCTAAGACAACAGTTCAAGTCTGCTAAGAGGGAGGCCAAAAAGTGCACCATAAGTACAAGGTGGATAAGGATTTCAGAGTTCAGATGTTCCTCACTCAGACTGAGGCTAGGAAGGAGAGAGGACAAGAGGACAAAGAGAGCCAAAAAGCTCTTTACCATATTTTGCAAATCCTGCTACAGGCTAAAACCAGGAACCAAGACAACACTGAGAACGAGAAAATGGAAATAAAACATCTCCAGGCTCACAATGTCATTAATAGTGCAGGATCAAATGAAGATTTTGAAGAGTCAACTGGAACACAGTCTAGTCCAAATGGTTAGATGTCAGTTATGTATGTTTATTGTGTGTGCTGTTCCACTCTGTGCAGGTAGTGGAGATAGCAGACCTCAGTTAAACTGTCCAATAAATCATAGACTTAGTTTTTACTGAAGGCACCCAGCCAGGTGTCTGGTTAACAGCACTTGGCAGACTCTCAAGGATACTAAAACACATATGCATGTGACAGTGAATGCAACTCAGTCAGTGGTGGGACTTTCCACTGATTCCTAGGCTAGCCAAAGACATTGCCTCTAAAATACATTTTTATACATAATTACAAACAAGGTTCTGTATTACTCCTGATATACCAAGGTGCCACCCTCTGAAATATTAGGATGCCATCCACTGATGTTTCCAGGAGCTGCCCATTACTCTGTACATGCTGGCTAGCTTAAAGTATCTCTGTCCATCATGGTGTTGTTTTGAAATTATTCATACAATAGGTCAGTGTGTTTCTGTTATTTTTGGGATATGTGTTTGGTATTGAGGTGTTTCAGTACAGGTTGGACATCTCTTATCTGGCATACTCAGGACCTGACCAGTCCCAAAGCGGAGAATTTGCTGGACTAGAGATGGTTCCCTGCCAGAGCCTCCAGGTGCAGACTCTGCCAGCTGGAGACTTCCTCCAATCCCTGCCAGGCTGCCTGCTGGTTCACTGACCCTGCTGCTGCTGTCCCAGCTGGACTGCCTGCTGGGCTCCAGCAGCCCATGCTGCCATAGGCTGACGGGGGCTGGCCCTGGCCCTGGCCCTGGTCAGGCTGCAAGGGGCTTGGAATCTGGTCCCAGCCCCACAGCAGCTTACGGGCTCTGTCCCCACTTCTGCAGGCTGTCTGGGCTCCAGCCCCATGCTATCATGGACTTCTGGGGCTTTCTCCAGTCCTAGAAATGGTCCCTTTGCCACAGGCTGCCAAGAGAATGGGCTCCTGCCCTGCAGCAGCCCACAGGCTCTTGCCTCATTTTCACGGGCTGCCTGGGGCTCCTGCCTCATACTGCTGGGGACTGCTGCCAGCCACAGCCTTGGTCCCACTTCAACAGGCTGTCTGGGGCTCTGCCCCCAGCCCTACACTGCCCCTAGCCCTACGCTGCCCACACGAGCCTGCACTGCCAGGGCTTCTCTGTCCCGCTGCTTTAACCCATCCCCTCCTGGATTGCCCTCCTGCCACTAGGCTACCAGGGTTCTCTGATCAAGAAACATCCATGATCCAGACTAGAGAATTCTGGTTTGGGGAGGTATAAACAGTATCACCTTTTTGGAATGTGTTTGCATTGATATATATTTTTTTGTGTTGGGAATGTGTGTTTTAATATTAGCCTTGATTTTTGCCAGATTTGATGTGCCACGCCTGCCTTTTATTTACAACTTAACTTTGCTTTACAGCAGCAAGTTTTGACCATTACTTCAGTTCAGGCCTCAAGTTTCAGACCTGGCCTCTCAGACAAGGATTTATGTTTCAGGCCCTCTTCCTACTACATTGTCTAATGGGCTAATAATGTATGAGTCATTTGGCTGAACGGTTTGTGTTCTCATTATGAAGTATTCTGAGGCAGATTGTGATTTTCCCATACTCTTCAAAATTTGCTAGCTCTCTTGCATGGACAATTCTCAGGCTGAGCCTTGTTTACAAATAGTTTCTTGCATTTAATATTTAAAATATGAACTATTCTCAATGTTACATGCTTTCTTGAATTTCCTGATTGGATAAGAGACTACTGAGAATCGTATTTCAGGTAGTTAAAATCATGATTAAGAATACAAAATTCATTTTCTACATTTTTCATTTAATATTTTCTTTTTCTTCCAGTAAATTAGTTTGCTAGATTATTAATGGAAAACCACCAGAAATGGGATTTGAAAGCAAATAAAGTGAATCAGTTAACTAACTTGAAACAAGTAAGTATTGAATGTGTTTTGCAGGATTCTCTTAGTTCATTTCCAGAAAAATCTCTATAACAGAGGGATTAGTTGCAAAATGCGTCGGAGTTGAAAGCCGCATTTGAACCATTAGTGATAGCTCATAAAATATTTGTAAGAGATTATTAAAACCTTAGAGGATACAACTGCTACACTACCATAACATCAAAAAGCATCACATGAGATGCTATGTATCACATATAGGTGCTTATTGGAAATGATCTTCTCTCACTTGCTGTGCTAACTGCAAATATGTATAGTAATGTTGTTGCTAGAGAAATGCAATAACAATCAAATCAACAGCAGGACTAAATTTGCAAGTGCCCACTTCATAATTTGTCTTTGTTTACTAACTCAGAGGTACTATGAGTCTTTGTTCTCAGTGTAAACCTTTCTATACATTTGCTTTTGCTTCACTTTCGGTTAAGGATTTGTGGGATTACCGTAGCAGGTTGTAAATGTAAAAAATGAAAAATATTTGCCCAGAACACATGGATATTAAAGCCAGCGGTGTATCAAAGTTAAGCTATTTTTTCCAGTATTAACTGAGATAGGGTTGAATCTGTCAACTACTTTTCACTTGCAGAGATATCTGGCAGTCAGATAGTTCGTGTGTAAAAGTACTAAGGGCATGGATATGCTATAAACTCCCCAGTAATTACTGAGGTGGTTCATGCCCACACGACCCTCCTGCTGTTGACAGTGCACATCCTCACTCAGAACTCTTCCACTGACTAAAGAGGGGCAGCGAAGGGGCCGTTGAGCCAGGGATCTCAGCTCCTGCTGATAGCCTGGCTCTCCCTCCCCCACTCCAAGTTCCAAGAAAGGCAATAACACTGGTCTTCTCACTCCCTGACAGGTCTTCCTGCTTCCTGCTAGGTGTGAGGAAGCTAGGGAACAGCTGGGCACCTGGCAGGGAGCTCTGTATCTGGAGTTTGGACAGCTGTAGTGCTCCGGGCAGAGAGTAGTAAGTTGAGAGTCCAGGCTGAACCATGGTTCCCACAGTAGCCTGGCTTGGAGTGAGCCATCTTTCTTGTCCATGTCATGGCTCCAGCCACTTCCTTTTCTCAGTGCCATGCAGATTAAAGGAGCTACATATCTTATGTGCCTACACACTGACCTTGACTTGCTGCTCCATGACTTAGTCAAAAATGTAAGAGAAACATGAATAGGACAGATGGGGAAGCACCATGGTCTAAAATGAATCTTTGCATTTGTCTGAAATGCTTTTTTAGCATAAGACTAATTGTTATTTACATCCATAAGATTGAGATTCTGCTCTTGCTTGTTCATAACTGGATTTTACTTTAAAGCTATGAAAAATATATTAAAGACTGTTTTCAGAATTAACTACAATACAAAACTCATACAAGTAGAACTTCCATTTCCACTATTTCACATAATTATTCAATATTATAACAGATTCAATAATAATACATCTGGACAAGATTTCCTATGATGTAGGAGTGACCCATGAAAGGCTGTGATATTTAATTTGTTTTGTGTTTCTATTGCAGAGGAATGAGGCACATTGCTTACCTTATTCTGTATTGCTTATTTGGTTGTACCTTGTGACTTAAGATGAATTTCTTTTAACTCTTCTTCCTTTTTCAGAAACTTTTTTTGGATCCAGGATCTTCATCTGCTCTGCATTTCAGCTGCAGAACCTCATTCAATTTATATCAAATATAGTATTAAATAGTTAATTAAAAATGCATATTAATGCCTTCTTCACTTAGATGGATTTTTTAATCCTGGCTAATATTCCACTAAAGAATCATAATCACTCTTCAGCAAAATTTTTAAAAATGTGTTATTCTATCTACAATATAATGAAATTGCATAGATTGTGTTTTATTTTGTCATTGTTGCTGAACAGAAGATTTCCATTTATAATTAGATTTTTTCAGAAAAATGGGTCATACAGAAGGCACAACATAGGATTCGCATGATATCACTATTCACTGTCAGGGGAGCAAATGTGATGTCACAAAAAATTCACTATGGCTTAAGTGAATTAATCAGAACAAACAATGCTTTTCCTAAAGAGTGAGACTGCAAATTTGAACCTTGTAACAAGAAACCAGAACAAACATAAAGCCAGTGTGGAACTCAATAAGGGTACACCTACACTACAGAGAAAGATCAAAACTGTGTATCTTAACTTGACTTTGTACTGTAGTGTAGACATACCCTTACTGTCTAGTACTCAGGGCACACCACTTCACTTTATTTTTCAAAAATATTTGCACATCAGAGAGAGAGAGAGATCAGACCTTTTTCACTCAGTGGTCCATTATTAGATAGAAGAGTCTACCCAAAAAAAGATATTTCTGACATTCAAAGTGAATATAAGACGTGAATGGATATATTCATGTGCTGAATCATTCTGTCAGCAGACACGGGCACAGTACTCATTTAGAGCAGTGATCAATTTCTTTGATTTTTGAACAGCTAAATTTTGGAACTGCATAATGAACTTGGAAATACACAGACTAGTTCACAATGTGATTGTTGAATATTAGGTCAATTGTAGTTTCAAAGCTATTTAAAGAGTTTAATCCAAAACGGGACCCTTCTCTGACCAAGTTTTGCTGAAGTATCTGTGTTGATGGTTTTCTTCAAGCAAATATTATTGTTAAAGGGACACATTGACAGATCTAAAAAGGCATTAGGATAGCCTCCATTAAAATATATATATGTCCTTCATGCTTTGAATTAAAGAGAGGGAAGGTATGCCCATACCTTGAATACTGTGTGCAATTCTGGTTGACCCATCTCAAAGACAGATAACAGAAATTAAAAGTATACAGAGAAGGGCAACAAAAGTGATTAATGGCATGGATAAAAAAGATTTTTAGAAGACTGGAAATGTTTGGCATGGAAAACAGATGACTAAAGGGTGGGAGGTGCTAGGAGAGAGGTCTATAGAATCCTGAGTGATGCAGAGAAAGGGAATAAAGTAGGTTTTTTTTTTCTTTACCCCTTCACAGAATTTAAGAATAAGAGTAATGTGGTGAAATTAATAGGCAGCCAGTTTAAAACAGAAAGGAAGTATTTCAGTGCAGTCAACCCATGGAGCTCATTGCCTGGAGATGGTGTGAAGGGTCAAAAATATATCTGACCTTTTGTTCAAAAACAAATTTGATATGTTCCTGGAGGACAGATCCTGCAATGGCTATATGCAATCACATGTTCTGGGTGTCCTTAAGTTTCTGATTGCCAAATACTGGAACTGGAAATAGAAGATAGATAACTCCATATTGCCAGTTCTGCTCATTCCCTTTGAAGCGCCTGACTTTGGCCAGTCTCAGAAAACAGGGAACTGACTAAATGGGACATATGTCTTGACACAGTAAGGCCAGTTTTTTTGTTATTTATTCTGTGCGAAATCTGACTGCTGCATTGATTTTGATAAATTTAAAAATGATGGATTTTATTATTTGGGGCAAATGTTGAAATTTTGCTTGTGGCAGCATTACATTGGGCAGCAAAAGGAAAGAAAAGTTACTATATGCCAAATATTTGGCAAAAAGGAAAATGGAAAAATACAAAAGGGGCTTTATTAAACAAACTAATCTATCAAGAACAAAGCAGCAGAAAGATTTCACAAAGATTGAATTCAAAAATAAGTTTTAAAATTAGAAAACTTGAGAAAGACAATAAAGCAACAGAGACACACACAACGAACAACTGAAACTTAATTATCTCAACCTGTAAGTTGAGTTATTAGATGGATCCTCTGAATCCCATATGTTGTATAGGGAGTTTGATGACTATCTTGTCCACTAATGTGATATGCCAGCAGTGTCCACTGCCAAGTGTATTGGCCAAACCAAAAAATCTCTTTGCTGAAGGATAAATGGTCCAAATCAGACATCAAGGAATGTAACTTATATAAACCTGTAGGGGGACACTTTAAACTCCCTGTACATTCAGTAATGGATTTTAAAGTAGCCAGCTGTAGGGTCAATTGTGGAAGAATTCTCTACTTGTGAAGTATAGGGGTGGTGAGGCCTGGTTTCCTCCTCCTCTCCCACCCCCTCCTTTCCCTACTACTGATGAGCCAGAAGCAAGCCTCTAGGAACATACACCATTGTAGCAAGAACTAATTGTAGATAAGGGTGGGAACATAACAATCTTGTTTACCTAAATGTACTAATCATGTAAACAAAGTCAAAGGACAAGCAGTACAGCCGAGCCACACTGTAACAAGCAATAAGTAACCCCCGGAAATTTCCAAACTGCCACAAACAAGTAGAGAGACAGTATTTAAAGCTGCACCAGAGCACAGCAATTTGGACCTCACTGATGGGCTTTGGGTACCAGCGCCTAGGAAGCTAAGACAGTCTCCCACTTCATCCGGCTGCGGATGAATCAAAAAACAAAAACAAACAAAAAAAAAACCCCACAAACCACAACCTTTAATATCTGATTTAAAAGGGAAAAACAGCTGAACACTAATTCATTTGCAAATTCAATGCAATCAGATTAGGCCTTAATGAAGATTTAAAATGAACACACTACAAAGGCAAATTTCCCCACTCTTGATATTCACATCTCCCCATCAGCTGCTGTGAATGAGCTATGTCCACCCTGATTTGATTAGCCTCATTAACATTGGGCCTACACTTGATAATTAACTTCTTTCTTTTGTTGTGCTTCTATATATATATACTCCTGCCTCTGTAATTTCCACTCCAATTCATCTGAAGAAGCAGGTTTTACCCATGAAAGCTTATTCCCTCATAAATCTGTTAGTCTCTAAGGGTATGTCTACACAGCAAAGTTATTTCGAAATA
>JANRFK010001234.1:56460905-56473686 GCA_030068395.1 Apalone spinifera | reverse complement strand
CAACTATCTATGTTCCTAACGATCAAATCACCCACTACTAACACCTGCCTCTTCTTAACAACTGGCATTCCCTCCCCCCTCAGAGGTATCCTCAGTGCGAGAGGATCCCGCAACATCCTCTGGGAGGAGGGTCCCAACTACGGGATGGTTTCCCTCCATTCCCATTGAATGCTCTGCTCCCTTGAGACTTTCATCCTCCTTAAGAGCACTGGGGCTCTCAGACTGGAGGTGGGACAGTACTATAGTGTCCCGGAAAGTCTCATCAACATATCTCTCTACCTCCCTTAGCTCCTCCATTTCAGTCACCCTGGCCTCCAAAGCCCGAACTCGGATTCTGAGGGTCAGGAGCTCCTTGCAACGGGTGCACACAGACGCCACCCACCCACAGGGCAGGTAATCATACATGTGACACTCGACGCAATAAACAGGATAGCCCCCACTCTGCTGCTAGGCTTCTGTCTCCATTTTTCTAATGAATAAGTTTAAGTATAAACTGGGATTCTTTTTAAACCTCTGGAATATAGATTATTATAAGAGTTATGTTTTAAAGAAGGTCAGAAGTCACTAGTGCCCTCTAAACTCCCCCTCTAACCTCCCTCTCCAAACTCCCTGTTAGCAGTGCCTGTTCACAAGCTCCCTGGTCGCTGAGTCACAGGCTTATATAGCTCTGGTAGCCCCTCACCCTGACTGAGGCTCAGCCAATTAACAGAGGCTTCTAGATTTCAAACCTTTCAGAAGCTCCTTCAAGCAAACAAACCAACCAAACAGACAGACAAACAAGCTCAGCACACAGCAAATAACGCCCCCACACACAAACACACACAGCAGACAGCCACTTACCACAAGGGTCCCATTTTTACTCCTCTTTTACCTGGAGAACTCCCTCTCCAAACTCCCTGTTAGCAGTGCCTATTCTGGTATGTCTGGGTGGAGGGGGTGACATTATAATAGTTACACACAAATGTTTACAGGACACAGTTTCCAAAGTCTCCAAGAAAAAAAGGAACATCTATTTAGCATTCCTTTGAAATTGAACTCTTAACTTTCTCCTGAGATAGTCAATTGTCTATCAGCAGAGCTAGAACTGGCTTGTGAGCAATGTCACTGAAGTAGCTAAACAATTTTTTTTAATCTCCAAAAGGTTGCCCCCGACACAAATTGCCCTGTCCATTCATAGTATTCCAATAGCATTTTAAAATATCCTTGCATACAAAAAAAAATTTCTGAATGTTTAAATTAGCCAAGATGAGTGTTTGCAAAGTATATTGAGTTCATGTGCATTCATGCAGAATAAGTAAGAGAATTCAAAAGCTAAAAGTATGGTAAAAAGCCCAAAATAAATATATATGCTGACATGTTATTGCAAGGGGAAAGGAAGCACCAATATTTTAATAATTGCAAACATCCAATATTACAGGTTGGACCTCCTTGATCTGGCACTCTCGGGTCCTGAATGAGGGAATTTGCCAGATCAAGGGAGTTCTGTTCTAGCTGCCCTGCTCCCAACCCAGGCTCTGCCACCTGCCCTATTCAGGGCTTCTGGCCACTGGTGCTGCTTGGACATCATACCCCGGCCCGGCCAGGCTACTGTATCCAGCTGGACTCCCAGTGCTGACACCACCACCCCAGTTGGACTGACACCCCCAGCTGGACTCCCAGATGCTCAGCCATTGGCCCTACTGCAGCTGCCATCCTCAGCCAGGCTTCTGTCCCTGTTTGGACTCCCAATCCTGGTGCTGCCAGGCTGGCAAGGCTGTTGGCCCCAGCAGGACTCCTGGCCCAAGCCAGGTTGCTGCTGGCCCCCCCCGGGGCTGCTTCCAGTCTGGGGGGGGGGAGGGCATTATCCTCACCGGACCTGTTATCCCTACCTGGCCTAGGTGCCACTTCCCTAACAGGGCTGCCGCCCCTGGCTGGGATGTTTCTGGTCCCACTGGTGCTGTCATCCCTAGACAGATGGACTCCCAGCCTTGGCAATGTCACCATGGCATGGAATCCAGCCATAAGCCCTCCTGTGCCCTTCTCCCAGCCACTGGGGCTCTCTGGCACAGGAGCATCCATAGTCCTGGCAGATCACAGACATTGCCAAACCAGAGAGTCCTGGTTTTTAGAGGTTCAACCTGTTGCAAATTCTGATATTGCTACAGCTTGCAGAAGTTGGGGATTGCAAAGTGTCCATAGTAAGGGCTAGAGTGTTGTGTAGTCAGTTAGATTTTGAATCATAATTCTCTGCGGACTGAGGGCCATATAATGCCCTTGTGCAGAAAAACAAATGGCTAAAAAAACCATGGGACAATGTCGTAACTAAAATCTCCAGAGTCTACATTGTAAAATGAGAGTTCTGGAACAGAGTGTCCTTCTTAAAAAACACACACGCAACGTGCCTCTGCTTTACCATCCTTGTAGCAACTTCATTTTCTTTCATTATTCTTCTGTGATCTTATTTCTTCAAGAGATACTAAAGTTTCTGTAGATTGCTTGAGGCATTTGAAAAGTGACAACGTGCACCAAAATGTAGCAGTTTCAAAGTCCTGCTTATGTCACATTCATTGTATTCTATTTTGAATTGATTAACATCTGACTCCTGAACCCTCTTATGCCCTTTCCAATTATGCCAGGGAAGGAGATGTTGGAGAACAAACCTCTCTCCAAAAAACAAATAGTTGTTTAAACAGTGAGCACTTCAGATTATGCCTAATTTTAAGCTTGTATGTGAGTGCTTTGCTAATAGAGGTCATGAGACTCAAATTTTAATCAGACTTCAAGTCTAATATTTTGAAATACAATCTCCCATGTTAAATGTGCAGCTCATTTCCATGAATTAATGCCTTTTTTTAGTACTTAAATTTGTTAGTGATGATGCTGTAAAGTGAAAATGTTCATGAACAAATAGTTGGAACGAGTACACCTTTGCAGTTATATTTTAACAATTTATATGTGAAACAAGTGTTACTTCTCGCTTCCCCACTTTCTATTTTAATCTAATATGAAACCTTTTGGTCTTTTCATTACTTCTTTAAGTATGGGCATTTTGTGTGGGGTGGGGGAAAGAATGATTGGTAGAGTACTTGCACGTGTTTAAGTATGAAAGTGTGGGTCTGTATCTGTCCATGGGAATGCAATTTCCTACACCAGCTTCAGTTTCTGAGCTTATTTTTGTTACAGCCCAACACAGGTTGCATTGTAATACTTCACTCTCAAGGTAACAGACATGGCTCACAGAAGCACAAATAACAAATAGATTAGTATCACCTTAAAGACTAACAAAACATGTAGATGATATCATGAACTTTCGTGGGCACAATCCACTTCTTCGGATGACAGGAGTATTAGAAGTCCAGATCCAAGAATAAATACGGGGGGAGAGGGGGAGAGAAAAAAGAGAGAGGAAAAAAAGGGGGAAAGGAGAAAAAAGAAAATTTCAGTTTTCTTTTTTTCTGTGCCTCCCCCTCCCCCCTCCCCCCCACAGGCAAGTAAGCAACCTTGATTTACTTGCATATGTCCACTGTTTTCTGTCTTGGTTTAGCTACTCTGAGTATCAGAGATTTATCTCAATGATAAAACAGTGATTGTGTTTTGAAGGGTAAAGAAACAAATATTGAGGAAAAAGGAGAACAAGAAGTCTGGAAAGAGGGAGTGGAAGAAGATTTGTTTTTGTTTTTAATCCAGAGGGAGATCTGTGTCTGAAAAGGCATTGTTAATTTTAAAATGTTTAAAACATTCCTTGACAGAGCAGAAAGCACATTTATTGCCTGTAAAACTCATTCATATCCTATAGTTGTTTTCCATTTTGAGTTTAAAGATATGAACAAAGATGAAAGACTCTTGGGCATAATAAAAGATGTTGGTGCTGTTCCTGAGTTGTAAAGAAAAAAATGTATAATGCAGAACAGGGAATATGACTATATAATGGTATCAGGGAGCACGGTATATAACATACCCTTGCAGTAAGGCATGCTGACTAAAGCTGGGTGACATTTTTTTCAGATAAATAGATTATGTGTAGGAAAATGCAGTTATGGTTCAAATCAAAACTATTCAGGTAGGGTTCAATTAAATGATTAAGAAAAGAAAAAAAATAGAGTCAAATCAGTTCATTTCAATATTCCAAAATAAAACATTTCAACTTTTCATTTTGAAAACTATACTTTCTTTGAAGTTTAGTTAGATTTTATTTTTTAATAAAGGATGTAAAGGCCCCAAAATAAGGCAGGGAAAATCTTTGGGGACTGACACACACATTTTAGTAAACCAGAAATGAATCACAACTTTGTTTTGAGTTGACTGAAACATGAAATTCAACCCATGATGACTTCTTGGTTTTTTCATTTTGTCAAGACAAACTGAAAAAGTTTAAGTTTACATTGATTTTTTTATTAATATTCCAGATTGGCCATGTATTTGAAAAATTAAAATATTACATTTACCCCTTTCTAATGCTGGCTCCATATATGGTACAGTCATAGGACAACATTCATTGTGACCATGACTCCCACTTACATGGGTAAAATTCTCTACTCTTTGGACCAAACTCTTTCATTGGATTCATTTTCTGATCCCAATGAATGGCATCCAGATGAATGGATAATATATAATTTGATTATTTGGCTATACGTGTTTAAATGGATTAAGGAAAGACTCTGAATCCATGGATCATAGGCCTGGTCTGGGATGGGGACTGTGGAGTCAACACTGGGAATTGAAGGGTAGGCCCCTTGCCAGAATTGCTTAAGTATGCTGTGGAGGACTGTGGAGTGGCAGGTAGCTTTGGAATGGCAGATAGCCAGGAACATCATGAAAAAAACTCAGGTGGACTGGATCTGACCTAATTTAGATTTAGTCCATTGACACAAGTTTTATGTGATATGGCTCTGCATTATTGAAAATAAATCCTTTGATAAAGGCTAACCTCTGACCAAACGGTGAGCTTTTGAGCCATTGTAGAGTTTATCACTCAAAAACAATTCTATTTAAAAGCAGTATATCTGAAGGGCAGTAGAGTAGAGTCAAGATGGACATGAAAAGGCATGGCATGATCATGAGAGCGTAGGGAAGATGTCAAAGCTTTATATTGGAAATGAATTACATAGAGCTATTTGGTGAGCCTGGGCTAATATTTGAGAAATGTTTTAAATGATCTTCTATAGAGTAAATCACTTTGCACTGTAGTTTTGCCCAATGTACATGTTCCCATTTTGTGCTTATCCCCAAACTGTACTATATTTCAACTTGTACAAAAGAAATTCCAGATAATGATAGACAAGAAACAGTCATGAAGGATGTAGAGTGGTCTTCCTTAGGAAAAGATTATCAAACAACACCACAAGTTTTCAAAAGAATGATGGACTGAGTTACAATCAGCAGCACTCATTTAAGTCCTACAGATCCCTCATTATTGTGAATTAAATTGTTTTCCACATAAAACTACTCTGCAGACTACCAAAATATCAATGGACCAGAGTTTTCCTCAGACTTAGAAAACTGCTAAAGAACTTGCTCCATGTTTGGCAACTTAGATAAGGCACTTTACACACAAATTCATGTGTAAGTGTAATATTTTGAATCAGCTATTGATTGGACATCAACAATTTTACTTGCGTAGCATAGGTACAGTGGGAATTTCTTTGTAATCATTCCCTCACTGTAAAGATTTAGATTCATCTTCAGAAGACCAGGCTAATAGTCAGGAGAACTTATGATAATTTCCACCCAGCAGTGGAATCTAGCTATCAAAACTGTACATCTCTTTCTTGCACCACTTCCTCATCATTCCTCATAGAGCCTTGGGGAATCATAGGCAAGCAATCATGGTGGTATGACCAATGTCATGAAACTACAGGTTGAACCTCTACAATCCAGGACTCTTCTCAAGCAACAGCCTGGGCATGGATATTGCTGGACCAGAGAGCCCTGGCTGTCAGGTTCAGAATCATAGCCCAGCCTGGGCTGGTGCTGGGGAGCCCAGTCCCAGCAGGGCCAGCACAGGGGAGAGCACAGCCCTGGCCCGGGCTGGTAGCAAGGAGTGCAGCCCAGACTGGGGGTGGCACTGTGAGGAGCACAGCCTCAGTTGGGACTGCAGTCAGCTGGGCACGAAGCCCAGACTGGCGCTGTGGGGGGGCACCGCCACTGCTGGAGCTGGAGGCAGTGGTGCTGGTCCTTATCTGGGGCTGACAGAGTGAGGAACACAGCTGTAGCCAAGCCTGGCCTACTGTGGGACTGGAGGTAGAAGCAGGTGGCAGGGTGCACAGCCCTAGCTGGGAGCAGAGCTTACAGACAGGTAGGGAGCTTTGACCTCTTCTCGTCCAGCTAACTGCATTGTTTGGGACCACTCAGGTCCCCAGGGTGCTAGATAAGGAAGGTCCAACCTGTAGTCTTTCACAGGGGAGCTGAAACAGCCTTTTGTTTCAGTCCTTTTAAACAAGGTTAAAAAAATAATATTTAGAAAATGTGTTTATTAAAAACTATAAGAAAAACAAACAGAACAGGGCATTGGTGCATTAAAAAGAGACTTATCCAGACAGTTTAGAATGTCTCTCTCTCTTCACTTCATGTCTGCTTGCGTCTTCTAGAGATACATTTCCAAATGAATCTTCTGGCTTCCTTTGCCTTTTTAAAAAATAATAAGGGGCATGATAAATCTGTTTGACATGAACCAAACAAGCTTTCTGAATTTGCCAGCAGGAGAATTTAGTGGATTTCACAGATCGCTCATAAATATATCCACATCATGTCCTACAGTGAGACAGAACAAATCATTTCCTCCAAAACCTGACAAATAATGTCAGCTCTAATGATGATGCAAAGTTTAAGATTACCCATAAACTTATTTACAGCACCTTGCCTTTCTAGTCATGTAACTCGTCAAGTGAACAAAATATTGATGGCAGATCTTGTGCTGAAGATTTATAGCTGCTTTTTTCTGTCACACTTTTTTTACTGAGAGTTTGATTTGGAGGCAACAACCACATTCTTGATGAGCGCCTAACAGCTCTTTGTACCAAATAAGTCAGAATGATATCAGTCAGCCACAATCTGCAAATTATATTATTTGGAGAGCATTTTACATTTGAAGAGCATTTTGGTCATGATGATTAAAGACTCAGCTGTGATTTTAAGGCGCAGCTTCACACTGGGGGCAAGATAACTCAGAACTCCCCAGTTTACTGAAAGAGATTACCTATTACTGAACACACATGTGAGAGTGAGGGATACTACCCACAGCAAGACTATTATCCTCTAACCATTGTCCACCTCCCTCCCCACTGCATTTGAGACTATGTGCGGCTCCAGAGGAAAGTGAAAGGCATAAACCCTATATTCAGAGTAATGCAAGGATCCTACTCCCCAATATATGTCCACATAAGGGCCAAGTGTAGTCTGGCCAGAAGATAGAAAACACTTTCATTTATTTGGATTAAGAAGATCATTTGGAAATCCTATAATCTGAAGATGAGGTTTCAATAATAATAATCCCCTAACACTGCTGTGTTTTTGTATTAATCAGGAATAACATCACTAAAGAAAATGGAATGGCATAGGTTTAAAATTACACAAGGGAGAGCTGACTCAAACGGCCCTTAAATAAAATTAATGGTGATAGAAACAAGTCTGAGTCAACCTTACCTCCCAATTTTCTGAATTTATTATAATTGGTCTTGAAGCTCAAAAATACTTTTACGTAACAAGAAAAAAAAGATAAAGTTTCTGCAGGTGAGTATACTTGCCATATTGGGATGTGTTCAATATTTGTTCGGCACAAAGGGCACATCAGTACATCAGGCTAAATTTTCAAGAGGGCCAGACTCTAGGCTAGATCCTCAGTTTTCCTAAACCAATATAAACTACAGTAGAGTTACAGTAGATTTACACAGCTTACATCCCTGTTTTTACTTGTACAAATGCTATGCAAAAGCTAGCCTTTGCATATCAATGCTTGTGCTCAGACCATAGGATATACTTGAGCAAAAATTATGTTTGATTTGTCTGGACAAAATCAATTTTCCATGTGTGCAAAAATATAGAGTTTAGCAAAGTAACAGTATATGGACACTGAAAACATTCAAATTTGAATGCAAAGATCACAATTTGAAAGTTTGCTCATAAAACTGAATAAGTGCAAGTAAGACGGCAATATTTCACTTGTGAAAGTGTACAATCCAGTGTTAAGTCAAGTCAGGAGGGTTAGAATGGAGCTCCTTAATTATCAAGACTCCTTATTTCGGATGCCAGAATGATAGAGTTTGACCAGAGGCATTTAGAAGATATCCATCCACATAATGTCATGAAGGAAAATGGTAGTTTATGATATTAGGAATTTCTGCCTTTTGTTACTTTGGATCACCAAATGCAACTTCCCAAGAGGATTATAAAATATTAGGTAAACATTGGTATTCACTTTATAAAACTCAATGGACTAGTAAATGCTATTTCTGAAGCTAAATCAACAGGGGAGGGTGAGCATAGAGGAAGGAAGAAGAAGATAGGAGGGAAAAAAACAAATGTATTTTAATCTGCCACCAGAGAACAGCAATCAGTTTGACAATCCTTTAAGCCTAGGCATTAACTAGAGCACCACCAGATGATGAAATTGAAGAGACCAACAGCCAGTTACAGAAACACTAATAGCGTGATAAAATACAACATGTTGATTATATAAGCATTTAATGTTAATGGGAAGGTTAAAGGTTGGCATTCTGAACATGATCACAATTCAATGGCTGGGAAAAACATAGAATAAGATCACTCATTCATTCAGCTTTCCATATAAACACTTCATTTTGATATCACAGAGGGAGGGGGAAAACAAACAGCTGAAACTCTCCAAACAAATCAAATTAGGTACAGCATTGTATAGAAAAGTTGGCAAACTTGCTGCCTTAACTGTTAAACTCAGCTACACGCTGAGTTTATCAACTTTGTTTTATATTTTGAGAAGAGATTTGAACTATTTGCTACAGTGGCCATTTAGCAATAAAGAGACTACCATCATGCTTGGAGGCATATTACAAAATGGAAAAGAATTATAAAACAATTGAAGTGCTAAAATGAAAACAAAGGAAGAAATAACACGAGTTGGGAGGTGCAATGAAAGGCTTTGATTTGGGGAAGAATGTAATCTATAGAAACATGATGGATAGGAAGGATAGGCCTCAGATATTTTCTTCTGTCTGTAAAAGTACTAAAATGCTTTACCAATTTTTACTACAGTGTCCATCAACTGCATTTTCTTTTTTGTGCCTCACCCAGGGTCCAAATCTGGGAGCAGAAAGCTGCATCCATCTCCGTCACTGTCAACTCCTTTTCACACCACTGAATGGTCACCCACTGCCCAGAGCATTACCTTTCTGCCTTAGCCTAGTAACTCTAACCCTCTGCTGTGATCTGGGAGAAGTTCCAGAGGGTGAGAGGCTAGCTGGTAAACAAGACCAACTCACTGCAATGGCTCCTGTTCTACAGAGTTGGACCTGCCTCCCTGGTCTAGTCATTGAGACCTGGTACACAGAGTTGCAGAACCAATCAGGAATGTTTGGCCAACTCAGGACAAACAGGATATGCTTGAATTTAGATATCTCATATAAATGTACACCTTTTCTCCATTGACTAGCTCTTATAGCTTTTCAAAGTTGAAATCAAAGTGCTTTATAATCTTTTATCCTCATAACACACCTGGGGATAACCCGACCTCCACATTTGACAGATTGGAAACTGAGCCAGACAGGTTAATTGACTTTTGTTCAAGGTCACAGTACACACTTTACAATTTCTATCTCCTGCTATTACAAAGTTAGACTAATGAATCAGTTTCTCTTAGTTTCATAGTACAGGCTGAATAATAGAAAAGTGATTTGTGAATACGAAGAGAGAGTCTCGTTCTTTTGTTGCTTTTTTCTCCAATTATTTGTTGGTTATTTGCTTTTTTATCAGTTGTCATTTGTTGGATATTTGTAGACATTTTTGCAAATATTATATGTTTGATGAATTCTAACATAGATAAAGCTTATTAGACATGGATTGCTGTTTTTATTTTCTTGTTTTATAGAAGTTTTCATCCAAAGAGAAACAATATTGCATGATTCAGGGGACTAATTAATCACAGAGTGAAGACTTGGAACCACCAGTGAAACAAAACAACCTGTATTTCTTAAAAAAGAATAAGCAAATACTGTATGGATAATGAATGCATTTTCAGAAATCAAGACTGTTTAATGAATGATTTTTTTCACACAAAAGATGGACTAAATTTGTTGTGAACATTTGCAACAAAGAACTCAACTCACTGTGTAGATAAGGAATTTGGCTTTATATGAAAACACTGTGCAAATAAAGGACCCACTGCAGTTTCCCACAAAATGAATGGGATTGGTATTGATTTCATTAGAGCAGGATCAAACTGTGAAGAAATTTTATTACAAGTTCAATTGGTATCTGGCCTCTACCCGGCTTACAAAACAACTAATATGTCTCTTTTTCAAGAGTGTCCTAATTCACACATTTAAAAATGAACTACAGAACTGCAGTAAGCACACATATTCTAATTCAGCTTCATGTCTGAGAGGTAAAGTTAATACAAACCTGAGGCAGTCTGTCCCCAGTCATTTTATTTTGTTTTAAAATGCAGAGGAAAACCTCTTGAAATTCACTAAATACAGTAACTCAAATGACTCCTTCTATACTTGCTCTAAGTGTCCCATTTACAAGGTGGTAACAGTTTCACTTCATATCTACTTTTCAATTTTCTTGATTCCATGTACAATAGGAAAGCCAAACACTCTTGAAAATCCCAAAAGGCATCTGTCTTCATCTTTAGGTATCTAAATACTTTAAAAAAAAAATCTGGCCCACTTATCCTCAGATTTCCTAAAGGAGCTATGCTTTTAACAGAAATGAGTCTTGAGGGAAGAAGCGAGGACACTGGGTTTATGGGGGCAGGTAGCCCCCAGGAAGAAAGAACAAATGTTTGTAGGAGAGAGGTAATCAAGCCTGGCAAAGCAGAAAGGTCAGAGTGCAACATGATAAGAGACAATGTCAACATGATTGATAAATGACTGGTATATCATAGGCTCGCCAGTGATCTAACCAGAAGATGAATTCAGGTCAAGAACCTGAAATCAAGCCACAGAATGAGAGAATGTAAAGCATTGAATACTTTCTAAGGATCCTCATAGTGTCCAAGAACGCTCATACTGAAGCCAAAAAGAAAAAGAAAAAAGTCAAAGCTCCAAATCACAGAATCAAAAAGAAACACAGTTCTTTAGGAACTTGTGGTATCATTCCTTATTAAAGCTACTTATACCAGCATGGTTACATCCTTCCTGGAGGGTCTTAGTGATGGGAAACAAAGCCAAATCTCTGGCATGCCAAATGAGTTTAATGGTCTAGGTTCCTCAAGGCTGAGATGGGGGAGAGAAGTGTCAATGTTGAATAGCTCAGTATCTACCAGTTAGTTTTTGTAATATTAAACAAAAGAGGAATTAATTATCTGAAAGACCTAATGAACTGTTTCCAGTGGGTGGCTTGCCCTCTTGGGCTATGTCTAAACCATACCCCTTTCGGCATTTTTTGAGGAGTACAAGATCTTTCGAAAAAGCGCTCTGTCAAAAAAAAACGCATCTAAACCGCGGTTTCAGTTTCAAAATGGCGCTTGTTTGAAACAGCACCATGACGCAATTATGCAAATGAAGCGCGGGATATTTAAACTCCTGCTTCATATGCACTTTTGAAGTGCTTCATTTACATACCTCTGCCAACAGAGAGGTGTAGTTTAGACACAGCCTTGGAGGGTCTTGGCGCACTCATGAATATTCATGTCAGCACCCAACCTTCCATGTCCAATTTTTATTTCCTCACCCACATAAATCTTTGGGTACATTTATTCAATAGGCTTGCACATTAATACAAATAATAGATGTATAGTTAGCAGAATACAAGCTGTATGTTCCTTGCATGACACCCAAATATAAATTAATCGATATTTAATAAGCAGAATATAGTTAAACCAGTAAATAAATATAGGATATTTATGCACAACAAGAATTGATAAGCAGTGAGGGTGAGACATTTAACCTGAATTAGAGGACTTGTATCAAATAATTTTCTCATGTGGGGTCTATATCGGACTGAATACAGTCATTAATTGTATGATTTCCTAACAGAAAATGAAATGGATGGATCCATAATTATTTCTAGGGCAAAATAAATGTAAATTTACATGCACAGCCCAGTAATTGTGCTGGTAAACAAGTATTGGGCCCATGCAGTCATTCATTTATTTGCATGTTTTTGGAATGCTGAGAGAAATTAACAGTTTCTGGTAAATGCTAACTTAGTAAATTGGAGGTGCTATTTGTTGTGCTATTGCCAAGAGTCATGCTGCTCTCAGGAAATTAGATGATTATATCTCGAGGGACTTTTTCTAAGTAAAAAAATGAATAAATAATAATTACATGTTAGGTCCTTGGTAAAAAGGAAAGACTTAAGAAATGTCTAAAACTGGGTGTATGTTTGTGAACCCATGTATTCTATGAGCCACATCAGGGCTACAAGCAGACTTGTTGAAAATCTCTGAGTTAGGTTAAAACGGGGTAAAAAAACTGTCCGAGACAGAACAACAGAAATGGCTGCCCGTCGCAGGTGAGCCATAGCCTGTATACACCTGAAAAGGCTGGTATGGGGGGCTCTGTCTGTGAGGTGGAGCGCTTTTCATATAAGGGCATGTAAAATAATTATCTCTCCCTGCTCACTCCGCCCACTGCAGCAAAGATCAGCCAATGGGCTGACTTGTGGT
>JANRFK010001234.1:56406925-56422249 GCA_030068395.1 Apalone spinifera | reverse complement strand
TCATCTGCATCCCTTTTCCGGAAAAGGGGGCCTGTGTAGACACAGCCCTTCTGTTTCCCTAGGTAACAATATATTTCTCTAAATCACTTATTTAACATATACTTCAGCTGAAACAATGAGTGGCACTTTATCAGCTATGAATGAATTAAAGAAATATTCAACAAATATCCTTCAATCTTTGGGCTTAATTAGTCAGATTAGGTGGTAACCATCTGATGTACTCAAAAAAAGTCTGACCAGCTGACTGGTCAAAACCTATTGATTAATGTCTGTGCCCACTGGAGTATAAACATAATTAATTCAAATTTGTATCTACTATAACTACCACTTCATATCCCAATGTCATATGTTTTCATGCAATATTTAGCTGCTGTTGGATAAACCCTTGAGAAGTTTGTGATTATTCATCCCAGTCAAATTGACTAGATTCTTCATCTTACTCTGCTGCCAGAAGCTAGTGTACAATCCTGTAAACTGGAAAAAAAAAGACAGTATTTCTAGAAAATGAAATTTTCACTCACATTTAGGTCAGGACCCTATTCATCTCTGACAAATGCAGCTAAGTAATCATCAATCTCACATCAGAAGTCCATATACCTGCTAGAACATGGGGAACAGCAAAGTTCAGTGTTCTTTAAATAACTTGAAATGAACAAATGTCGTTCTCTTGGATGACCAGACATTACAAGTATAAACAATTTACTAAGTACAGCCAGACATAGGACAATGTGTAAAGTTTCATTCTATAATTAGGGTGCAACAAGTTTTAAGAACTGTGGTGCCTGTTCTGCATCTTTAAACCTCGTCAGACACACCTGCTACATGCGTTGGTGTTGTTGGCAGATGGCACAGACTACTGCAATCTCTGGGAGTTGGGCAGTTCTCTGCCAAGCAGACTCAGCATTGTAGGAGCACAAAGAACAGGTTTTACAGATTCTAAACAGAAGAGACCATTTTCTGATCTAGTCTGATTCCTTGGTAAATTATCTCCAATGGTTAATCTCACTGTTAAAATGTTTGCCCCTATTTCTAGTCCAACTTCTACCCATTGGTTCATATTATACCGTTCTCCACATATTGAGGAGTCCATTGAATATTTGTCCCCTATGTAGGAGGTTACAGACAAATCAAATCAACCCTTAACTTTCTCTTTATTAACGAGACCAGTCTATTTAGTTTGTGTCCATCATTATGAGGTATTTTTTCAAATCCTCATAATTCTTGTGGCTCTTCTCTGAAACCTCTCCAATTTAGCATTGTCCTTGAATTCTTGACACCAGAACTAGACTCTGGTGTCTAGCAGTGGTCACACTTGCCAAAAATAGTCAGAAAATAAACCTGTCCACTTCTATTTAAGATTTCCCTCATTTAAACATCCAAGTATCACATTAGTCCTTTTGGCCACATTATAGCACTAGGAGCTCATTTTCAACTATTATTCACCAACAACTCCTAACTTTTTTGGAATCACAGATTCTCAGGATAGAAGCCTGCTCCATGTAATTATGGCCTGCACTTTATTCCTAGACATATACATTTATATTTAATAATTGGAAGTGTTTGCTTGCACTCAGCTTATCAAGAGATTCAGATCAATCTGTTTCAGTGATCTGTCCTCTTCATTACTTACTACTTCCCAATTTTAGGATCTTTTCCTATCAATGATGGTTTTATATTTTTTCCTGGATTATTAATAAAAAGAATTGTTCAATATCTTAGGGGCAATAACTAATCCCTGTGGAACCCCACTAAAACACACTTGTTTGATTATTCCCATTTACAACTTCATTGAGACCCTTTAGTATATTTTTTAATATCTAGTACCATCTCAAATGCCTGACAGGAGTCTATGTATATAATATCAGCACTATTATCTTATCAACCAAACTTGATCTTTTTGGGGAAGGGTGAGATTACTAGTTAGTTTGACAAGATGCATTTTTCATAAAACTAGGTTGGCATAAAGAAAAATGATTTTCTTTATGCCAACCTAGTTTAATCAAGTCCCACATGGGCTACTTTATTTTTTTGCCTAGGCTCAATAGACTAGCTAGGTCATTCTATTTACCTTTTTGAAAAGCAAGCACAATTTTCTAAAATTCATAGCTTCTGATTACTATCAATTTTCCCTTTCTTCCATTTTTTAAAGCCACCTTTGTAAGAAGGAAATTTTGTTAACCTGGTAACAAGCCAAGACCATTGCCTATAGCTTGTTATAAGTACTGTATAACAGTTGTTATAGTTATTGCAGAAAACAGTTAGAAAAGACTTTCTGAAATCCTAGCAAAACTAATCAGCCCGAGGAGAGAGGGGCAGTAAATGATCCTGAGAAATAAACATGGCCCTGTGCTCTCCAGGACTTCAAGTTTTTGCAAGATGGAAAGTTTGGCGACAGTTAACCAGACATATTTCATACATCAATAGTTAACTGATAGAAAAACTCCACTTTATTGAGCAGAAGTTTGGGTTTTATTTTTCGATATAACACTAATAAATTGTGTGTGTGTGTATGTGTTTAAATAAAACAAAAATCAGAGTTCACTATATATAAGTACTTTTCAGGTTCCCCTACAGACAGAAGGCTGGCCACTGAACACCTTCAGTTACCCACTTGAGACCCTCTCAGGAACCTGGGCAAATAGGAAGCTGGCGATAACTTGGTGTGCTTTATTAACCTATTGCAAATGTGTGTAACTTCTAGAGAGTAAAGTAAAAACTTTGAGTGAAAACACTTGCTTTTGCCTCAGCCATCTGCTGGCTGGATTCATTTCCTGCCATCACCTTGCAGAGAATAGAGTTGCCAAGATCTTTCATCATCATCATCATCATCATCTCAACAGCAACTATGGACTCAACCCCCTTGGAGTCTGATGCCTCCCTGACTATTTCCTTTCATCTTTCCCTGTCCAGTGCGGAGTGGCTTAGTTTCTGTAGACTAGCTCTGCACCAATCTACTATATCATCTACCCATTCTCTGTGGGGGTCTGCCTCTCCTATTCGGACCATCCATTATGACAAATACCAGTGTCTTAACTTTTAGCTCATCATTCATTGTGCAGATACGCCCGAATAGCCGTGACTTCCATTGTATAACCTTCTGTAGTAGGTTCTCTTTCTGCTGTATCTTCCTATTTAATTCCTCATTGGTGACCTTCTGCATCCATCCTATTCTCAGGATCTTTCTATAACACCACCTTTGAACGCCAATATCCTTCTCTTAGAATCTTTTGTTATCACCCACGCCTCGCGTCCGTACAACATGCTGCTACATACACACAATTTCAAAATGCTCACCGTTCAACGTTCATTCCTAAGCTAATCACTTTACATTTCCAGAACTTATCCATCGCCTTCAAACTTACTCTTCCTTTCGCTATTCTAGTTGCTACTTCCTTCTTACAGTCTAGATCATACATCATGTTGCTCCCCAAATTCATGAACTTCACTACATTCTCTAGTTCGATACCATCTACACTGATCTTCCTTTCTATTTCCTTATCTTGAAATACCATTGTCAAACCCCAGTTAACACCATCATTCTCCCTCTAAACCAGATTATTTTTTTAACTAACATAGCCATCTTCCTTAATTGCAGGATTAGGGCTTTTGGAGTTTTCTGCCACTAAAATCTTCCTCCCCCATGACTTGGCCCAATTGTTTTCAGCTTTGTGAAACAAGTCCTTTTAAAGCACTGAGAGAGAGAGAGAGAGAAAGAGAGAGAGAGAAAATACACATGTATTTATCTCACTGATCTAGATTTTATGTTGCCTGCACATTTAAAATGTAATCAAGTCATGGTCACTTGTACCTAAGCTACCAATAATTTTTATTTGTGTAGTTTTTATCTGTCAAGATGAGTTAGAATATAGAATTACCTCATATTGTACACAATACTTTCTGAATCAGGGAATTGTCATCTAACATATTTAGAAATCCTAAGGATGTTTCAGTGCTGGCAGCACGAGACCTCCAGTATGCCACTCAAATCAAAGTCCCCCATGATCACGCAGCATTTTTGTATGTGTGTACATTATGACTGCCTCTTTATGAACCTGTTTCCTAGTGTGATTTTGTGGTTTTAGCCAATACAAACTAATACCCCATCTTGTACTTTATTGGTTAGGACATAATGCTGCCTTACGTATCAAAGATCACTTTGTGTCCCACTTCACAGAGCACTGAAGAACTGGCCCATAATATTTAATTAGGAAAAAAAAGTTCTGCCTAGAGTCCCAGTGAACTTTATCAAGAAATGCAACTCATATAATGGAAAAGTAACAATACAAATACATTGCCTTTGTGTGAAAAATAAACTCCATCTATTTTTAATTAACAGAGCCAATGAAATGGATGACTTCCTTTTAACTTAAGTTGCTTTTATCTTGAACTTTGAAACCAAAGCAAGCATTCTATAACATGACTGCAATTTAACTAGCTGCATTTAATAACATCTTTTAATTATGTATTATGTACATAACGGAAACGCAATGTGTCCCCAAGGATTGGCTAGCCATAAAAGGGTCTGGAATGGTGAGCAAGTGGATTCTTTCTCCTCTTTCTGGCCTTACATGGACTGCATTAGCATCACACAGAGCTGCGTCCCCTTTCCTAACTTACTCCCTGGTGATGTCCCAAAGTGAATGGAGAAGTACAGAGAATATGTGGAGTGATGATTCAGCTTATTAGCTGTGCAGAGAGAACACACTTTACTTTTTGGGCACAGCTGTCAGGGCCGGCTTTAGGAAGTGCAGGGCCCAATTGAAACCATTTCGACCAGGCCCCGGCAGCCAGGATTTTTTGTTGACAAAACAAACAAAACAAAAAAAACCACACACACCCCACACACAAAACTAAGTCATAGCCCCTTTAAATCTCCAGCTACAGGGCAGAGACCTGCCTTCCCACCAAACCCAAGGGCCGACTCCCCCTCCTGCAGCGCACAGAAGCCGCCACACTCCTCCAGGGCCAATGCCCCCTCCCGCAGTGCTCCCAGGATGCCAGCTCACTTCCAGATTTAGGGCGCGGGGTCCTCTTGCTTTAGGGCGTGGGGCCCAATTCGGGGGAAACAGGTGAATCTGCCTAAAGCCAGCCCTGACGGCTGTCTTCATTAGAGAGCTTTGAGAGTCATTCCTTCCCAAACAGCACTCTCTCACTCTGAGTGAGCTATGCAGGAGTATATTTCCATGATTTCTGGTTTTTAGGCTCAGAATTCACAAGCTCTTTTTATCTGAAAAGGCATGTTATGGCAAGAGCAGGACAAGAAAGAAAGAAAGAAAGAAAGAAAGAAAGAAAGAAAGAAAGATTCAGACAACGTCCTGAGAAACAGACTGTACACATTTGTGCTCATTTCCCTTAGAGAGATTAACTATCATTTCTAAAATGCTGAAAATTAAGGACCTAATTCTTCAAAATACCAAGCACTCCCCATTTTAGTTAAAGTTGGTCAAATTCTGATCTGTTGTACCAATAAAAATAAGGGGCAACTCCACTAAAGTAATAAATTAATGGAATATTTATAGATTTACAACAGAACTTGAAGGGGAGAGCTGAGGGCACACGACATTTTGTAGGAATGGAGCCAACATTTGGTGGTATCTATATCTGAAGAAAGGAGACAAAAACGTATGCTGCTACTTATGTACTAAATGTCGCTTTCCTTTTAAAGTTGTTTTTACTGTAAGGTTGCTATTGCTGGTTTCCCCATGGTAACCATAAAAAATTAATTTCTATTCTAAATATTTAAATCCCAATCAGACCTGCTAGAATTTTACAAAACACACACAAAGAATTCATGTGATTACTTTTCATTAAGCCAAGCATCGCTGGAAGTTTGTATCTAGTGCAAATGTTTGAATTTAGGGATAGAGATTTCTTAGAAGTTTTAAATGTAATGTCTTCTGGGATACTCTTTTTGTTCCCAGAGAAGCTCATTGCAACACATTTTAGTAAACTGTCAGGTACTGGAGTGTAAGTTCCTGCATATTTTTACACTGTAAATTAAAGCATTAATGAATTGCCATATTAGGGAGTTAGAAAGTTTTTTAAAACGTTTGCAGTGTTTAGGCTGACATGAATTTAGAGTTATCAGCACTGAAATTCCATTAAATCCTTTGGAAAACAAACAAACAAACAAACAAACAAAAAACACGTAATTAAAAATAAGCATCCTTACCTAATCATTAGAAGTCAGCATTTTCTGAGAGCTAGCACAAAGCAATACCTGAGCATTTATTTAACTTATACCTTATTTAACGTATATTGTATGATCTGTGAATATGATTCTGTCTATTTGTTCTCTATACACCATGTAGTACAAATGTGTCCTGTTATAGGACTCCTAAATGCCATCATAGATAAATAAAAATATATATTTCAGTTTTGCTCAGAGGTTAAAGTAAGTATAAACCCTAACCCTACCACAGAAGATTTATAATTTAACTGGCAAAAGGGACATATTATTCCAACCAGGAAAAAAAAACAAGGAAGATACTGAGGATAATATTAGGAAGATCAGACATGAATAGAGGTTACTATTGCATAAATTGATGATTACAGATTATTTGAAAGTTCTCTTTTGTTGCCTGTTAATATTTAAGGTACCTGTTGACTTTGTAATGACTGGTGAAAAATAAACTAAATAAAATTGCTAATTACTGAACTGCAATATTTCCCAATTAGCCATAGAAAATTTGAACAGTTCGGTATTTATGGATTCCTAATTTCCATTTTCTTATTACATATTTGTTAAGAGACTTAAAGTGTTCAATAGTAGTTGTTCAATGTTAATCTCAGAACAGTTTTAGTTCAGAAAAACTCCAGTGACTGTAAATCACTCATGACTGATGGTAACTGTACTTTTGAAGTTAAAGGTAGAAAATTTAGCCAAATTGATTTGAGAAAGTGAAGCAAAATAGAAAAGTGATCAGTTATCCTGCAAACTACTACAGGTAATACATCTTTTTTTCAGTTTTTGCATCCTTTTATCAGAAGTTAGATTTGTTTGAGAAAATAATTTTTATTTTTTTTATTTTTTTTTTTTAAGAAAAAATATAAGACTTAAAGCTGGGATTTATAATAAAAAAATTCCGCAGGCTGAATTCCCTCCCTCCAAAAACAGAAAAAGCGTTACAGGAAATAAAAATATTCTTCCAACTATCTCAAAGTTGTAGCCAGAGGCACACACTGGACAACTGGAATGCAATATTTTCTGCTAGAACAAATGAAAGCTGCTTCTCGTTGTGTGTAAAGCTGCTGAAGAAGCAGGATGTATTTTTTTTTTAACAGCTACAGCAACAAAACAATGTGTTCCTTTTGTTAAACACAAGAACTGGAAATAAAGCAATTTGATAACAGGAAATGCAAGTCTTCCGGATGTGAAATTAGATTACACAGTGAATGTTAACCACGTCTATGATTCTCCCCACCACAATAGTCCAGTAAGTTTTTCTATTATGTTTAAAATACCCATGCATAATTTAGACAGCTCTGGTGCAGGTGGTGTCTAAATTATGGCATCCTTCCTGGGCTGCCATACAGGATATACCACTGCCTGGAAACACTGCAGCTCTGCCTCTGATACACGTGGTCTTATGTTCTACCTCTTGCAGTGCCTGGCACCAAGGAAATATTCCCCCAGACACAAGTGTGGCTTTTTTGAGCCTCTTTAGCTCTTGTATAGAATATAAAGGGGCCAGAGCACTGCCAGCTACCAACTGTACATTTCCTGCTCTAATAGCTGCATCTTCCATTTGCATTTTTTTGAGGGGGGGAGGGAGGGGAAGAGGGGAAGCATCAGGCTCATTTTTAAACCAAGGAACTGTGCTTACATTGTTAAATTAGCAGCACAGTGCTTATCCCAAGCATTCTTTCTATAAAGAAATTTCTGCCTAGTTTCTGCCTAAAATTGCTCGCACACTAAACCTTTCTCTAAGTCTATGACCTCATGTTTTTAAATGAAGTAACCATCAGCTCATCATTAATCCTTTCCTTTATGGATCACATACATAATGTAACTTACATCTTTGAAATCCCATTTGGTCTCCTCTTTACTAAACCACAATAGGCACCTAATCTGGATAATCTTACATACGCATTTTCCTTCAAGATCTGGAAAATTTTGGATTCAAATGGCATTGCAGAACATATCTGAATATTGTCTTACTTGAAAATAAAAAATAAACCTACTTTTTCAGAAATAGAACACCACACCCAAAAAGTGTTAATCCATCATATGGAATAAAAAGGTTTCTTTGACTCGGCCTATTTATCTATTCATTTTCCATATTAAATACAGAAGAGCAAAAGAATGAAACTGCTTTCTATCACTAGCTATTTCAAACTGTCTGAAGCTCATAGGAAGCATATGTGTACGTGCTTTGCTGAACCAGAGTCATGGAAAAGGAAGAGAGGGGGGAAATCCTGCTAATTTGGAGAAGGGAAGTCATTAAACTATGCACTGGATCATTTGGATTTTATAAGTTTTGTTAGCTGCTCAGTGAAGCAGCTAACAACTGTGGAGATGAAGAGTCATGTCAAATCTGTAAGGACTGACTGAATTTCAATCAATCATTACTGAGATGTCACAGACAGATGTTCTTTTACTTTTCTAGACGTTTCAATGGGAAAAAAATGTGCTCCTATTTTCTCCTTTTTCACCTGTATTCATTACAGTGAATGTATATAGACTAAATTTAGATGCAATTACAGGAGTTGTACCTCATTTTTTCAAGATTTTAATTGTACTCATTAAAAACAAAGGTTTTAAGAACTGGGCATGAAGGGAAAAGTCAATTTAGCTTGTTTTGTAGGAAGACTAATAACTCTGATTTACTTCTTAAGTAGAACATATGGGGGTGGAGAGAGGGAAAGAGTAAAAAAAGGGGTGGGATTATTTTAAAGCAACGAGGCAAAGTATGAGACAGCTTTCAGGGGTTTTCCATCTTTTAAATGTTAAATTAGAGAAAGAAGAAAAGACATCTTGACTAAAGCCATGAACAAGCTTGTTCGTGATTAAGAAATTGATACTAGGTTTCTGCAACAGCATTTGCTGATAGCTCAAAGATATTTTATGACAATCACGTAGTTGAAAATAATTCTTAAATGACAGGCCTATTTCTTGTTCAAAAGGCCACACTCTCAAGAACTTGTTTTGGTTTTATGACCTAAACGTCTATTTTGAGAGTAAGTGTTCAGATACATTTGTCAGGGGAACGTGAAAGAATGGAGACATGAATAAACAGAATGAACATTGATTGCTTTGGAAAACTAGCCTTCCATAGCATATTTTCTGTATGGAAAAGGTTAATTGCCAAAATGCTTTAGAGGGAAAGCTATGGCCTTGGAATTCAATGCTGCAACAAGTAAATGGTCATCATGCATCCATGAAAGCTTTAACTGAAGCATCCTGTGACATGAAAGTATTGCCAGCAGGAGTTTTTATAACATGGTAATAATGTGTGTGTTGTATGCTCCATAAGTTTGAAGTACGGTACAGAGAAAAGTCCTAGTTATTTTCCCAATTAATGACAGACCAATGGAATATATCTTAACTACAGCATCAGAAATTGGTGAAAGCATTAAGGTTCATGGAGAATGGAAGCCATGAGCCTCCTAAAGCATTTGAGAAAGGGTAGGCAGAAGATCAAGAAAGCTGGGGATTCAGACCCTTTCTTTACTCCTTAGGGGCCCCGAACAAAAGGGATTTCAAAGTGCAGAGCAGGCACTTGGGGCAGCTTGTAGGTTCAGCAAGATCTGGGGATGCACTATTGCGTCACTGCCTTCTCCACCCAATGATCCTCTGGTAGTTCATAAAGAGTTTTCATTGCAAATGAAAGGAGGTTCATTGGATAAAAATAAGGAAGGAATCACTAATACATCTCTACCTTTTCCTCCTGCAGCCTTCTGTGGCTCCTGAACACAGCATACACATAAAGGTTAATTTCCACCTGGATCCCTCAATTCCTGGCACTAAATGTCCAATCATATTAGTAGGTAGAGTAAGGGCAGAGTATATCAAGAGAAATGATGGAGGATAGAGGAGGAGAACATAAGGCTTTCTTAATTTGCTCTAGCACTCCATTGGCCATTAGGTAGTCCAGGATCAAATTTCCCAAATGATCTAAGTCAGGCACATCAAGGTCAGGCCAGAAGATTCAGTGCAATGATCTCTCCCATTATCCCTTAATGGGAGTCCATGACAGAATGGAAATAGTCACCTGTCAAAGTATTGTAGAAGGTAACTTCACCTGTTCCCCAAAATCGTTACCATTTATAAAACTTAATGTTATGTGATCTATGGAATGCCAAGTGCCTTAATCATCATCACTCTCCAAAAAAGATGCTACTATGAATTTGGAAAATTGAACTTACTTTTATTGAATCTATGAAGAGATATATTAAATAAATTCTGGAATTCCCCAGGAGCTCATCAGCTCTAGCTGAGGCACTCAAGTGTTCATTTGCCTCCTCTCATTTGAGGCAAAGCCATTTGATGAGTGAAGAGGTGCACTGGGAAGCAAGTGGAAATTCAAGGATATATAGAACGTATTCAGGTGTCATGGAGGTTGGTGGAGTTGTGGGACTGTTAGGCTGTTTATCTTTAAAGATAAAGTTTAGGTTTTGTTTTTTAATGGAAATGTTACTTATAAATCCTGTTCAAATTGCCATTAACAGGCATATCTGTTCCAGTTGCTTATTAAAGAATGTAAGATTTTCATATTTAACAAGTGTCTGTAAGCCACAATTACGACATCTGAGAATGCAGTGTGCAGTAAAATTTTCTGATAAAACTGTTTCTTTCAAAAAAAAAATCAAGTTACATTACAGCTACAATGTCCTAAGTAAATAACAGCATGCAAGTAATATTTACCTTTTATCATTCAGAAGTGAGTTAGATATTCTGCAGTTACAAATAAATTTGTGTTCCCTGCCCTTAAGTTCTTATAAGTAAAGGGCTAGAATTAGACCTCTCAATCTTTACCAAGGGGCTCAGCTTCACAACTCCAGGAGTGAACCAGGGACAGAATTATGTCTGAGTCACCATGTCCTCCCTGCCTCTCATATCTCTCCAAAAAAAATTAATCCTGTACTGGAGAATAATGCTGAGGAGTAGCATCTACTTCTCATGCTATAACCCTGCCCACACACTTTCTACCCACCTACTCAGCAGAAAGAGTAGCAACCCCATGGAGTTTGTTCTGTAATCCTTGGCCTTCATAGGGACCTAGAGAAGGATTTTACACCCTTCTCTCCCTCTGTACATGTGAAGAATCAATTATCCTGCTCAAGACTCAGAATGGACACCACCAGTTAGGTTAAAAGAGAAATAAAACTACAGGAAAAGACAATGCTTGCAGTGACAGAAAAGTTACTCTGTAAACACATGTGCATCATGATATGTTTTATTATATATTAGTGCTTTTCCTCCTGCAGCGGCTCCTGAACACAGCACATACATAAAGTTTATTTTCCACCTGGATCCCTCAATTCCTGACACTAACTGTCCAATCATATTAGAAGGTAGAGCAAGGGGTAGAGTACATCAAGAGAAGGGATGGAGGAGGACAATATAAGGCTTTCTTAATTTGCTCTAGCACTCCACTGGCCATTAGGTAGTCTCAGGATCAAATTTCCCATCCTGCCTCTGATTAATCTGGAGAGTGAAGCCATTTTTTCCACCCAAGAGAGAGGCGGCTGAGGGTATGGAAGGATGGCTGCCTTCACTTTACACTCCTTTCTATCTTTGGTCATAGAAATCTTATTGCTACTGCTCTTCAACAGAAGTGAGTGCGCTCCCCCTCCCCCTTTAATACTTTAGGTGTTCTGTTTTGAAGGGGATATTGTTTCTTTTACTTAAAAAAAAAACAAAGTCTAGTCTTGAAGACTGAACAAGCTGTAAGATTGCATAATTACATAACTATTGGAAATCCACTGAAATATATGGTATTTGCAAACATACAAGCTGTAAGACATTTACCTTTTTACTATCTAGTTCTTTATAAAAAAAAGAATGCACACACAACCGCACATCCAATCCCCTACAAAATTGTACATGTGTATTATGTTTTGGGCTTTATTTGCTTGTCACTCAACTCCTGGGTGCTGGGATACTTCTCACAACTGGCACACTCTGTTCTTTCCTTCTGTTTGCTCCCAGTTTTGAGGAGGGGGAAGGGGGTGCATCACCTACAGTCCATTGGAATACGACACACACTCCTGGGCAGATATGCTACCCTCAGGTGCAGAGAAGGATATTTTCATTGGCTTCTATGGTGGACCAAATTGTCTTCAGGACACACCAGCTTCATGCAGACTCAGCATCCTCTGGCGCTGTTTTGTCCTGTACAAGCAAATAGTCGTATGAAGCCTGGGCAGCAGGGAAATCTGGAGATATTTTCTGTTGTATTGATCCCACGGTTCGTTAATAAATTTTGTTTTAGAAGCCACATGGGAGGGGAAAAAAAATCAATCAGTTCTGGGCAGAGACCTTATTATTCTCCGTGTAAATGGCAAGGCATACTTACAGCAAATGTTAAATACTATGCATTAATAGTATGCTAAAACTATGTGCAAATGTTATTCAATAAGCTTACTAAATATTTCCATGCAACAGCAGGTGCAAGTAGGAAAATTAAAAATAGCACATATTGAGCCAGGCACATATTGCTGACTTAACTGATTGCACAAGTCAATGCACTATGTCCAGGAAATAAGACCACTTTGATTATTTGTAATTGAAAAATGAACACAGCCACATCATAATCATATTTCAGATAATACAGAAACTTAGCTCATTTTCACTACAACATCAGAAACTGCCAGTTGATAGCAATCAGGAGAGGTTGGAAATAACACAACTGGAAGAAATTGATTTGACCAAATGGACTAAAGGGGGATACATTTAGTTTTTAGGCAACTGTCATATAGAAGGGGATAATGAAAGCATTATTAGTACTCTTGTTTGGAACAAAGCGGCATCATATATTCTTCCTCCACCCCACCCTGGTGTGAGTCTAATGCACTATGATGATGAGAATTTCTCATTCTTTAAAAAAATATATATTTTTTTTACTCAAAACTGTAAGTCGCATAGAAAAATATTCAGTATGTATTTGAGTCCCACCACCATATAAAGCATGAGGTCCTCTGGGAGGCGGCAGATGAAGAGGGGAACCAACACACAGCTACATGGCCACTTTAACACCCATCATCTCCCCATAATAAAACACATTTGGCTGCGTCTAGACTGGCAAGTTTTTTCACAAACTTGCCAGCTATTTACAGTGGCCGCTTGAATTTGCGCAAGAACACTGACTATCTAATGTAAGATTGTCAGTGTTCTTGCGCAAATACTATGCTGCTCCCGTTCAGGAAAAAGCCCTCTTGTGCAGATGTATTTGCACAAGAGGGCCAGTGTAGACAGCTCAGGACTGTTTTGTGCAAAAAAAAACCTATGGAGAAAATGGCGATCGGGGCTTTCTTGTGCAAAACCGCGTCTAGATTGACACGGACGCTTTTCCGCAAAAAGTGCTTTTGCGCAAAAGTGTCCGTGCCAATCTAGATGCTCTTTTCCGCAAATGCTTTTAACGGAAAAACTTTTCCGTTAAAAGCATTTGCAGAAAATCATGCCAGTCTAGACGCAGCCATTTGAGTACAGTGGTGAAAATGCCTGCAGAATTATGAGTTCATTGAGCTCTCTTTTTTGCTATTTATTAGACCATTCCGGTTTTGCCTCAGCATCCAAGCATACCAAGCAAATTCTCCAATTACTGCTCTTGTTGCTTTCCTTAATACACCAACCACCAGTTTTTTCATTTGTTGGTTTCCCTTTTAAGAATGACTGGTTGGCAAGACAAGTCTGTCTTGTATTATATTCATAGCTATGATATTGCTCTGCTTACCCAGTAAAAAGTATTTTGTTACATGTGCTCTTGCTTAAATCCTGCAAGCATCCTATATTAACTTTGTAAATGCAATGAACCAATAATAATGAAGACAAGAAACAAGTCCGCATACATGATCAAGCTGAACCAAATGATGTCACAAGATCAAACTCACAGCATGCTGGAAAGCCTTTTTGCCAAACAAAGGGGTTATATTAACAAGCAATTGACCAACAACTGATTAGCAGTCCAGTAAACTGAATGAATACACTCCCACTGATTTCAGTGAGCATTGGCACAGGCCCATAATGAGCAAGCATAAACACATGTGTAAATAGTGTAAGAAAGGGGACATTTTAATCTGTTTGGAGTACCCTAGCTCTTATTTGCTTCCATAATCAATTGTGAGCTGAAGCAATGTTTTTAATGAGCCACAAAACCCTGAGAAATTTCAAATTTAAAAGTAGATTCACACTCAGTTTCCTATCAGCTCTTAACTGAATCTCTGAATCAGAAGTTTGTACAAAATTAGCTATAGGTGAGACTAGCAACACTAATATTATCTCAGGTTTCTTATTAAGCTCTGGTAAAGCAGATTTTTAACTCTTTAGGCTATACTTTTCACACAAAGTGTCTGCTCAGGGTCGTGATAGAAATGTAGCCGTGTTAGTCTGGTGTAGCTGAAACAAAATACATTATTTCCAAAAATGAGGCTAGGGAAAAATAGATTGTTTTTTTCATTGTGATGAGGTTCTCTACTTACCACTAGGCAACATCTCCTGCTGGCAGTTCTGAGGATTAATTGTATAAGACTCACCCCCTTGCCTGTAGGTGAACTCCACCTCTCTCTTGCTCACTCCCTCAGTCTGCTGTCCCTTTTTCATTTCAGGAGCTGGTGCAGCCTCTTCATGCACTCAGCCCAGTAGTCTTCAAAGTTCCTCTCCACAAGCAGTATCAGGCAGCCTTCAAGCCTGCTGCCCTGACACCATAACTCCAGAAGCAACTCTGTCAGTCTTCTTGTTCCCTGCCTGTAACAAAACCACACTGCAGTGACTGGTCACAGAACCCAGGTCTATCCTTTTCTCTGGGTTCCAATACAGGACCCAATAAGAAACAATGAATATCTACATCTTCACCAATATTCCTATTCTCACCCCTGTATGCCTTCTGCTAGGTTTATTCTCCCTTAGCTCGGGAAAGGGGACTGTTGGCTTCTTCCCTGCTGCTTTTTCCACACTAATTCCAGCCTCCTGGCTTTACAGAAGGCCTGACTGTTTTCTCACAGGTGAGCTTCCTTCTAAATAGCTTCTACCAAACAGCCTAAATCTCCCCCGTCCTACTTTTGCAATCTAATTGGCTTGTTAGGCCCGTTAAATCTAATTCAGCTCTTGCCTGGTCAGTATGGGAAATACACTCCGGCTACGTCTACATTGGCGCGCTTTTG
>JANRFK010001234.1:56396700-56406825 GCA_030068395.1 Apalone spinifera | reverse complement strand
CTCATTTGCATAGCTTTGGCGCAAAAGCGCGCCAATGTAGACGTAGCCTCCCTGACACCAGGCTTAAAAACAAAAATTCTGGCCATCTTTTATTTAGCTGTACTAACCCTACATTTTGGAAATGGGGCTTGAAATTCTGAGGGATGTGTCCTTTCTGTGATAATCTCCACACATTCTGGTTAAGTTGTAAGACTTTGACTTTAGTTTTCACATGATCAGTAGAAACTTCTTAAATTTGAGCAGCTAAATTTCTCAAAGTTTACATCAGCACAGAGCAGGACTTTTCCTGCAAATGGACCTCTGGGTGAAGCACTACTACTTGATTCAGTGAAGGGATATGACTGTGGGTCTTCCACTTCCCAGGAGCAAATGTCCTAAACACAAAGCTATAAAATATAAGTCTCTCTCTCTCAATCCCTGGTGTAGGAAAGTTCCACTTTATACAAAATATTAAAAAATTAAAAATTAAATCCTAATACAACCAGAGAAACTTTCTGTATCCTGCTGGCTGGGATACTTAGCTGGTGTAAAGGGGTGTACTTCCAACACTACCCCTGCAAGAGCTCACTTCCTAGTGCCTACTCAAAATCAAGACTGAGCAGAGACCTGAATCTGAATCTCACACATTTCAGGTTCCAAACACTGGGTTATGTCATAGTTTCAGCTTCTATGCTAATCATAATTTCTATCCTGGATCTGAGAAACCTTTCTGGATTGTGTTGCTGAAGTAGGATATATTTTGGTTTGGATAAGGGAAGAGGGAAAAGTGTTTTGCTGAGAATTCCCAGCCACCTTGAACTAGCAACACTTGGATCTACTGGAGAAGTCACCAGACACATTAGAATGGAGGGGGGGAGAACTAGAGTGTACCAAGTGAAGCCCCTTCAGACAGCTGCCTAACACTTTGCTCCAATGGTTCATAAGCTCACCCACCAGATGCACCACATAAAGCAACAGTTCCCCTCCCTGCCATACCAACTTCTGAGCCCAACACAGGGTACCAGCAACCATCTCCTCTTTTTGATTAATAAATTTTTCCAGTTATTGTGGTTTAGTCCTATAGCTCAAGTAGTAGAAATCTCTAGTATAACATTGAAGATTCAGCGCTCTACCCTGCTAATGATACATGATAGAGGGTTATTACACTTGTCTAAAATAGATTATGAACGCTTTTCTTGGGGGAAAAAACACCAAGAAATTACATACAAAACCCCTGTGATAAATGAAGGTTATTTAAGTTGCAAAGTGAAAACCATAAAAGTTAGGAAATGACAGATTCATGGTTGCTTATGCCACCTTAGATCTGTGCTGTTGTGCTTCTGCATTCTGATACAGTCTTTAACTATGTGATCACATAGTATTTTTCCTCACTGACCTGTGCATCATTTAGTGCACAGGGAATTAAGTTGCACAGGACACCACAAGTTTAACAGCTCCAAACTTTCAAAAGTGTAATGTGTTTTTATTTGGTTTCTAATTTATTCTAGTCAATGTGTTTATACTTTCATTGTCAATGACAGAATTCCTGCACATTTTTAGAAATTACATTCAGGATAAAGTTTTATTTGGCTTTGCACTAAGTAAGCGACCATGAGTCGAGGAGTCTCTGAAACAAATTATCTTAATGTATTTTTTTCCTAATGCCTTTTGAGCAGTTCCTGAGATTATATATTACATGTAATGCAGAATAATCAGAGCTAAACCACAACCAGTTTGTAATGTATTTGTGCCCCCTAAAATGTCTTTTCTTTCTGAAAACCATGGCTTTATTGTACTTTACAATTCATCAAGGGGGAATCATAAGAATTTCTGCCTGTGTAAAGATTCTCAGTCAAACTTCTTTATGCATTCAGCCACAGCTAAAGAACTGACTCTCTGCATTTTTTCCAAATACTCTACAATAATCAGAATATTTTTAAAAATGTCAAATGCTCAGCTGGTTGGAAATCAAAACTATAATAATAAAGCAGTTTCAATATATCCATGTTGCCATGCTCTTCCAAGAGCAACATTGGGATATTCAACAGGAAATTGTGTCGATCTTAAGGTATTATGGATATGGTCATTAAAAGATGCAGAGGATTTGTGTTTGAGCAACACCATGAAAACTTCATTGACATTTTTCATCTTTAGAGGAAAATGATATGTATACTACCTGACAGCTTGCCCACAGGGGCATCATTAAAAGCATTTACTATGAGAAATCAAGATAACATTTATTTTCTAGCAAAATGTAGCTGAAAGCTGTCAAATTTTGGTTGTTCCTGTGCATAATGAGCTGCTGGTCTTGCTACATTGTTGTGACTGATACAGCAATTGTAAGTTATTCTTTGGGCATGTACTCTTACATTTGTCATTTGCATGTTCTTTGGAAATGTTGTTTTGAACGTTTATTATGTCCATAACCTAAGCTCCCTAAGCTGTTCATCCTCTGCTCATCACCTGATGAGAATAGTCTGCTTGAAAGCTGCAGAAGGAGCTTCTCAGCAAATATACAGACTCTCAGCTGTAGCATCAAATCGAGTTAGCTGTTTGCTTTATCTTTTCTATTTTTTCAATAGCTTATATGATTTAGTCACTTTTAATCTTCTTTGGGTTTGCCAGTTGTAATTTTTCACCCACAGGCATGATATCATTTGTATGTTTCAAAAAATGCCAGAATGACGTTCCTCCCGCCTCCGCCTCCCTCTCCCCCCCAAAAATGTTTACCCAAAATATAACCTTGGGATTCAGACCACATTTTTTTTTAAAGTAGCCAATGACTTTGGATGCCATTTTAAGATATCTTTGGCCTGATTTTTTGAGCTGCTGAGCACCCTCTAGTCCATTTAAAATCAACGGAAACTGGGAATGCTCGGTACTTCTGAAAATCAGGCATACATATTTGTATACCCATTTTTGAAAAGGTGGCTGTTAGTGTCCTGGACCTGTTCCAAAGCCTATTCAAGTAAATGGAAGTCTTACTTCACTGGGTTTTGGGGCATGCATCAGTAAGAAAAGCATTCACTCTCAATCTAAGCTAAAATTAGGATCTATAGTTTACACACAAGCAACCAGTCTCAGCTTTCATGTTTTGCATACACTAACCAGGACAGTGAACATCAAATGGCAACCTACAGCACCACACAGCCCATGCTTACCTGGGAGCAGCACTCTTTCTCACAACCATTGGTAATTGTTCTGATATAGCAATCTGCTTTCACTGTCTTCTGAGGCCACTCTGTAGACACATTTTAATCTTATAAATTATTTTTATTATTTCCATACCTGTGACTTTATAATGAAAAATAAACCCAGACATTCAGACCTTAGTTCCCAAGCCACTAAAAATGGCATCAAGGTAAAAATAAAAGCCAAGGTCAGGCTGCCTCTTCTGTATATATACAAGCTTGTATAGATAATTCAAGAAGTACAAAAGCTAACTCCTGAATCCCTTAAAACTCACAGTGAAAGTCAATGTATTCTACTTTGCATGGTCCCTAACCTCATCACACCATATCTTGCACAAGATTAACCTGCCAGGGGCCACTGCCAGATCTGTATTAATGCTGCATTTGCTTCTGGTCAAGAAGAGCTAGCTCCTTTTGTTGCAATAGTACATACCTTTCCTCTTCTCCCCTCCCTCCACTTCACTCCCCAGAATTGATAATAGCCTGAGTTTGGCTGCAAGGGCTATATTTTTAAGCATCTATGCTTGATCATTTTTAACACCTTTTTGTTGTCTGCTTTATCCGTTCACATCTGGCTGACACTGCAGCCTATTTGCAGAAGCAGAATGTATCCTGCAGCCACATTCAAATATCATCGTAAATACAACAGTGAAATGCTAGATGCATGCCAGCACTAGGAGCTGATTTTGTTCAACAACACTTATGTTAGGCATCTGTGAACCAGCCAAAAAATTCTTGACACTCTTAGTTGCTAATAATTTTTAAAGTATGATTTTAAAGAGCAGTTGCTAGAGAAAAACTAGGTCCTCACCTTATGGAAGCTGTGTGCTCTAAATTTAGAGAGCTACAGAATGTACACAAATATTTTGTGGAAATACCCTCTGCAAACTTCCTTTTCTCCTTCAGAATCTGCATTAGTCAGACCTATCCTACTGGCCAGAGTGCCATCTTTTTAATTCCATCACTTTTCTTTATGGTCATCTGAGGGAGGTCAATTTGGCCAGTACTCAGGGATATCCATGCCAGGCCAAAATAGTTTTATTGAATGCAAAATGAAAGGGGGGAAAATTGTTTCCACAGAAAAGCACAAAAAATGCAACACACTTATAAAATACAGGGAAACTGCATGGAAATGTGTCAGACTCAACTGATCACTTCACTAGAGCAGCATAAAACACTGGTCTAAATTCAGTTAGTATAAACACTACCTTCATTGGTTTAACATTACTGTACTTGCTGGGTAAGGGTGTATCTACACAGCAGGGCCTAACTTGAAATAAGCTACGCAAATTGAGCTGTGTCAATTTTGTAGCTTATTTCAGTATTGGGAGCGTCTACACAGCACTTATTTTGAAATAGAGCACTCTTCCTCCAACTTCCCTTACTCTTCGTGCAATGAGAGTATCAGGAGTCAGAGCAAGAAGTCCTCCAGCTTGACAGTATTTTAACATTATTTTGAAATACTTGCCTGCTGTGTAGATGCGGACGAAGTTATTTGTAAATAACACTAGTTATTTCGAAATAATGTTGCTGTGTAGACGTACCCTAAGTGAAACACCTCCTAATAAAGAAGAGCTCTTCATGGCTGCTTTCGACATACATCAGAAACAACACTATAGCTGATTGAAATTGTTTCAAACAATTTTTTCTATGAAAAAGTAGCCTTTTGGCAAAACTGGCAACTTTTAGCAAAAAGTATTTGGGTTTTTTAACTGTATATTATATTGATAAAACCAGAAAATAGCGCTTTTCATTTTTTATTTTCCCTCCACTTCCCCTTTATTTAAAGAAGCATAGGAAAGGAATCCCAAAATATCTAAAAAGTTTTTGAAAATGAAAAAAAAATCAATAAAGGTTTCACACAAAGATTTATAATGAAAAATCATTCCTTTTTGAAACATAAGGAATAAAAACTTTGAAAAGATATCACACTTTCATTTTTTGATTATCTCCAGACAACACTTTGTAGACAGATGTGTCCTCTTGTTGTTAAGAAGGGCTGTATTTTGAAAAATCCAAAAGTTTGTAAGTGATTGTGAACTAGCCAAGCTAAGAGGATTATAAATACTAGAGTTAAGTGAATGTTATAGAAATATCTGTGACTATTATTGGGGGATTAGTGTATTTCCCATGGGCCATTCTAAACTCCTTCCTCCCATGTTGAGTTTGATTTATCTGAACCTTTATGTGATTGAGTTTTACTAGCACAACTGTTCATAGCAAATTGATTGCAAAGTTGCATGTTTATGTACTTGTGGAAGTTAAATTTAAAATTGTCTCATGCTGGAAGGGCTTTGCGGAAGAGGAGCTGGGGACCAATACTCTACTACAGGTTCCCTAACTAATGGCAGATTTCATCCTCCTGTGTGCAAATACATCTCTTCTGACCCACACTTCAGTAATAGGGGAAAAGAGTAGAGTAAAGCTTCTCTTTCTCCAAAGTCATGCCTCTCCACTTCCAGCTCACTTACACTATATAGGTACGTCTAAACTACATCCCTCTTTTGACAGAGGGATGTAAATTAGACACTTCAAAATTGCAAATGAAGCAGGGATTTAAATATCTCATGCTTCATTTGCATAATAGTGTCATGGCGGTCTTTCAAAAAAGCGTCATTTCGAAAGTAAAACTGCAGTCTAGACATGGTTTTTCAGAAATAGCAGGCTTTTTGAAAGATCTTGTACTCCTAATTTTTCAAAAAAGCCTGCTGTTTTTGAAAAACCGCATCTAGACCGTGGTTTTACTTTCGAAATGGTGCTCTTTCAAAAAGATGTAATTATGCAAATGAAGCACGGAATATTTAAATCCCCACTTCATTTGCAATTTCAAAGTGTCTAATTTACATCCCTCCATTGAAAGAGGGATGTAGTCTAGACACAGCCCATGTGAACAGTGATGCTATAGGGTTGCTAAACCAGGCATGATGTGCATTATAAGATACACAGCTCATTTACAGGAACATGGGGTACTTTTTGGCCACTTCATTTCCCTGCACTTCTGAATAAGGCAAGCAGTTATGTTGCTGTTAAATAGCAAACCGTTAATTTCCAGAGAGACAGAGTCAGTCCATGGAATTAGAAATTTCATCCCAAAATTGTAAAATAATGTCAAATTGTGAATACATGTGAGAAAAGCAGAAGTTATTTTGGATATAGCAGAAAAAAAGTTATATTTCTTGGGTAAATTATTCAGTGTGAATTATTCTTTTAGCTCCAAAAGATAAACTTCTTATAGAAAATCTGTTTATCAGTGTTGGTAAAAGATCCTCATTTTCTTTTCAGTCATTAAAATATGCACTCAGAATAATGCAAGTAACATCCATTTTCACATATGAATAAAGGATCGCCTCAAATCCAGGTGCTGTAGTGGGTCTTCAGGCTGCTGTAGCTTAAGGAATCAGACTCATCAGCCATGGAATTGAGGTTAAAATCTGGTCTCTAATGAGCCTATAAATTCTATTACACCTACTGTACTGTATCCTAGAACCAGAAATCCCTTTGCAGAGTATAGATTCTCCAAGTCTGGGATTGTCATGGAAGACTAGGTCCCTTAGGAGCTCAACTTCTATTGAATTTTAATGGTCCTTTTGAAAGGCTCAGCCCAAATCTTTAAGAAATTAAAAATGTCCTTTCCATTGTTCCAATTTATTTCTGTAGGTTAATTTCTATTATGGAGTCTGGAGCCTCTAAATTGCTGAAGGAATCTGTTCTTTTGTGTGCTTGGGTTAATTACCCAACAATGAGAGAAACACATCAGCTGCCTTTTCTTTCTGCAGCACAGAACTGAAACATTGAAGGCTAAAGTAAAGGCAAAGGTGTATGGTGACCCTTTCCATACACAAGTTCATGACCTTGTTTCTCTTCTTCTCTTGAGAAAGTACCATATGCTCAGTACAAAAATAATCTAGAGAAGACTCTCTTGTTTTTCTGCTCCTACAACAGAATCCGGCTCGCAGCAGGAAAGCATCCTGAAAAGGAGCATTTTTCCTTTCTCCACTACATCAAATATAAACATTTTTTGTCAAGGACTTTCATGACTCCCCACTGAAATTGATAAACATGTCCTCAGTCTTACACCATGGCTCCAATAATCCACCAGCAATACTCATGCCGATTCCATTCTTCATCCTCAAAACATAATGGAAAGGCCCAGGATCCAGGAACCAACACAAAAGGTCACTCTGGATAACCAAATGTTTCACCAGACTCTTTAAGTGCTTCATCTATTCTCAAGGGCACTCATCCTTTCTTTGGGGCTGTCCTGTGAAAAGAACCTGTTTCTGTCAAGCTGTGCTAAATCAAAGTCTTAGAAAACAGCCAACTGGCTGAGCAGGAAGTCAATAAAACAATCAGAGTAGAGATACAATTATCTCTGCAGACACTTTGGCTATGTCTACACGACATAGTTTTTTTGGAAAAACAGAAAAACTTGAATTACATCCACACTGCAATTGCGTTCTTTCAAAAAAAAATCAAAAGAACAGAGGGGTTTTCCTGAAAGCTGTAATCCTCTTTCTATTAGGAAGAAGCTTTTTTCCAAAAGAGCTCTTTTGGAAAAAGGTGTGCGTGGATGGCCTCCAGGAAATAACTCAGGTGTAATGCTTATAAGAAGCACACAGGACCTTTTTCAGGGGGATAAGGCAACACGCCGCATTTATTGACAATATAACAAAGTAGCATACGCATTTACACATACACATACACAAACACACATCCTACTGATGGAATAGTTACCAGTCTGTTGCTCGGCCCAACCTATTGGCCGGATAGGTCGGGTGTGAGGAAGGGGCCGGGTTCATGTCAGTCCGAGCTGATGCTCCTCATGGTCTTGCTTAGCAGGACAGAACCCGAAGAACCATACAAGACACCCCATCTTTTATAGGATTTTCCTTCTATGCAAGTCGATGCATTTTGCCTTGTCAGGCCGTAATTAGTCATTCAGCATCTCAATCAGTCTTTCTACCACATGTGCTTATTGGGAAGAAGTTGTTCTCACAGTCATCTTATATCAGTATGTTGACGACCCCTCAGGGGTGTTGTCTTTCCAGCAAAGGTTGTGATTGGTTCCCTATCAAGGGGTGCTTGCCTCTAGCTTCAGGGTTTGTCAGTCTGCCCAGGTAGTCTGTATCTTCAGTGTGCTTTGATTATTATTTGGTGCTTCTGAGTCTCTGTCCCCTCCTCTGACCATTTGGGCATGCAATAGCCTTCACACTTATCTCTCTGAAAACATTCTCTCTCTCATTCACACAAACAATACATTTCAGAATTGCAGCATGAAATGAAGGTATACTTCTAGTCACTTTAACAAAAATACAAGTCCTTCAACATTAAACTTCTTTCTATCTACTACAAGGCCTTATCTAACTATGTATTGCAATATTTCATCCCTTCACTTCGACATGCTAACATCAAACAAAGCTGGAATTAAGTTAACAAAGCTGCCTAGCTGAGGTCTACATCTTGTATTTACGTTTAATCCAAACTTTTGCTATAACATACATTTATTATAACTGACTTATTAGTTACAGAATTCCAATTCCAGTGCTATACAGGTGCCCTGGTGGCCGCTCCATCCAAAGTAATCACAACTTTACAGTTCCTGTCTCCTTGCACCTCTTATAGCTGCAGGCACCCTTCACAAGCCTTGTGGCAGGAAGCCGACCTTGGAGCAGCACCCTGACCATGCAGCTCTCCCTGCCACAGGCCTGCTCACCCAAGGTGGACCACAAGCTCCCTGAGACCACCTGGTCCTCTCAGGGAGCATGAGCAGGGCTTACAAGACTGACCCAGGGGACCAAGAGGAGGGCACCCTCCTGGTCTGGAGCAAAAGTCCTGTTCCTCCTCGAGCTGTGGGGCAAGAAGGAGACACTACGATCTCAGCTCCAATTGCCACAATTTGGACATTTATGGCCAGATGGCTGAGTCCCTGGCGGAGCATGGACACCCACCCCAGACCTTACAACAGGTCTGGAGAAAAGTGAAAGATCTCTACCAGGGATACATGAGAGACAGAGAGCGCAGCTCATGCTCTGGGGCAGGACCCCACACCTTCCCCTACTATCAGGAGCTGCACCAGATCCTGGGGGGTGGGGAAATGGCTTCCCTACCTGTTGTGGTGGACTGAAGCCTTGACACACCCATCGTCACCCAACTGGAGGAGAAGGACAACCAGGCACAGCAGCAGGAGGAAGAGGAGGCGGACGACACAGCCACCATCACACTCTCCTTGGAGCCAGTTCCAGTGAGCCTGGATGTCTCCCAGACATGGTCTAATGCCGGGGAGGGGTCTTCAGGTGAGTGCTCTCAGTTTGTCACACACGCAGGATGGGGGAGGCGGGTGCAGAAGGGGAGGGGTGCAAGCATTGCTTTGCCTCCTTGGGCTGGGCATTGTTCTGCAGCCCATGAACATGGAACCACGTGCAGTGTTAGTGTGCGCCACACAGACTCAACAGGCAGTCCCTGAGCACACTGGAATCCTGCTCCCAGGCTCAGGGGATGCCTCATACATGTCTGGCCTCGGGGGGGATTCCCTCCCACCACCTGCCACAGCTGGAAGTAGGCTAGCCACCAGGGCACAGGTACAACTTCCGACACACTGAGGCGTGCCGCACACAGCACATGGGCATGCCTGCATGTATGAGGTACCACCTGTTCCTGCAGGCAGCGCTGCAAACTGCAGGTGTGCGTGCTGCCCCAGAGAGGGCCAGGCTGCTCCCAGGTCCTCTGCCACCCATAGGGGGATCCCACTGTGGCCGGACACGTCCCCTGCCCGCTTGTCCATGGGTTGGGGGTGGGAAAGCGGGCAGCATGTTCCCTGGGTACCTTGAGGCCCCTTGATGCAGGGCTTGCTGTGCAGGCCACACATGGCCTTGCTCCCAGGACATCCCCCTCCTATTTTCTAAATAGGAACTATTTAGAAAAGCTAAACGTACACAAATCTATGGGTCCGGACTTA
>JANRFK010001234.1:56382685-56396600 GCA_030068395.1 Apalone spinifera | reverse complement strand
GGCCCTGGCATACACCTGCCGCAGCTCCTTTATTTTCATGTGAACCTGCTCCTGAGTTCACATGTGGCCTTTGATGGCCAGGCTGGCAGCCATCCGCCTGTAGACGGTTGCATTCCTCTGTTTAGTGCAGAGATCATGGACATTGGAGGCATCCCCCCAAACCTGAATTAGGTCCTTGATCTCTGCACTGGACCAGGCAGGAGCCCACCTTTTCCGGTCCCTGGCAGGCTCCTGGGAGCTGGCAGACTAGTCCTCTGGGAGCGGTGGAGGGCTGGCTGGTGCTGGCTGCCTGGTGCACGCTGGGGCCACTGGGTCAGGTACAGTGACTGCTGGCTCTGGGCTGGCAGGCTTGGAACTGGCACAGGCACTGTGGCCAGAGTCTACCCTTTTAAGGGCTCCAGGGGGGAGGAGGGAAGGAGAGGAGTTTTCTTGCTTTTGCCCAGAGTGGCCACCAGGCAACCCTGGGAAGGGCTGGAGGCTCCCTATTTTGAAATAAGCATCTACACAGTGCTTATTTTGAAATAGGCGCTATTCCTCATGGAATGAGGTTTACCAGTTTTGAAATAGGCCCTCCACTATTTCGATTTAATTTTGAAATAGTGGTTTGGCTGTGTAGATGCTGGTAAAGTTATTTCAGAATAACAGTTGTTATTTCAAAATAACTTTGCTGTGTAGACATACCCTAAGAATGCTTAGTACTGTAATATAATACAACAATTTCCTCCATCACTCACCTTGTACATCAAAAAATGGAATACTTACTAAGGGTAATATTTAATACATAAGAAATTCCACACCTGCACAATGAAAAAAGGCTCTCATATGTAAGAAAAAGTGATAGGCAAGTTTTTAAAATTGTGTTTACAGAACTCATTTAGCATGGACAACACAGGCTGAATTTATATATGTAACAATCCTCAGCACAACAACTGATTTGTACCACTGTGCATAGGCTTCTGTGAGTCTTTCCAACACTTCATTCTGTTCTGAATTAAAGAATTCACCATATTATCCTAAAGGCCAGCAAATACCAGCCATTGCTTTCAGTCACCTAATGCATATGCTACCATTAAATCACACCTGCTGAGCATATAGTAAGGTCATCATCCCTCTGAGTTTATATAATATGGCCATGGTTTCATAACCATTACAAACATGGATCACCAAAGTCATGGTGGAGATGTCCAAAACTTTTTAACATTTTCTATGGATTTTTAACTGAATTCTAGTTTTTGAACTTCTTTTCCATTCACTGACATTAGATTTAGAAATATTCTGTCTTCTCGCTTCTTAGGTATTTTTAAAAACCTTTTGGTTTCAAGTGTATTTTCTTTTTAACTGTCTTTTGCTTCACAGGTTTGTGGGGTTTTTACAGGATTTATCTAAATAGCTCTAATTCCTTGATGTGCGGGGTAGCAACCAAAAAAGTGTTTGTTTTTAAAATAAATTGTCACTATTTTAGAAAAAAGCATAGACCCAGTTCTGGGAATAAGTATATGTAGAGCAATCATTCAGCACACTAATTAGAAAAATGATTTAGGGTTTATTATTAAAAACAATCTTGAAATCATCATCTCAATCATAGCAGCAGGATAAGGCAAAAATATTAGAGTGTAGTAGCTAAGGCTATGTCTATACTACGGACTTTTATCAGAAAAAATGTATGCAAATTGCACTCCGCAATTTGTGTACCTTTTTCCAATTGTTTTTTCAGAAGAGGCTTTTCCAAAATTTGGCCCATCTAAACAGGGCTAAATTTCGGAAAAACCTCCTTTTTTGGAAGCGCCCTTCTTCCTCATGGAATGAGAAAGATAGGGCTTCCGAAAGAGTGCATCTGCTCTGCCGATAAAAATGTCAGAAAAGCAGACGTGTTCCCTGGATGCGGCGGAGTTTTTCTAGGACACCTCAGGTATCCCAGAAAACCTCCGTAGTCTAGACATAGCCTCTGGGACAGAACACAAGCACAGTATGTTATATTGATATATATATTTGACCTTCTCTGGAGCACTGTATATATTTTTGGCACTTCACTAGGGTGTTGCTGTCTCAAAAGGTATAAATAATGTTGATGTGGATAGATAATGACATCAGAGACGGAATAAAAACATACAGCACATACACCAAAAATTTTGAAAATAGCAGGAAAGTCAAGTAATACTATGGAATGCAATAATCAATAAACATATTACTAGGAAATGTTTAAATGTAGGGCCTGATACAAAGTTGATTGGATATGACGCACATCTGTAAGTGATTTATGATCCTTGTAACTGATCAAATACATATACAATCATAACATTCCAATCACATTAACATGGACAATACAAATAAAAACACATGCTTCAGAAACATCTTTTATATTAGTTGAGCATTTTTTGTTTACGTGTCACTTGTACTGGGGGGCTCCAAATTAAGCCAGTATTGTAAACCTATACAATTCATGTAGCTCCCTCTTATCCCTACATCCGTTTCCTTTCCGTTTATCAGTCTACTACTTCATCTATGGAGAAAGAAATAAGTGTGGGGTTTGGTTTTGTTTTCTGTGAAGTAGAACTTCTGCCTTGAGCTTTACTGTATGTTTACTGCCTGATCAGTGCTCTTGGAACAGTGTTTATGTAAAACAACACTGGCTCAATGGCTGTCAGGGTAAGCACAGATATTCTCTTTTTTTTAGATGTAGGTCGGCAGATATACTCACTACCTGCTTCTCCTACTGTACTAGTTATCAGATGCCAAATAACTAAGGTTCTGGTATTTCTTATTACTGTCCAGTGCAATTTATCAGGCACACTGAAGTGACAAGCACAAGAGAAAATGTTCCTGTTGCCCTTGAGCTGGTAAGAACTAGTCTGGTCATCTGTAATTCAGAGTAAGGTTTGTAGCTGGATTTTATCGTTTTTTCTTTTCGAACAGTGAATTGTTTTTACACATATTTTGCCATACATGCAAAGAAACCCACTTTAATCCTTAATACCAAAGACAAGGCTGAGCATATTCCAAATAAAGCAAAAAAGTCATTCATTATATGGTAAAAACTCTGAACATGCTTTCAGGCAGTCTCTCAAGGTAATGGCTTCTTACACATATTCTGATTTTTAGCATCTGTTCATTCCTTAGTATGTATTGATCAAATAAAATGTAAATTGTAACAACACCTGATAATCTCCTGTGCAGTCTTTTAAGTGAAATTGGTAGATTATGCAAATTAAAAATAGTGTTAGTAATACTTTATTATTATACATTTATTATTTATCACTATAAATATCTGGGTTTGCATGAATGAATGATTTTCAATAAAATTAATTATTACTGGACAACATAGAAGTGCCATTCTGTTTTTTCTAATGAAATCTATTTCTCACTAATAACATATTCCAAATTCAGCACTTTTTCATTCTACAGTATACTAATATATCCCAAATTGAGATGTTTCAATAAATTTCCCCCTCCATTTGGCATAGTGGGAAGATTGCTAAAATTATGGTAAACAACCAATCAAAACTAGAATTAGTCTTTTTCTATCTTCCAATTTCAGTGTGTTTTGTAGTGTCCCCCCAAACATTTCCAGTCACTCATTACTCTATTCAATAGCAATGTCTATTAATTATTTTTATTGTGTATCTGAAAAAGTCTACTTACTTTTCCAAAAAAGTATAGTAAAGTTGACTCTGTGTGTGTGCATGTATTTGAGGAGAGGGGCTGATCATGTTAGCTCGGAAGCCATTTACACAAATACAAGGTAGCAGTGCATCAGAGTCCTCTAATAAAATTTTCTGTTACATTTACACAGCAGCAAAACACAGTTAAATGCATCATGGGCTCCGGTTTCCCTAGAAATCAATGGGTATTTTGACATTGACTTTTACAGAAGCAATATTGGACCCTAGGTGCTTTAAATATCTTTGAAACCTTCACTTAGAAGCATGAATATTGCCCAAGAGAAGGTGGCTTTGATAACATTTTTACTCAGTGGACACCATATTGACTTTGCAGTAAAATCAGTTGATGATAGCAAGTCTAGTTGTGTTTGGTACAGCACAGCTTTGGCATTATAGTTTCTGACAGGCTCAGTATTCATGCCACTGACAAAGTAATGAAAAGTGAGCCTCCAGATTTAGATGTCCACCTGAGCATATTATATGTGAGACCTAAAGTTGACCCTCAAAAAGTAAAAATGCACTGATTTGTATAGACCTTTGAGTTATTTGGCATTATCTGAAGTTTTTGCTTTGCACTAATATTTTTTCTCACCAAATTTTCACAGCAGCCAAACATTGGATCAGTTCACATTATCCTTTAATAATAAAAAGAGGGACTTCAAGGAGCAGAAAGGATAAATAGTATTAAAGTGCATGAGACCAGCATTCACTGCCAATATTAAAAAGATATTGAAGAGTCATTTTAGTGTATGGCAACTTTATTTTACAATATCATCTATTCTGAATATGTGAAGGGATATGTTATTCTTTAGATGACAAAGTTCGTAGCAGCTATGATATTTATTTTTCTCCAGTAGAAAGATCTAGACTCAATATTAATTGAAGTGATTGAAAACAAGACAACAATACAAATTCATACTGCACTCAGATACAGAATTTACACATATACACAGAATAGGGTTGACTGAATATGCCAAGTTCAAATTTGAGGTGGTTTTTTAGCGTGTTGGCAAGTAGGGCTTTAATCATTGATCTTCAAACCTTGTTAGAAAAAAAATGGCTAAGTGGATGTGGATTTATGTTCTTGCTGGATACACTTTTCTCCAAGTGGAAATTGATTGATTTTACCTCATTCTGAAAACAGTAAAGATCATGGATATGTGTTTCTGTGATAAATGAGTGGTGGCAGGAGAAATCTCAGATGTTTTATGTTCTCTGCATACATTAGTTGAATGTGCTGTCTAAGGTTCCCGAAGAAGAGTGGGGAAAAATTGTAGGTTAATTTTCTCCTCCAACCTAGCCATAAATAAATGTTTAGGTAACTATTGTGAAAAGCATAAGTAGTCTTTCAACTAATCTTTAGTTATTTGTACATGGCAATATATAATCCAGGTAGGGTCATTGGTTACATTCAATTAGAAACAATCCCTAGTCAGAGAAGATGCAGAGTGGTCCTGAACAAGGTGGAGTCAGGATGGAGGAACATGCCTTCTTTAAATCATTTCAAAGGCTGCACTTACCATCCTCATTTAGAACCGGCATGGAGAAGAGGAAGAAACTCTGCACCTTCTTCAATTCCCCAAGATATATCAATGGAGAGCGAGGCTAGCAGCAGAAGACCAGAGTGGGACAGCCTCCCAATCCTCTACACATTAATAGTTCTGGAGTAGAGGGGCTCCCTCTTCACCTTCTGCTTATTGGTCAAGGTTCAGGGTTAATAGGACAGGCCCTTCCACACAGCTGAAATCAGCATGGGGAGAGATGAGCTTTAATGCAGAGATGGAACATATTGGTCCTGGACATATTCAGGGTGGAGTGTGGTTCCTCACCACCTTCTCACTAGGCACTCACATAAATAATAAGGTATAGTCAGAGCTCTAGTAATGCTATAACTGATCAACTGCGCTATATTTTTTAAGAAATAGGAAAGCATAAAAGCTCCCAGATAACATACAGTGGGTATGCTATATAACATCAAAACTGTTAACATAGCTCAAAGAAATACAATTAAGCAACAGTGGGTATGATGTGAATTTGGGAGCAATTCAAATATATTTCTCACTAGTGTGAGTTGTTCATTAGCATGAAAAATAACAGTCTTTAGCACATTTATATTCATCTTAGAAGTATGTAATGAGGGGGAAATAATAAGAAAACATATTAAAGCTGTCTGTATAGCAAGGAAATAGCCCTTAAGAAATATAATAAAATGAATACATTCACCTAGAACTACATGTTAATTAGGATGATTTATTGTAGTCAAACAAATGAAGTTAGATTTAAACTCTGTTTTTCTGAAGAACACAGAAAGTTGTTTTGTTTGTTTTCAAAGAGAAGATTAATTTGTAATAGACAACTTGGGTCTATTCCTGGCATTAACTCGGTATGACTTTCACAAGTCAGTTGGACCAATGTTTTCATTTTAATTGATAGTTAGGCACCCAAATATATGGCGTGATTTTTCAAAATTACTGAACCCCTCGATTGGCATTACAGCATTTAGAGATGTTATTATTTTCCTATACTGCAAATTTAACATGAATGTGCTAAACACTTATTTTTCAATCCAATGTTCAGATAACCTTATTCAAAGCTTTAACCAAATAGTCAAATGTTGACAATATCTTTTAAAAAGCTGTTTCTTTGATTATCTTAGTGATTCTGGTTCCTGTGAAGACAAGAATAAAATTGCATGCAAGTGAGAAACAAAAATATGAACCAAACAGTTAAAACTTTTATAACAAATTTTATTTTTGGGTCTCCAAAATGGAAAAACATCTGGTGGGTGCAGAGAGGGGTGTACGGGATGGATGGAAGAGGTTTTTATTTCCTGAACAACTGTAAATCTCCCATTTCTAACAAATTCTATATTTTAAATGTTAAGTATTCAGAAAGCCACGGGCCAACTTTTATTCAGTTGAACTTCTGACCACCAGGAGTAGCTTTATTGACTTCAGAGGAATTGGTGGAATTTATACTGCTATATCACAGTGCATAGTTCATCTCATTGTTGAGAGCCCATTTTAAGTTGTGTGCATTTCAGTAAATAGGCAATTTGTTCACAGTGACACTAGTACCAACAAGTTTAGGGGAAGAAAGAACAAAAATGGGAGGTATAAGTCTAAAATGATCTTTCATGTATTAACTGGTATTGTTCGGGATAGCATTTGAAGTTATGTGAAACATCTGCCAAACTTTGACCCTGAAAATTTCTTTGCTGACTCCAGAAGATTCTCTCAGTTTTATCTGATAGTTAACTAAAGTGTATGGTTTTTTTCTATCCACTTTCATGTCCAGTTAAATTAATTATAAGACCACTGTGTTTGTTTTGAAAGCACAACCTGTACAGTGTCAGCCCATTGGGCCAAGAGTTGAAGACCATGCTCCAACAACAGCTCTTTGATATAGGCTGATAGATTTAAAGAAATCCTGGGGATTTAAAGAAAAGCAAACATATGTCAGTTGGCACACAGTTGCTGGAGCAAGAAAACCATTCATTTACTCAAATATAAGTCACACCTTTGAGTCCAGCTCTTTGGTTCATAGGTGCGGCTCTTTGGTTCATAAGGGCATGGAGGCCACCAACTGCTGGGTGGCCTCCAAGAAGCAACTTAAAGCAACTTCAAGGATATTGTAAATTGGACTGCCTGTCACAGCTCACAATCTGCCACTGAATTCCAATCTGTTTATAATGTCACTTGCTCAAATTCTGCTCTGCTACAAAAGCCGTGAGAGCTTCAACAATCACAAGAGACTTATTTGTGTTTGCTAGTTGTGCTGCCATGTGCTTCAGAAGAATTCAAGGAAAATTGTTCACTGATAACCTGATGCATACTTGTGTTTTGTTGCTAGGCATCGCTAAAAGAAAGCAATTTCAATGTCAATGTTGTCAACAGTACTCTAACATAAACATTTCAAAGATATTTGAACTCTGTATTGAGTTTTTTATTACATGTATACATTCTATGCATCTTAGTTACTTTTGCCATAATGCAGTATCGCAGCAATAGAATAACATATTTAGAAGTACAAGTATGTATTTCAGACACAAGTTTACTTTGGCATTATTAAATATGTGTACTTCCTATAGATTTTTTAATATATTACTGAATGAGGTGGCTTGATCCTTTAAGACCAGGAGGCCAGGGAGTCCTACAATACCAGCACTATTGCTGGTATCACTATGTGTTCAAATATTCACTTATAGCCAAAGATGGAAGTTGTGTTTCAAATGATCACTGTGACATTAACCCATGACTGCTGCTTTTGCTCATACACTGTGATTTTGGAACCCTCTATCAGCATGGCTGCAATGATACAGCAATAACCATTACAATATTTGCAAGTACACTGTATTGAACACAGATGCAATGGCAAATGAATTTGTATTTGCACTTCTTGGTATGGCTTTAGTCCTTTCTGTATCAATTTTCGGTAACACTGAAAAATATCATTGCTTACCAATAATAGTTTTTCAAAGGAAGCACATTTTTTGATTCCCTAAGTATGCATTTTTAGCAGAGCATGTACGTTTACCAACTGTACTATGTATTTTCTATTTAGGCATTTAAGCTTATGGAGGACTGAACCTGTGTCACATAATTAATTACTGGACTCTGAAGGTTTTTCTTGAAAGTGAATAATGGAAAATCTCGCTTGTACCTGTCAAAACTTCCATGATATTCTAATGCTGTTCCACTCTGTCCATATTGCAAAATGAATAATGGATAGATCTACATTTTCCTCATATTCCTCACACATAGGTCAGGGTCATGCAAATATTGTGACAACATAGGATACTTCAGCAACTTCCCACAAGCCCCAGGCAGCACATAATTTACATAATTTGCATAACTTGTAGCAAAAATTAATGCAAAGTAACATAACACTTCTTGAGGGTCTTACAATTATTTGCTGCTGAAGCCAAAGTTTTGATGGGAGTTCAACAGGGTTCAGCAGGTGTCAGTAGAGAGAATGAGATGAGGTGAGACTGCAAGGGAAATAGGGCAGTCAGAGTCAGCAGGCAGGATGAGGAAATCTGAGCCAGAAGCAAAACAGCCTGGCAAGATTCAGCAGTCAGAGTTATATACACTGGTCAGCAGTCAGCCAAAGTACAGCTGAGCCAGTAATCAGCATCAGGAGCTATAACAAGGGAAGAATAATCAGGCACAGGAAGCAAAGTCTGCTCTTGACCAAAACAAAATGTTTGAATGCTCAGACGAACTCTGAGGTAGAGTGGCCAAAGCTGTGCTGACACCATAGTTAAAGGAGCAAAATGACCTGGGAAACGTCTTTCCTGGAGGCTGATCACAATGTGATATGTCATCAACATGGAATGCACGTTCTTCTCACAATTGCTCATTATCTTGCCAGACACCAGAGGGGAAGGCTGTTCAAACATCTCAGTGGTTCTGCCAATATGGCATAGTTGTTATAGCCAGGTTGGTCCCAAAATGTTAGGGAGACAAAGTGGGTGAGGTTCAACAGAAGTTGGTTCAATCTGATATCACCAGGGAAGCCAACAGAACATTGGACCTTGGGGCAAGGTGGAAGGGGGTAGATCCACCCCCTGGATCTCAATCAAAAGGGTCAAGATTGAGGCCCTCAGTGCCTTCTGCAGCATGCTGTGCCTTTTCCAGGCAGTGCTCAGCATTGCCCAGAGCATTCCTCATGGGCCTCCTGCAATAATTAAAGGACCCAGGACTGCAGCTGCAGTGGCTAGGAGCACCAGGACTTTTGAATCACTGGTCCCTAGAGCAGTTGCCCCCCTTTGCCCCTCCCATAGGTGGGCCTGGAAATTACCTCACCTTTGTTTCTATAATATGGCATTAGTAATATTTGATTTTATGTTGTCTTTTCAATATATATTTCCTCATGCTAGCTAACAAAAGAGCAGAAAGAAAATAGGTGGTTGGGGTGGAGGGCTGAAGTGATCTTTTCCTTTGTATTCTTGGCTAATATTATAGGAAAAGCTTTACAGGTTGTTCTGTGGACCAGCCTGAAAGTAACCTCCTCAGATCTTCATCAGTAACATAGTTTACCTTAAACAACAAAATACTTCAGCTTTTTGTGTGTGTGTGTGTGTGCGCGTTCATGGATTGATTACTATAGCATTTTCTTTGTCACAGATCACAGGCAGCAGACTGAAGTTTCTGTTGAGGATGTAGAATTAGAGTGGCAGCCCTCACTGAGAGACATCAGAACTCTTCACAGTTGGGCAGATATTGAAACTTTGATAGGTATAATACAGCATTACTAAAGAGCTTCATGCAATTTGTTCATGAATTCTGTTTTAGTAAATGCAACATGTATTTTATCCCAGAGAAACCACTTCATTTTTGTTTAAATAATCAAGCTAGTTAGGCATAAAGATCATTCCTTACAATACATTATTCGTTTTACAGTGCTTAATGGGAAAGCACTGGATTTAAAAGCAACAGTCTTGGAGGTAAAATAACATTTATTTAGTCCTCAGACTTAATGGATGACTATACAATAGGATCCATATTTGAAAAAAAACCTTATTGGGGGTTTGCAAAACAAGAACCATCCCTTTTCTGTCAAGAATAGAATCAGGCTATGTCTAGACTACAGGCTTCTTCTGGAAGAAGCTTTTTTCAAACGAGATCTCCTGAAAAAACTTCTTCTGAAAGAGAGCGTCCACACACAAAAGAGTATCGAAAAGATACTCTTTTCGAAAGATAGCATCCACACTGAATGGTTGCTATCTCGCATTTAAGCTGTGATTACTATGTACGGAGTGGCAACCAAGGCACCTGTGCTTTTTTCTCTTTTCTCTTCTTTAGAAAGAACTCCCTCTTCCCCAGCCACACATGCCCCCTTTTTTTTTCCTGAAAAAGGCTTCTTCCTCATAGAAAAAGGATTACTAATGCTGGAAAAACCCCTCTATTCTTTCGATTTACTTTTGGAAGAATGTGATTGCAGTGTGGATGTAAGTCAGGTTTTGTTGGAAAAATGGCTGTTTTTCTGACAAAACTCTGTAGTGTAGACATATCCTGAGAGCCCAAACCTGAAATATGTATGTGACTAACTCCTGAAGTTTAGAAATTCAGATTTACTGAGAGATCCTATAATTTCAATCTCCCACCTCAGATATTTGATTTCCACATGTTGCACAATGCGTCTATCTCCTGAGCTGGTGTTTCTTCTTTGCTGGGCTTTCTACAGCTGTCAGATGACTGTTCTTCCATTGTTCTAACATTATTTGCATGGAATTTCTTGTTATACCAAAATAACATGAAATATATTGACTGCTGGTTGGATTAGATTTAAGATCTGAAAAAGATACACAAATTTTACCCTTAGAACAATGTCAGCATTCTGCAAGAAAGCCACAATTGAAGTATTCTTTGAGTATGCTGTATTGATGGATGTTAGAAGTTTTTTTGTGGTGCTCGATGGTTTCCTGTTAACAATTTGGTCCCTTTGAGTTGGGTAAGGTTAGGATACGTCCAAGGAAATTTTCCTTGCTTCAGTCCAGCCAGGATAATGGTGCATATGTATCTTTGTGACCAGAATTTTAGTCGTCTTGCTAGTCAAATGTCGGATTGATGTCTCAGGGTTATGTGGCAGTGAAAGGAGAATGTCACTAGCATGCCCCTCTTTCTGCAGTTCATGCCTTCTTGGGGATATATTGACTCGGTTCATTAGTTGGGCATTCCTGGATATATTTTGGGTACTTCTTGTTCAATAGATAGGAAGAAGTGGATTCTTTGATATGTTGTTACAAATTTGCACACCAACACAGCAGAGGGCAGAAATAGGCACTAATTGTCTATGGGCCTGATTTATTATAGGAAAAGATTTGTTGTTTTTGCAGTAAATAGTACTGGCATGACTATAATTAGTCAGGTTATATTGATTTCAGAAGGCAGCTTTTTTTGCTTATCAGATTAATAATTCTGCCTCTCATTTGGCCCTTAAACTTTACTCTTGTGGCCTACAATGCTGCCTACAGTTTCTCCCCCTTGCAACAGAAGGTAAGGCTATAAATGGTAGGGAGTGGATTAGGGACAGGATACATACCGGTAGTCCTAATTGCTACAGGGATTCTGAGCTATTCTGGATCCTAATCCCCCCACCTAGCCTGTTGGGTTTAAACAGTTTTGTGCTTCCCTTGGCCATGTCTTCCCTGCTGAGCCTCTCATACAGGAGCAGCACAGAACCTGCCCAACTATTTCTAATACTTCACCAGACAAATCTCCATAAAACTCACCAGAAAAGCTGTCAGGACGTTAATTGGGAACCAGGAGTACACACATGAATTTGGGAGGTGGAATAATTCTTTTTTCTTGGTTATAGTCTCAATGCATTCATTTATTCTTAACTACCATCCCATGCATCAACACTGTGAGCAAAATACATTATTCAGGCCTTTCCATTTTTTATATTATTATTCCACCAGTGCCTTCTAATAGTCTATATAAATCATAAATATGTAATCAAAGTTAACATCTCCAATACCTACAATTTGTAATTCACATATTAATGTTTAGCATTCACGCATCTGCTTTCACAGCATGGAATTAATAATATTAATACAAGGTGCCTCCATACACTACTTCAACCATAAATTCATCTACTAAATCCAAAAGGCCAAATTATATTTATACAAGTGTTCTAAACATGTCCCAAAACCCTAAATAATACAGTAACAAACATTCATAAGTGTTGATCAAAATGCTCAAAAAGGGCTAGACCCAGAGGTGTTTAAACTCATGTTAGCTGGCTCCAACTGGACAGGTATTAACAATAAACCCATCAAAAACTCCCCCTTTTAAAACTGGTAACAAAACAAGTGACATCACTGCCAATTTCTAATTTTAGCTAAGAATTAATTTGGGCACTTTAGAACTGGACTTTAAGTTTAAGAAAAGAATTTGTCATTTTTTCTTTTCCTAGGTCTTTTGTTTCTCTCTCTTATTAGATATATTCCTGGTTTTATACCTGCAATAAAGAACATCTAATACTACATACTAATTTACTCCTTATGTATCTGTCTCATGTTACAGAGGGATATTGTGTTGTGAGTGCTGGCCCCTTATTATGTGAATCCTGGACCAATTAATATTATCTACTCACTATCACCAGTGACACAGGGATCAAATGGGAACTACACCATACATGTGAGAAGTGTCCTGATTGGGAGGATGAGCACGTGGATGGGATGAGATTAATCTTATTTTGTAAGGGGTCCAAGTGATAGGAAACCAGCTGTGGATAATAAAACCCCTCCAGTTTACTGTCACATAATATGCATATGGCAGTTACACAGTTGCCTACATGAGAAAGTATATATTATATATAACTATGTTTTTAGCTGTACTTTAATTAAACTTATAAGCTGGATATAAGGAGAATGCAGCTGCACAATGTCATCAGACTGTGCTGTAACTGGGCTACAAGCGAGTAGTCCATTGATCACTAAGAATTCCTGCCTTTGGTGATGAAATGTTAGGATCTTCCACATGGAAATTTAATCTACAGGTTGAACCTCTGTGGTCCTGGAATCTCTTGCCCAGCAACACCTGTGATCCAGCAGGACCATGGATGTTGCTGGGCCAGAGAGCCCCTGGACCAGGGAGCCTTGGGAGTGAAGCAGCAGGCTGGGAGCTAGGAGTCCAGTGTCCTGGGGATGGCCTCAGAATGGCAACCCTGGGGCAGCAGAGCCCCAGCAGTCCCAGAGCTGTGGAACTCCAGCAACCCAGGGGCAGCAGAGCTCTGGCAACCCAGGAGCTCCGGCAACCCTGGCAACTCCAGTGCAACAGAACCCTGGCAGTGCTGTCAGCACCAGGGCAGGGGAGCTCCAACAGCTCCAGGATTACGGAGCCCTGTTGACTCTGGAGCTGCTGAGCCCTAACAGCCCCAGGGAAGGGGAGTGCTGGCAGCCCCAGCAGCACTGGGGCAGCTGGGTCTGGTGTTCCCGGGGCAGGAGGGGAGCCAGACTGGCCAGAAAGTGAAGCCAAGCGGGGAGCCCAGTGGGGTCTGCTTATGGACTCTCGAATCATCCAGAAGAGACTGGAGTTCAACAGCAGAAGGTCAAGAGTTGATCACCCCTGGTCTGGCAAAATTCCTTGTTTGGCAGCGGTCAGGTTGTGAGGGTGGTGGACCAGGGAGATCCCACCTGTACAAGAATTTGAAAGGCATAAATATCAAGGAGGGAGACACATGATTTGGAGCAGCCTTAGGGTATGTCTACACTTGCAGCCTATTTCGGAATAGGGCTGCAAATGTAG
>JANRFK010001234.1:56347562-56374743 GCA_030068395.1 Apalone spinifera | reverse complement strand
ATGCTTTGCTGTCCCTCAGCGAGGTAGGCAAGCAACCAGGGAAACCTTAGAACCAGCTGTCCTGGGGGGTCCCTTCAAGCACAGGTCTCAGATAACCTCAGGTAGCAGCCATGCAAGGTAATTCCTGACCTGATGCCCTGCCAGAACTGGTTCCAGCCAGCCTTAAATGTGATACAGCATCCTATCAGTGTGCACGTGCTATTTCAAAATAGCAAAATGCTATTTCGAAATGCATTTTGTGTCTAGACGCATTATTTTGAAATAAGCTATTTTGAAATAACACTGTAGTGTAGACATACCCTTACAGAGTATACTTTACTGTAGGCAAATGAGTGTGTAGGCTAGCTGCAATATCAAACCAAAGTAGGGCAGTAGAGACAGTATTTATTTTGAAGGAACATAAAGTGTATCTTCATTTTTCTTCATCATGAGTCTGTGAAAGGAAGGAACGCCTGGGGAATGTATGTGAGGAAGCTGGTGAGTGCAGGACAGTCAGTCCAACAAATAATATTGTCTTAATCTTTTTGTTGTCTTGGGCTGACAGTGCCAGAATCAGCTATAACTGTTCATCAGAGACAATGGAAGTATATTAACATAAAAAAATAAACAAAGCCACCAACCTAGCTATAGGTGAGATAGTCTCATGTGGGAGATTGAACCTTAAAAGATAATCAGTTGAATCAACTGACTGTATACAATATTATTGCATTATAAAAGTGTATCAAGTAAAGTGTGTTATGGAAGCTAATGACACACTGATGGTCATTATTGCTGTGAAATGCATGTATTATCACTGTTTGAGGAATTATGGACCCTCAGTAATATTATGCTTTCAAGTCTGTGACCAATGACAGGGAGAAACAGACTTTCTTCCAGAAAGGAAGGAAGGCCGCTATCTAGCTGTCCTCAATTAAATTAATTTAGGACAATGAACAATGGAAGTCCCATTTACATCCAAAATGGAAGGAAGATGGAAAGTCTACATAAATGGAAGAACAGCATGTGGTCATTCTGAGTCTAGAGACAAAAACAGTGAGTTTGGGAATATATAATGTGAGAGAAGAAGCTATTATGGCATCCATCACTGGAAAGTCAGAAGGGTTCAAACTGTTTGCAAGCTGAAAAAGACAGTTCCTTCAACCAAGAGGGCTGAACTCTCTTGAAACGAATATAGGAGAGAAACCTGCAACAACATTTTACATAGGAAAACAAGGGAAACCAATACTTTGCACTTTAGTGGAAGATCATGGCTGTAATGGATGGAAAAGAAAAAGATAAGTAAGACATCTACCTTGGACCAATATGTAGCATGAGTTAAGTATTAGCCAGTAGAAAGTATATTTTATTTTTATTTGCTTGTAATCATTTTTGCTTGTGACAACCATGGGCAGTCACTCTTTTTTATTTAAATAAACTCATTTTACTTTTACTCTAGTCTAAACCAACCCAGTGCAGTTTAATTTAAAGTTATTGCCAACTCCATTTAAAGTTATAAACTGTACTTCTGTCTCTTTTAAGGTGCAATGGGTCTTATTATTTACCTCACTGTTCTGGGGGTAAGGGTGAAATTTGTAGATGGTTTTGGGGAAATTTGGGATAAGGAATGTGTTGAAATCACCATGCAAAAAGGTAACCAAGATGGTGAAAATGAGGGTGGGGCTGCTGAATCAGAGTGCTGAACCAAGACTCTATAGTACACAGAACTCATGGACTTGCATGCTTATTCATGTCTAATCTGTGAGCCTCAGAAGAAGAGCACTGAAGGCACGTAAGGTTACAGGGTAGGTGGTGACACAATCCTTCACTTGTTTAGATTGCATCCTAAAATATTACACGTTCACCTTCACAGCCACATTACCCTGCACCTGGTGGAACTTATCACCTTATCAGACTACTGATACCTGTCTTCAGGCAAGCTGGGATCCATTCTGGAACGAAGAGAACTGTGGTTAGGTGGGATGGGCTGAGGATTCCTACTGACACCACCCCAGAACAGTCCTGGGCAACCAAATGGAGATTATCATGTCAAACTTCTCTATTGTAGATAAGTCCACTTTGGCTTCCCAACTCTAAAATGGGAATAATCAGCATCTACTTACCTCACCTTGTTGTTCTGAAGATACTTTGAAAATATTCTCTTCACAGCAGTAGCATGGAAAAGATCAAAATTTGCATTTTACATTTGTAATGACTATTATCCATGTACACATGATGAACTATCCAGCTAACAATAAAACAACCTTTCACCCATGCACTTTCTGAAACTGTATAACATGGGGTTTTCAGGAATGCCAAACAACTTCCCACTCACAAGATTTTTTTTGTTTAAATCCAAAATATTCTTGAACACAAACCAAAATAACAGAATACTAACAAGTCACCTATTTTTCAAAACTTTTCCTTTGTGTATTTCTTACCATAACAGACAAAACTGAAATTGTCCTAGCCATGGTACAATATGGTTTAAGCATTGTTCTGTACTAAATATGTGCCATACAATATTCATAAACATGCATTGCTTTCCAGATTGAAAGCATTTATCATCATTTCAATGACTGATAATGACACAGATCCCTCTGCAGCATATTATACTACACCTGTGCTTTCTTTTCCTTGTTTTCTACTTCCTTTTTTAACTAGAATTAGATTATTCTGTATTTTGCACTTACAGACAAGTGGAAAGAAAAACATGCTCTAGGCATACCTCCTGTGAGCTATCTGCCCTTCGCTTTCTTATTTTGTCATGATGAAATTGTGAATCAAATTTTATAGCTTTACTCCAATAATGCAGTCCCTCTTCAAAGAGCATCAAAGTACTCTTTGATCAAATGAGAAATGATCAAAGACTAAGCTTGTTAGAAAACAAATCCCACAAAGTGGAGATTCTAGTGCTTTTTTTTCCATTTTCATCTTACCTCCTTGCTTTGATTATGTGTTTTATTGTATGGGGAAGCTTGACAGGGAAGTAATATAAAATAAAAATGGAGAGGCTGAGAGAATACAAGTGACAGAAGTGCTTGATGGACTGCTCTTGGATTTTCTGTAGGCTTGTCTTCACTGCAGCGTTAGTATAAGGTATAACGTAAGCATTACCTCTAACCCAACTGCTATGCACACACACGAGGCTCTAGCTCAAGTACAGTGATGCTTTAAACCTTTGTTAGCTGGACTCTCAGGCTATGTCTACAGAGAATTGTTATTTTGGAATCATTAACATTATTCTGAAATAACAAAGAATGTGTCTACACAGCAAGCCATTATTTCAAAATAATGAACTGGAGGCCGAATTGCTGTTTCGCTGCCGCGTGTAGCCATGGGCAGTTACTTCGGACTAGTGGAATTTAAAAATGGCGGCTGGACAGGAACATGCAAATAAAGCCCGGGATATTTAAATCCCGGGCTTCATTTGCAACTTCGAATGCCTACATTAGCCTCCCTAGTTTGAACTAAGGGGCTAGTGTACACATACCCTTAGACCATAAGCTTTCATGAGCTACAATCACTTCCTCAGATTCTGAAAAGAAAAATGAAATAAAGACAGGGAACAATAAAAATAGAGAGATGAGACTGTGAGATCAGTGCTATTTAAGTCAGAGTGGATGTGGCTCATGTCCAACAGTGGTGAGAAGTTGAGAGTACCTGAATTGAAAATTACTTATTATAATGTTGTTTTTGCTGAAACAGACTAACATGGCTACCTCTCTGAAACCTGTATTGAATTAAGTTCATTGTATTAAAAATTAAAACATTTATGTATAAATGTAGGATTGCACGGAATGTTTTCAAGGGAGAATTGTGACTTATATAAACCCTGGGAAGTGTTTCATGAGCTTCAAAGGACTATTTGAAACAATGTGCAAGACAAGAATGAGCTGTAGGATCAACTGGAGCTCTCTCAGGAATTCTCTAAGGCAGGGGAGGGGAACTTTTTTGGGGTCGAGGGCCACTGACCCACAGAAAAATCAGTTTTGGAGCTGCACAAAAGTGAAAAGTGAAGCAAAAAAAGAACAACCAAACCCTCACTGACATGGCCCCTGACTGAGAAGGAGAAAGACACTCCTCACATTCCCTTCATACACCAGAGCCTAGGGGACCCAGACTAGTAGATTTTCTGTGCTCCAGCCCCACAGTCGGACAGTGGGGAGGCTGGAGCACCAGCATGGGCTCCCCATTGCTGAGAGGGAGTACTAAGCCTTGGGGGCCAGATACAGGAAAGCTGGCGGCTGCAAAAATACCAGCTCCAGTTACACAAGAATCAGGCATCAGGCAAGAATCAGGCATCTTAAACAGAACGATCACTTTAAAAAAGGGATCATTGACTGTTATATGAGGACAAAATCAGAGGCTCAGCCTGAATAAAGAGGTGACACAGATATATGGGGTTTCTTGTTCTGAGCAAAAGTAATTGTGAACTGTTGACCACAAAAAGCCCATTGGTGGGATCTGAAGGACTGTCTTCTACCAGAACATTTGCTAAAGTTGGGCACAGACTCCGGAAAGCTTATTAGCATGAATATAAGTTATTGTATTGTTTTTATTACTTTTTTCTGTAATGCTTTTACGATAAGAAAAATGTGCTTGCTTAGAAAGTGCTGTGTCCAATTATGCCATATATAGCCTCTGAGGAGAAAGCAAAGTAGGTCTGCTCTGACTTGCTGGGGAAGTCCTAGAGTAGGCAAGGAACTTGTGCAGCCTGGAAAAACTCTGGTCAACAGGGGAGAGAGACATGTCTGCCCAAAAGAGGTAATGACTAAGAAGCAAAGACCATGAGGGTATTTCTACACTACAGAGTTTTTTTCGGAAAAATGGCCATTTTTCCAAAAAAACTTCAATTACAACCACACTGCAATTGCATTCTTTTGAACAAAATCGAAAGAACAGAGGGGTTTTCTGGCATTGGTAATCCTCTTTCCACAAGGAAGAAGCCTTTTTCCAAAAGAGCTCTTTTGGAAAAAGGCGTGTGTGGATGGGGAAGAGGGAGTTTTTTTGGAAGAAGAGGAAAGAGAAAAAATAACAGGTTCCTTGGTGGTCACTCTATCCATAGTAATTACAGTTTAAATGCAAGATAGCATCCATTCAGTGTGGAAGCTATCTTTTAAAAAGGCAGATTGTTTTTCAATGCGCTTTGGCAGTGTGGACACTCTCTTTCAGAAGAATTTTTATTGGAAGATCTTTTCTGGAAAAGCTTCTTCTGAAATCAGCCTGCAGTGTAGACAGCCTCAGAGTATATGCCCATGATGGACTATGGAGAGGGAATAAAGGTGTTGCCCTGAACTGTGACTCTTATCCATAAAAAAACCTTTGAACCTGAGAAATCTAAAGTATATATCAACAATGAATATTATATATTTGTCATGTCTTATATATGTGTTTATATATATATATTTCTCTTGCTTTATCTATTATATGACATTGTAAATACTGTTCTCAGGTTTCACCAACCATATTTAGAAGGGAACTGGTCAGATATGTCATCTACATACAATGCCTCTATAGCACAGAATTTCATAGAGGCATAAATACAAGTGGTTTGATATAGATAATATAGTGCTTCTTGAGGCGGAGACAACTATTGAAATCCAATTTTTAGGAAATACTGGCCACAGCACGCTCTAGATTATGAACTGCAAGCTGTAGTCATTTAGAAGTTCTTTTAGAGTTACCATTCTATATAGCAGCTGTTGGTACATTGATGATTCTGAGTACAGTAGACTTCCGATAATCCGGAACCTTTGGGACCTAGGTGGTGCCGGATTATCGGATATGCCGACTATCAGGAGGTACTATAAAATTTTATATATATATATATATACACACACACACACAGTATATACTGTATATAAAGTGTTTTTAACCCTTTTTATTATAGCACAAGCACTGTCCAGAGTCACACAATGCCAGTGGCAGACTGATTCAGTCCCATCCGGTTTTGCTCGGTTCAGCTGCTGCCGCTGCTGCCTTGTAACTCGTTTTTTGCTGAAGCTCACTTGCTATTTTGATGCTGGACTATCGGGAGTCCATAGAATTGGATGCCGGACTATTGGAGTTTTACTGTAGTTCTAAAAAATAGAACAAATTATAACTTTGAACACTGTGATACCTAAAACATGGAGTGGAGTGATAATATTTTTCCTTCTTACAATATTTTCCTCTAAGCATTTTACTGAGGAATTAAGAGACTTATTAAAGTTGAATACTCACTATTTAACACAACCTAGTTCCATATGACTGAAGAGTTGTTCTGCAGTCTTCTTCATTAAAAGTGCAAATAAAATGAAAATGGTGAGTGATAGAGATTAAAGTGATGCCCCAGTGATTTTTTCCACGTACACCTGACAATACAGCCAACTCTATTATCCCTCCCAATCTACAATTCATGCTTATGTGTACATAAAATCTATTGTCTAGTACTCTCCATGGTTTTCAAAGTTGTTATTTACAGAGTTTCAGGATGACAGCAACCTAGCTATAACTTTTGCTGGACTTCAGCTCATTAGTCTGTTCTTTCCTGTGGTAATTTCATTATGTCTTCAACCTGTGTTCAAACTCCCACAGCTGCAATTAGATGTGAAATTTAGAGCTACCAGATTGTAAAGTTATGCTACTTGCTACCTGCTACCCAAGGGTAATTTAACCATTAATTACTAGAGCAGCAGCTAACTTTACTTCCTCTCTAGTGAACAAGACCCTCAAAGCTCATAAGCTTACTTTCATTCACACAGTGGGCACTCTCTTGATCATAAGGCCAAATACCTCCATTAAATCATAACTGAAGAACAAACCTTTAAAAAAGTCTTTGAAATTCTATGATAATGCCTAAAAATCAAGTGTTTTCGAATGCTAGAACGAAGGGAGGCTATTGAAATCTAACATTCACAACAAGATCTACATAGTTTGGAATGGTTTTATTTTGCTGTGTGTGTTTGTGTTAAAGAGCCCTGACCAAAAGGGAATCAGAGAGCCATGGAGAGGAAAGACAATATTTAAATAGGATTTTTCTACTTGCACCTTTAGGGTACAATCCTGTAAAGATTTAAGTATGTGACTTTTTACACATTGCAGTAGGAACTATTAGCATGCATGAAGTTAACCATGTGCATAAGGCTTTGTGGGATTGGGTCCTTAATCTATCAAAAACAGGTGAACAGGATGATAAAATTTGTATTCAAAATGTTCATTTCCCGTATGCTGTTAGAGAACATTACTCCTATATGCTGAAAGGTGAGAGAATGTGTGTGTGTGTGTGTGTGCGCGCGCGTGTATGTGCCCGTGGCATAAGGCAGATATGTGCATATGAATTGGAATAGGGAAATTACAGGTGTTAAAAAAAATTTGAATGTTTTCCTATCAAACATTTTATCGGTAGATAAATAATTAACTTGTTTCCTATCCCCTAAAAACAATGTTTACGATATAGTCTAGAAATTTCAGCTTTCTTATGGGTGTAATTGTTTCTGAGTTTAATATGTGGATCTTGATAATGCTTGCTAAAAGAACAAAATGACAATCAAAAGCAGGGGAAAAATATTTTGCATTGAAATCAATAGGAACAGCACACCAAATGTAATTAAGTTAATACATAACTGTAAAAAATAAACAGTATTTCAAAACCAGTTATAGCCAAATTATTGCAGGAATTTATGTTAAAGGCTGTGAAACCTCATTGTTTGACAAACTGGAAAAGGAGAAACTACAACTGGAAATATTGGAAAAGGAATCCATTTTTAAAGATGACCATAACCCAAATCCTGGGACCAATCAGCAATGGAATGCTAATTGTGCAATCAGCAACACTTTGCACTGCAGATGTTTTCTCCTACAATCATTTATTTCACTGCATTGACTTGAGGCTTTGTGGCTCTTGTTTTCTCTTCTTTTATTCTCATACCCTCAAAACCTAGTTTTGCATCAGAAGCCTATAGAGGCACATAATGGATTGTTTGGATGCTGCTGCAAACATGCTACTAAAGTCACAGTAGACTTAAAGCCTGCGGGTTTGGTGTTACTGCCATCATTTCTATAGCAGAAACATTAGACTTAATCTCTTCTGGCTGAGCTATTTTATGCCTTTTTGATGGAGAGGAAATCTGCAGTGTGTAGTTTTAGTGGGTACACTTCTTCAACCAAAATTCCTTTTCTCTCTCTAATCTGAAGTAAGTCTAAGAATTGGGTCCATGATCTGTAAATATGAGTTTTGCTTTTTAAAACAATTAACTGATGAATGATGATTGCTACTGACATATCAAAGGAATTTCTTACTGGAAAGTTTAACATGTGCCACTTAGCATTTGAATTAATTTCTTTTGGAAGATAATAGATAAAGTACAAAAGGTGTGTAAGTATTGAAGCCTTTTTTCCAGTTTTTGCAGATACAGAATAATCTGTTGGATTTCGTTGTTCTGCAGTTGCTCATCTTACAGTAAAACAAATCTGAAATCAGAGCAGAGATACACAAGTACAACATAAACAAACCAGAAGTTTTCTACAGTTTGGACACAAATGTAAATATCTTGTTAGACATGTCAGACCAACATGGCAAATCATTTATGCAATCATCGGATGGATCCAAAGTTCCCATAGATGTGAAAGGTAAATATAAATACTGATTACATATATTCCATTACTATACTTTTTCAACAAATGTATCAATTTATCATTGGCTATTAAAAGCTAAATAACTTCAATATATATGTGCTCAAGCTGCAAAAACCAGACATAGTTTTAGAGTGCACTAGATTTCAGGGAGATTTGTTTCCAAGTCTCTTTCATAAAATCAAAGAACTGGATGAGATCTCAAGAGGCCTTCTAGTCCAGACTACTACATTCATGACAGGACTAAGACTGTATTAGACAGTCTAACCTCTTCTTCTGCTTATAATATATAGGGATATTTGCAAAATGTACATTTGGATTGAATTCAGATTTTAAAACCTCTGCCACTCCCTAAATTTAGGGGTGTCCTCCCTAAGGTTAGGGGCAGGTTATAGATTCAGATCCATCTATACTTGATATTTCTGTGGAGGTTCTCCTGGATGTGACCTGTATAGATAGTTTTCAGTTTCACTCACTGTTAACATTGATGTTGGCTCATATTGTTTTGTTCTTTTTGTCTGGAATTTGATTTGGAAAGTTTTTTGTGAAGGTTGTATAGCTTTTATCAATAGGAAAATGTTTGGCTTTTTTGTGATTCTAAAACTGGCATTTGGTGACATTTTCTCTTGTAATTGACAGTTTTTTATATATTTCCTTAAAAGAACAAGCTAGTTTTGTAGTGGTGTTTAATTTGTTTTGTCCAGTCCACAACAGTACACAAAGCGCTCTCTTCACATTTCACTCCTATTTGGGATTTGATTGCTTTCTGTTTGCTTTATGACCTTTGTCCAAATCATGGTTTTGTCCCTAGATAGACCCTGGATAGCTCTTTGCTGATACCTCCACATCGCTTTTCATGAAGATTGTTTTTCTTCTTATCCCCCTTCCCCCAATTCAGCAGTGCAGCAGAAAGATTCTTAGCTCCTTTAAAACTATATACAAATGAATCTTTTGAATTATGTTGCTGCAACACAACTGTCTTCCTGTTGAATAACAGTCAAGTAGTCTTTTTGTTGCTCTTGTTGACATGCCACTGCTGAGTGATTACTAATCTTTACATTATACTGCATGTGCTGACTAACCTTCACATGATTTATAAAAAGCCGCAGCAAAGGTGAATTAATAGAGTAGGACTTCTGTGTTAAAGTGGATGTGATTAGACCTCCGACTAATGGTAGGAAATATGGAATGTAACTGAAGAATTTTCAATCAGAGATGGCTACTGTATCTCACAGCAAGTGAAGATTAAATGTCTGCCAAACCAGAATCAGTACTGTACATTGCAATTGTAGGGTCATAAATGATTTATATTTATAATGATATTTTAAAAGACTGCTAAAACATCAGAATTTGCCAATTCAAGTAATTGTTTAATTGCAGTTCAGCTCTTGAAAGTGATCATTTTTTAAAGTTACATTTTCTGGCTGTAAAATGCACTCTTTCATTTATCAGTGTTGGATTGGGATCTCTTTTATGAAAAGAATAATAACATTCAGAAAACAAAAATCAAGATTCCAACTGGGTGATTGAAGGAGTTGCCTGATTTTTTCCATCACTCGCAGTTAATATTTATAACAGTATTTTTTCTGGGCTACTGTGCATTAGCATTGCTAAGGAATTCAGAGGGGGGGCGGAACTATTCTGTGTTATAGGCGGGGACCAAGGTTGCTTAAAGATTAACGTACTAGGTAAGATTTTTAAGATTACATAATTTAATTAGTAACCAACAGCTGAGAATGCTGAAGGGTGCCATCTTCTCAAATTAGCTAAAGCAACACTTCACTTGGGCTAGATTACTAAACATAGTTATCTCATTTGTAAGCCCTGATGCAGTCCCATGCAGGACAATAAACAGGAATAAGGAGCCACCTTTTGCTCCAGTGTAGCCCACCCAAATCGCTGGTGTCTGCATGAGTTCAGAGATTGGCCACCACTAAGATATTATCCCTTTGCCATCCAGGTGGGCGCAGTGTAAATGAAAGAATTTAGCAAAGAGCCTCCTTTTAGTGTGCTGGCCTGTGCACCAGAGCAGATGTGGGTGGTGAGGATTTAATGTACCAATGGAAGTGGTAGTGCAGACTTCCACCCACCTCAAGGAAAGAAGGGACTAGAACCAAATGATGACAGTCAGAATCATAATCTGGTTCGTGCCTGACTCAATTACAGTCCAGCCTAACAAACGACCAAATAGATGTCTTAAAGGAAATGTATATTTGTTAATGTTTATTTTCATTAGTTAAAATAAAAAATTTGGGACCAGACCCTCTGCTTTACTCCATACGAGTCACTAATGGCATGATGGGGTCATAACTCATTGCCAAGAATGATCATCTTCCGTGGGAGTTGTAGATCCTCAGGTGGCTGATAAGGCCAGTCCTTGAACTACAAGTTCTGTTATGAGACAGATGTTTCCAGGTACAGAGGAGGCTGTTGACCATGACTAGAAGCCAGTCTCCTGACTAATGACATTGGGCCAATGTTGTTGACTCCTGCCTTTCATAGCTTATTCCCCCACCTCTGCAGTAGGTGACACACACATCATTACATCCCCCTGCAGGACTGGAGGAGTAGAAAAAAATCCATCTATCATATTAGGGTAGATGCAGCAAGTGTTATGTTACTGGACTTGAGCCTCAACAAAATAGTGTTGTTTCTGTTTTAACTTGTCTCCTTTTTTTCTCTTGGGTTGGGGGGCCAGGGAAAGATGCTCTCCTTGTCTCAGACATGTGTGACATGGATAATCACTGAAGGTACATCTAGAGAGAGGCACTATTTCGGGATACATCTGGTATCCCAAAATAGCATTTTCCAAGTCTTAGCAACAAGCCCATTATTTCAAAATATATTCGAAATAACAGGCTTGCTATTCAGACGTCCCAGTAAACCTCGTTCCACGAGGATTAAGGGACTTGTTGGAATAGTGCTCTATTACAACATTTGGCACTGTGTAGACAATACCAAATTTCTAAATAGACTATCTTCAAAGAAGCTACACAATTTACGTAGCTCGAATTGAGTAGTTTATTTCGAGCTACGCAGCGCTGTATAGATGTACTGTGACTAGTTTACAAGTGATTCTGTAGACAGATCCTCTTATACGTCTTGTTTTTTTGTAGTTTTTAATAGCTGTAACCTTTGTTTCATTGTATCTTATCCCTAGTTTTTTTGTGTTCTATATGTGTTTCCAGGATATCTAATTTAATGTAGCTATAGAAAGCTTAATGTGAAGAAGTTTCACCTGAATTTCAAAGCTTGGGCAAGCCTTTGTGCATCTCTGTAATGTATAACTATCATTCAGTCAGTACTCATCTACTCTAGCCTCATAGTTGTGCTGATGGACTGTGGTCTTCATCTGGGACAATGCTCCATTGCATGTTTGGCGACTGTGAATTTAATTCTCACTACATTACATTATAATCAGATTTGGCTGGATAAAATTCAGCACCTCAGCCCAGAGCATCAGGGAGTCAATCACCTAAAAGCCTTTGAGGATCTGGGCTCTCTTCTCTAGGTCAGCTATGAATTTACTTTGTGCTGAATGTCCAAAGCACTTGGTGCCCTCAGCTCATTGAATTCTTGGGATCTGAAGGTATTGTGCAGCTATCAGGAGATGCTCAGCACCTTGCAAGATCAGGCTATTTGTGCACACTCAGCCCTCACTCAGGAAAATTCCATTGATTTTAATTCTTTAAAGGACTAAAATAAGGGTAAACATTTGACAATTACCTCAAAATATGACTCCTAATTTTAAAATGAAGCTTAGGATGAGTGACCGTTACATATATTGTAATAAAACCACCTTTTTTTTTGTAAAACAAATTCTCTGTGGGTACATCTAGACTTTGTTGACAGAGGCTGTCGAAAAAGAGCATCTAGACTGCATTATGTGGATCAAAAAAGAGATCTGCTTTGTTGACAAAGAGCGTCCAGACTGCCGGATGCTCTGTCGACAAAAGAAGGCACCCGGAAGTGCTTCTGGCAGGGCATGGGGGCAGCCTTTATTTCCAGGTGCTGCTGCATGCTCTTTGCAGAGACGCGTGCTTAAAGGGAATCCTCCTGGACAGCTGTTGCTCTGCTTCTGCTTCTGGCTTGCCTACCTCCTAGAGGGAAAGCAAAGCTGCTGCAGTTTTTGCTCTGATTGCCCTGCTTTCTCGGACACCACAGCAGTTTATTTTCAGGTTTGGTTTTTTGCTTTGCACTGTGTTTTTGGCCATGGAGCCTGAGCTGCCCCTGGGCAGGAGATGGCCCCACACTGTGATAATGGAAGTTCTGCTGCATCTGCATGAGAGCATCATGGCATTTGCAGCAGAGCTGGATTCAGAGCCCTGCTTTGAGCCCCTCACTCGGGCTGCAGCCCCACTGCACTTGCCCCCAAACTTATTCCTGGAGAGGCGAGTTTGGAGGCTGGACACCAGTTCTGACTGGTAGGACAGGTTTGTTATGCAGCAGTGGGACAATGACCAGTGGCTCTGAAATTTCCGGATGCGGAAGTCCACCTTCCAGGATCTCTGTGCCTGGCTTGCCCCTGCCCTGCAATGCCAGGACAACTGCTTGCGGGCTGCCATCCCCCTGGAGAAGTGCGTCGCTATTGCTCTGTGGAAGCTGGCCACCCCCGACAGCTCTCCAGGGTCTGGGAGGGGAGGGGTGAGGAAGTACCTCTCATCAGCTCACGCAACTCCTCTAATGTCCTGTTATGTGTGTTTGTATTTGTCCCTTTCTGCAGGTGGTGATGGCCATCAATTCGGAGCTGCTTCACAGGACTGTCCACCCTGGAGACCTGCATATCATCTTGGCCGGATTTGCGGGGCTGGGTTTTCCGAACTGTGGTGGCGCACTCAATGGGACTCGCATTCCAATCAGTGCACCACCCCATTGAGCAGCACGGTATATTAATGGAAAGGGCTACTTTTCCACGGTGCTGCAGGCCCTGGTCGATCACCGGGGACAATTCACAGACATTTGTGTCGGGTGGTCAGGCCGGGCACACAATGCCCACATATTCCGGAACTACGTGTACCACAGGCTGGGGCATTCTTTCCGGAGAGGAACTATGCAGTCAGGGATGTGCAGATGCCTATGTGCATTGTGGCCAACGCAGTGTACCCCCTTATGCCCTGGCTTATGAAGCCCTACACCAGCCACCTGGATGCGAGAAGAGAATTGTTTAACTCCTGCCTGAATTGGGCTCGCTTCCAGGTGGAGTGCGCCTTTGGCCATCTGAAGGGAAGATTTAGATGCCTGCTCACTCAGCTGGACATGGGGGAACACAACATCTCCAATGTGGTTATAGCATGCTGTGTGCTGCACAACTTAGTGGAGAGGAAAGGGGAGGCCTTCCTCCCTGCGTGGGGGACAGGGACTGATGTGGAGGGGAGGCACTTTGAGCAGCCCCAGACAGCTGTCATCCGGCAATCCTACCAGCTGGGCTTGAGCATTCAGGAAGCCCTGAGGGAGCAATTCTCCTAAGGAGGCCGATGATTTTCCCCAGGGCCTTCCAAATGAGGGATTGCCCCATGCTTCCGGTGCCTTCCTCCTCAAAACCCCTCCCGGCCCCACATTCACACATGGTACTCATTCATCACACACTAAGAACAGAGACAGGTGTTGGTGAAAAAATGTTTACAGTTTATTTCACTGTTGGTTTTTTTGAAAAACTAAAATACTCTTTTGTTCAAAAAAATAAAGTGTTTGTAAACAAAGTGCTTCCCTCAGTGACTCTCACAGGTGGGAAGGGGGAATGTCAACCTGGAAGGGGGGAGGGAGGCTCAAGGCTGAGGGGGCTGCCTTGATGAAAGATCCCCTGGCACTTTGGCTGTGGAGGCCTTCTCGCACAGGGCTGTGCATGCGGGTGGGGACAGTAGGGGGCTGGGCAGGAGGTGGGGCTGTACCTGGGTCTGGGATGGCAGGGGCTGGTGGGGGGGCAGGGGTTGATGGCGGGGCAGGCTGAGCAGGAGGAGCAGGACCAGGCACGGGACCGGGGAAGACCATGGCCTCCTGGATAGCAGAGCAAATCTCAGTGTGCTGCTGGACAAACTTGTCCAGCAAGTGCCTGCACCACTCTGCCTCTGCCTCCATCCTCCATTCCTTGTCCTGCATCCATTGCAGGACCAAGATGTACTGACGCACAAGGTCCAAATACGTGTGCCAGTGTCGATGGGTTCCCTGCAGCCATCTGGGTGGTGGAGCAGGTGTGGTGCCCTCCTCTTGGTCAGCTGGTCCGGCTGTGGAGGACAAGAAGGAAAAGTCATCAGTCATGCATGCTCACACTTTCCCTGAGAGGGCATGCTCTCCTCCTTCTCAGCAGTCAGTGCCTGTCCTAGGGTCAGAGGATGCTTATGTGCATCTCAGGAAGGCATGGTGTGGCCTGGCCAGCAGCCACAGCCTCCCTGGAGCCTAGAAGGTGTGCAGGCCACCATCCTGCCCCCCTACCCTCCCCCCCCCACACACACACCCCATGGCCAAGCAGCACAGACAAGTTCAGGCCACAGTTGGGGCTCCCGCAGTTTGCTGAGAGGCCTGAAGCTGTGTGGCAATCTCAGGGTCCCCAACCCATGCCTGCACCTGGCATCACTGCCTGCAGAAGCAGGTGGTGCCTCACAGCCATGCTGGTGTAGGAGTAAGACGGCCCTCCCTGAGGGCAGCCATGTGTGTGGCCCCTCCCCCCCCCCAGGCTGTGATCAGCATGACATGTCACAGCACTGCACCATCCACTTTGCTCCCACCTGCCCTGCCCTGTGTGTGTTGGACCCTCACAGCACTCACCTGATGTTCTCTCCCTGGTGTCCGAAGTTGTCTGGGAGGCCTCCTGAGTGTGGGTGTCTAGCTCCTGGGTGCTCCTGGTGCTGTCTTCCTCCTCCTCCTTCTCCTCCTCTTGGAGCTCCTGGTCGTCTGGCTAGGGTCTCACCCTGGAGTTGCGGACTCTGCTGCACAGGAGTCTCCAGGCCAGACTCCACAACCCTCTCAGGAGACAGGGGTTCCTCTGTCCCCAGGATCGGGTCCGGGTCTTCGTAGTATGCACATTAGTGTGCTGTTTCCCCGGAGCGGGAGCTGCACTCATGGGCCCTGACATACCCGTGCCGCAGCTCCTTGACCTTGGCTCTGACTGGGGCTAAGGTGCGGGAGTGGTGGCCTTTTCTTGCCAGGCCATCAGCCAGTCTGGTGTAGATGTCCGCATTCCTCCACCTGGACTGTGGGGCCTGAAGAGCCTCCTCCTCAAACCAGCGCTCCAAGAGGGCTTTTATCTCGGGCCCAGACCAGGAGGGTGCCCAGCATTTGGTGCCCCTGGCTTCCTGCGGGGATGTGTCCTTGGAAGGGCCAGAGGGGACTTAGAGGGCTTGTCCCTGGGACATGGCTCCGAGTTGCCTGACCAGAAAGAGCAGCGCAGTCTCAGGGTACTGGCTGGAGCTGGTTTGCTGCCAGAATGCTAATCCTGGGTGCCTGTGCCTTTTAAAGATGGCTACAGGCAGGAACAATAGAGTTGAAAGCTGTGGCAGGAGTGTCCACCAGGGCTTCTTCCTGGAGGCCTTTATTGTCAACATAAATTCTTCCCCATGTCCACATTTATCTTTTGTCAACAGAACTCTGTTTACAAAGGCATTATTCCTCATAAAATGATGTTTACCGCCATCGACAAAACTGCCGTGTTCTGTCGACTTACTGTCAACAGAACGCGGCAGTAGTGTAGATGCAGGTATAGTTTTTCGACAAAAGTCCACTTTTGTCGACAAAACCCTATAGTCTAGAAACACCCTGTTAGTTTCCAGGATGGTAATAACAGAACATGACTGCATCTATCTGCACAGAGCTCAGTAGATGCATGTTCATGCACTAGAGCTGAATTACAGAGGACAGGACTATACCCAACAGTAACTTTTCAGATGTAGTTTAATATGGGCACTAGGGATGCAATAGTGTAGCCGATTAACCAATAACAAAAGCTTATATGTTAATGCCATAGACTACATGCATTTCTCTCCCCCACCTCACCAGTAGTTTTTTTTAGCAGTCTGGACAGCAGACTGGCTCAGCCCTGGCTTGGGACAGGTCCGGGATCTACCCCTGCTGCAGCTCTGCTTTTAAAGTGTATTAAGAGCCGGGCAGGCAGGCAGCTTGGCTCAGTCCTGGCTCACACTGGGTCTGTAACTTACCCCCACTATGGTTCTGCATTTAAACTGTATTAGGAGCCAGGTGGACAGGCAGCCTACCTCTATTCCAGCTAGCATCAGGTCCAGGCACTCAGACCTACCCTCCCCCCCCCCCCCCCCCCCCCCCCCCCCCCCCCCCCCAGGCAGGGGCTGCTGCCACTCCTCACTGCTGCCTCTATATCAGAGACAGCAGTACAGGGTTACAGGCAGCTGGTCTGTGAGGGGAGCTGGTTTTTAAACTGACTCCCCTCACGGACCAGCTCCTGCCTGGCACCCCATGCCGCTGCCTGTGATACAGAGGCAGCAGTGCAGAGTGGCAGGGGGCTCCTCACGTGTGAGACCAGAGTGCAATATCAGCTGGCCTCACACACCCAGGGACTATAAAAGAGTCAACTAACTATTAAGAATTCATGAGGTTAACCGACTATTCAATTAATGGATATTTAACATCCCTAATGGGCACTTGGCATTGTAGATACTGAATTTTTTAGTCCTGCAATATTTCTTTCAGAAGTTTGCTTTTTATTTAAATGATTGCCAGAACATTTGTTTGCATTGGTCACCTGAATTTTTTCAGTGGTAAATGACGGGTTGGCCTGTCTGCCGGCACAATAGAATCTCTTGTGCTTGTGCCCTATAGTAACATTTCCTCCATATGAAAGAAAGCAGCAGCCTTCATAGGGTGCCTATGCACCTTCCTCATGCAGATGAATGTGAAGGGTTGAGCAGCTGTTGAAGGATTGATGACATAATAAGGCCAACATTTAATGTACCCTATCCAGTGTCAGATATATACCTGCTATTGTTTATCCCTGCTGCAGGGCAATAGACTAGGAGGGAGATGGTGACTCTCAAAATTGTCCTAGGACAGTGTAACACGCTACTTCATTTTCTTGTAATTGTTGGTCATGCTATATGAAGATACTTGGCTTGCTACCTCTTTCTACTATGAACAGGAGTGAAAGCCTGCCTTTTTGTTATTGAGGATCATATACCTTATCCCATAGATATGCCCGCATATATACTCTCAAAGTGATCATCCCCGGAATAACATTGCCTCATGAAAAAAACAACAAATGGTCTGATAGCACTTTATAGACTAACAAAACATGTAGATGGTATCATGAGCTTTCCTGGGTTATGCCCACGAAAGCTCATGATACCATCTACATGTTTTGTTAGTCTATAAAGTGCTGCCAGACCATTTGTTGTTTTTTTCTGTAACAGACTAACTCGGCTACCCCCTGAAGTTTCATTGCCTCATGCAATCTTCTTATTGACTTGTACTACAAAGTTTTTCCTGAAAATACTGTATTTCAATGACAACTTAAGATGTCCGGTACTGATATCACAATAAGACCATTGTAGAAACTGGGACTGTGAGGGGCTTTCACTAGTTACTACAGGGGAAGCATTAATTATGCTGATTGGAAGTAGGTACTTGGGTTTTACAGTGTCTTTAGTTTTGCATTCCTTTTTTCCCCAGGAAGCTAGAATCGTATCCATGGTTACCGCTTCAAAGATATTTTGCAGCACATACAAAGCAAGTTGGAAATTTTGACTAATGTACTTTCAGTGCTGGTTTAATTCAGGGCTGATTAATTTCAGGAAATTACATTCCCTCACTATAAATTATGCTATACTGCCTCTCTATTAAATCTACAGGTTTTGCTTGTGTTTTTCACAACAGATGTCTATTTTTAATTTAACTGCCTTCTACAAATTAAAATATTATACCCAGCTTGTTGTCTATTAATATATGTTTAAAATATTATTGATTTAAGCATTATATTTTAGTAACACATTGAAATAATAAATAAAAGCAAGCAAAATGAAAAACTGTTCAATATTTACATTTACAAATGTTCAAGAAGTTTATAGACACAATCTTGAACACTTTCACCTATGGAACTACTTAAATTCCTGCCACAGCTGTTAAAATTCAGTAGCTAAATTAAATGGAATTTCATACCCACAACTAATTCATTTAAGAATAATGGGCAAAACTCATTTCTGATGTAATTCCAGAGAAGTCAGAGTTCCACCAGGTATAAATTTAACTGAATGTTTGTAGACCTATAAAATGCTTCTCAAAATAAGTCCCATGCACAGGTAAAATACCTTCAGACCAAGTTTGGTGCTTCCATAAATGGCATAATGGTGCTTGATCCTGCTGTGAGGGCAGGGGACTGGACTCGATGACCTCTCGAGGTCCCTTCCAGTTCTCGTGTTCTTTGATAACTCTGCACTAAATTACATGTCACACAATCCCATTCATTTCATTCGGAATACATGGAATATTGAATTCATATATATTTTAGTGCAAATCAAAAGTTACTCCAGTGAAATCAGTAGCATCACTTTGATAAATGTGTCTGGTTTTTAGAGTCATGTGCACAGCTCAGCATCAAATTGTCCTAAAAGGTTTAATTTTGGAGTCTTTTTACATGCCGTAGCCCTTCCACACTGCTGTCACTTTGTTTTTTAACAATGGTCTCAGACATTCCATCTTTCCTCCCATAAAGTGCCTCTTAGAATACTGTTGCAGTAGAGTTGTTAATTGCAATATGGATGAAAGTTCTTTTTTTAATTTCATCTCATGTCTAAAATCTATAATGTGCCATTCACTCTAGCTATCAAATTTTGATGTGTGTGTGTGGGTAAGGCTGAGGACAGCTGGTGACCATATCCAGGAACTGTGTATTAAAAAAAATCAGAAATTTTAATTGTAAAGAACATAAAGTTCAGCCATTGCCTATATATAATTAGTCAGCTAGAGCTAATTGGGAATACATTATTCTGTGAATTTAGCATTTTGTTTACAAAGTGCTTATGAGCTGATCCTGTTTACTGCTAATATATTTTCGGAATAATTGTGAACAAATTTAAGCTATGAGAGGAACAGCCATTTCTGAAATATTCATGGGACTATCAACTATTTCCAGAGAGTGTTAATAGCAGAGGTTTGATTCAAATTCTATAACCATTCAGAAATAGAATGTACGTCCATGTGCAGTAGTTAGATATTTCATCTGTGTAAGTCCACATGCAGTGTTTAGATATTTGATTTGTTCACAGGTGCAGGAAGTAAGAGTGCAGTGGCTGCTGCAGCACCCACAGGTTTTGGACATCCCAGCCAAATGTCCCTGCTGCCAAGAGTTCTAGCCGTCCCCACTGTTTCCTGCATGAGGACTCTGCTTCTAGACCTGGGTCCTGCTTGGTTGCCATCTCCATGCGTAAGGTCTCAGTCACCTGCCCTGGGTCCTGCTCAGCTGCTGGCCCCACTGCCAAGTCCTGTATGGAGAGTCCCGCCCAGCTGCTGAGCCCAGAATCTTTGCTGCTAGCCCCCCATGTGAGGTCCCAACTACTAGCCCCAGCTCTAAGGAGTGGTAAGGGGTGTTGACAGAGGTAAGCAGGGGTGCCAAAAACTGTTCCCACACACTGGAGCTGTTCTGCTATTAATATTGCATTCAGTGTTACATACAATATTATTGTAAGCTGTGTATTATTTGTGTGTTTCTGTCTAGAGTTATAATTAAAGGTTAATGACTAGATTTGTCTCTGGCATATAAGGAGCTGTAGTTTTTAAGGCAGCAAAAATTTTTAGAGTGGTCAGGTTCCTTTGGGGCTTACTCATACACATTTATCACCAAGCATAAGGTTACTTTCTCACATAGTCCCATTGAACTCAATGACAATGTTCATGGCAGTAATTGCATTCAGGACTAACCCCATTAACTGTTTTTTCTGTATGCATAATGGCTGTTTGCTGTAAACAACAAAAATAAAAAATGATCAGTAACTGAGGTTGGAGTTTTGGGATGTAGTGTAAAGTTGAAAAGGGAGATTTCAATGAACTGTGATTCTTTTTCTTTCCAAGGCTGTGTGCTGATTTTTGCAGCATGCAGTCTTCCAGGATGTCTGAACACCATATAGTAGTTTAGTGCTCTTAAAATTTCTTAATGTGTTCATTTCCCAGAAAGACAGGATGGAATTATGCCAAAGCCATTCTTAATACTTATTTTCCTCTTCAGTATGAAGTGCTGTGTTATGTACTACTGCAAGATTCTTCCAAGAGATTCTCATATTAGTGTACTTCACTTTTCTGTCTGTGTAATAGCTGTTTTTTCTAACACATGAAGCATATACAATTACACCAAACCTCTGTTAATATTTTTAGATTCTTCCCCTTTCCCTCAGCTCCAGGTCTTTTCAGTGCTGGAAGGAAGAGAGGATTGATTTCTTCTGAAACAGGAGTTATCTAAATACACTACAGAATGGGAGGTATACGAACAAAATGAGACAGTTACACAACCCCTCCACCATTCTACCAGCTACTTTGCATCTGTATTCATGCAAGAGGCTGTATGATTATAAGTTAAAAATATTAACTGACATGTCTGTACTTTGGATCAGAGATTTGAAATCTGGTAAGAGGTTGGCCTAGTGCTGCGGATGGACATTTTTAATTACCCATGCGAAACTCTACCCAAATCTCAATTTACACATGCTCAGTAGAGATGTGTTAGAGTTTGGCAGCTAAATTTTCTGAAGATTCCATCTGCTCTGCGTGTGCTCCATCGTATCACAATTCTATGCACATACTAGACAGTGTATGTGCCATCCTTACAAAGCAACTGAGCATGCTCCATGGTCGGATGAGGAATGGAGGACTGTTCAAGGTTTTCCCTGCAATTCCTGTGACATAATGCCAGACACCAGAAATGAAAGCTCGACTCAAATGCAGAGAGGTGAAGAACATTCCTGGGAAAAGTATAGCAAAAGACAGAGGGTTAGAAGCAGAAGTTAGGAGGGGAAAACAGTGATCCAGCAGGGCTTTCTCTCTTTTCCCCCACCTCTTCTTTCCCCACCTGGTCCCAATAAGAGGAAGCTGCATACCTAGCTCTTACCATTTAGAAGGAGTTCTTGAACAAACAGATGCTGAACAGATGGACAGAGAGATGCACATTTCTAAAATATAGATAAATACAGTGAGGGACCAGCAAAGTACTAAAAAGGCTGCAATTTATGTTTGGTATTAAATATATTAGCATGCAACTTTTCAACACTGGGTATAATGAATTAAAAATATTCCCTTAGGATATGTCTACACTTGCACTGTAGTTCGAACTAGGGATGCAAATGTAGGCATTCGAAATTGCTAATGAAGTGGGGATTTAAATATCAAAAAATGAGGAGTAACGTTAGTTCGAACCAAGGGGTTTGGTTTGAACTACCGCGTCCCGGCGCGCACTTCCTGGTTCGAATCAGCTATGATTCAAACTAGCGCACCAGCAAGATCATGCTAATGAAGCACGGGATATTTAAATCCCCGCTTCATTAGCAATTTTGAGTGCCTGCATTTGCATTCCTAGTTCGAACTAGGGTGCAAGTGTAGACATACCCTTACTTACAATCACAGGAGCAGTGCATCTTATTCCTCATGAATTAAATGTATTTGCCTCAATATTTTCCTCAATATATAACATCCAATAGCCTGGTGTTTAGAATATTTTTGTAATGTAGATAAAAAAAAAATCTACAGATCTCACTGGTAAATCTGAATTTATGCTTCCTCACATTTTATTATGAAAGATGAATTAGAATACCGGTATCTAAAATGAGTTACATTTTCCTGAGTTAATATTTAACTTGAAAACTGATTTCATTTTCAAGATTAGGGCTGAGAAAATAATACAAAAAAGTATTAGCAAGGGTTCGTGTAGAAAAAAAAGTCTACAGAATCTTGTTCATGTTTGCTACCTCTTTTATTATTTTTACACAAATATTAATGAATGTGGAATATTGTTAATGAGAATGGTTGAAGAAAGGAAAATATGTGACTACACATACAAATATTGCATGCTTATTGACACTGAATGAGTTTGCGAGGCCATCATGAAAGTTGATTGTGTGTCATCAACACAAGGAGCAGAAACAACCTTCTGATGAAGATAACTATAACGCTCCATAAATCCCACATTTTGATTAGCAAATGTATGAAACAATTTTTTCAGTGAGTAGTGTGTAAGCTATTGATTAGCTGAAAGAGATTTCTACCCACCCTGGTAAATAGTTTCTAGCAACAAACTAGAGATTAGATAGATAAATAAAGCTAATCATGAACAGAAAAAAGGGTGAGATTAATTGCATAACTTGACTTGCTATTTGTGAATAGTTCACTTACTCCTGTTTCAGATCATCCCCCCTGATTTCAGGTTTTGAAAGTGTTATCTAATGAAGCTTTATGGCTACAACTTTGGGCTGATTAAATTTCATAATCCTCTTGTTGTGCAGGTCCCTAGTGCTCCCCACTTTTTATTAAGCATGGCATCTAATGAAGTTCCTGCAGTGTTGCTAGGCAATTATTACTTACAATCTGAAATGAAGCTGTGTTCCAATCCATTTACATTTATGTTCTGAAACGAAATGATTAATGTGGGCTTTTACACATTTTTAGGTTTAATTTTTCAGCCTAATGAAACCATAAATTTCAAGCTCTCAAAAATCTTCCTATCTCTTATTTAATTCAGTATATAATTGAGACCATGCTTTCACTACAGATGGAGAGGCCTTTCTAAATTTAAATTAATTTGGGATTTATCTGAATTAATAGATTAAATGCTACAAAATTTGGTATTTACCACGCTTAATTTTAGCCTTCAAATTAATAATGTGATTTTTTTTAATTTCACAGAATTAAAATATTTTCAAAAGAGCTATCAGTATATTCCTCTTGTACTGTATTCACTAAAGGATATGTGCTAAATGCAAGACAATAACAGTTGGTACAAAAAGTCAGCTACATTGACATAAACATCTGGTACAAAACACCGAATATCACTTTTAGTTCAAGCATAATATCTGCAAATAACTAAAACCTAATATAAACATGACATTTTTCCTTCCTTTCCTCCTATACCTCCCCATCAGGAATGAACAGTCTCCGAGACCACATCTCTACTTGTGTCGAAGATCAATCTTCTGGAATTTGATTTAACAGATTTATTTAAGACCCGCTAAACTGAACACTATGGGTAGCTCCAGCTTGCAAAGGTACTTCTGGCTACCTTATTTGCACTATATTGGAACTCTCTCACAGATCTTTTGTGATGGTGTTGAAATGTGCCACAAGAATTATCCTATGATGACTATAATGGCAAAATCCTTAGCACCATCATACTAGTCTGACAGACACTGATGAAGTAGAAAAGGAGTCCTCATTAAATAGATGTTAAAAGGTTAAACACGGTCTCCAACAAAAAAAATATATTTATTGTGAAACAGAGTCTTCAACAGTATCACAGATTATAAATGTATTAAGAAGCTTGTAAATGACAACCACTGGTTAGCCATTAGTCAACCACAATGCCTTTCCTCAGGGTCAAATTTTCCTATAAGGCCAGACCTGAGAATGTAAGATTTGAAACAGGTGCCTGAGTTTTCAACTCTTACATATGTGGCAAGGTGTATTGCATCAACAATGGTTTATACATTGATTCCCAACAGGAATATGTCTAGGAATAGGAATTAGTGTTCATTTCATCAAACAATTCTCAGGACTGGTAAGTTAGTTATGTCATCAAACTGTCTCACTGCTTGCTGCTCATGGTGCTAGATATCAGAGATATTGCTGTAATGATTAAAACTTCCAAATAGTTTTATTTAGAATAGACAAAAGTAACAGAATGCATTAATTTATCTGTGCTCTCCCCAGTAATTCTTTGACAGGCACTTGTAGCCAGGCATTGGAGGGTAGTTATCACTTTAATGATTAGAGGTTTCACCATTGATGCTTGGCAGATCCCTTTATAACTTCTCAGAAATTCAGAATTGTGTGTCAAAACCACACTTTAGAAACACTTTTTTTCCAGCAAATTAAGGAAATGAATGCATAACCTAGAAACGTTAATGCACTCTACATGGCTCCTTTCCCGAGATTGGTCAAAAATATTAGGCTGCATTAATGAACTACTATAGATCAGCTGATATACGGGCTGCTCCTCTGGCATAGGATTTGAAGGCACAAAATGTTGGCTGCTAAATAACTAATTACACCTACATGCTCTCCTTGCTAACTTACACTGCAAGTATATATTTTTAAAATCATGCCCCACAGTACCCTCGCTGTCTTGCATAATTATTAGTGCTTATATTCCACTTGTGTCCCATTGCAAGCAAAAACGTCAGGCCATGTCCTCAGCAATGGAGCTATTTTACTGTAGCTACAGAACTGGCCCTGTTACCATGGGTGTACCTGTCAAATTTTGTGCTAAATAGGTTGAAATTTAGCCCTACATATGTTTCACAGCTGACTGACTTGGAGAGCTTAGAAAACAATAAAGAGAGCTCATTAAAGCTTTTGTCCACTTTTCACTTTTAATGAATATTCCCTCAACAGAGCTTGAATAATACAGACAAAAAATGAGCAATTTGTTATGAAAACTACAGCGATAATATAGTTACGGCTGCAAATAACTGCTATTAAATGCGATTGTTTTGATCTAATTCTAGACGACTCAGATCTCATGAAAGACTTTGAATACGTGAAAATGAATTCCTCTATGTAATGTGAAAATGGATAGCTTTCACAAAGGCAGCTTTGGAAGTTTCTGCCATAAGTGAGTAAGTGAGAAGATGTTCTTGTAGGGATTTTTGAATTTTAATAGGTCAAATGCTGAAAAAAATGATAATTCAAAAAGAAAGCATTGTTCTCCAGCTTAAAAATATGAAATTTTATACAATTAACAAAATTATCAAAAAGAATGTAGGGCATAAGAGGTCATCTTGTCCATATTCCCCGTGCTGAGGCAGGACCTAAATATTCCTAGACCATCCTTCACTGCAGTGTTTCCTGTAAGCTGTGCACTTGTGTAAACATTCAGGAGAGATTCAAATGCCACCCAGCTAATTAGCAGAGAACCCACAGCTAGGTTTTTGTTTGTTTGTTTGTTTCTACTGAGAGTGCATATTCGTACATACCTTAGTGTACATTAAATTATTCTGCACATGGATGGAAAGTATTAAAGGGAACGTTGCCTGACTCGTGTTATGTCCCCACTTTTCAGAAAAGCTTCTAATGATGGAGAGTCCACAATCTCCCTTGGATAGCTATCTTAATAGTTAGAAAGTTGTCCCTAATCTCTTATCTAAATCTCTCTTGCTGCACACTAAGTCTATTACTTCTTATCCTACTTCCCGTGTATGTGGTGAACAATGATCACCTTCATCTTTAGAACAGCCATTAGCATATTGGAAGTCCATCAGGTCCCCCCTCAGTTGTCTTTTTCTCAAGGTTAAATTTGTGCTGGGTTTTTAAATCTTTCTTCATAGATCAGTTTTTTTGAAAACCTATTGTAGTTCTTCTTTATACTCTCTTCAATTTGTGCACATCTCTCAAGCAATATCTAACAATTTATTAAACATCTGTCAGGGATGATCTAGATGATGCTTGGTCCTGCCCTGAGTGCAAGGGACTGAACTTGATGTCCTCTTGAGATCCCTTCCAGTCTTAGTATTCTATGATTATTTCTTTGAGTGTTATGAAATATTCTTTCAGATAATATCATTAACATTCACACAAGTAACAGAACAAACTAAAGAACCACCAGTTTTGAAGGAGCTATGCAATTATCAACTGATTTTGCCACACTTACAATTGGAATTCTTCTTAATCGTTCAAAGGCTTGTTTCTACTGTGATTACAGTAGCTCTCTCAGAGTGGAGATTTTCGGAAGTTTCTTTGCCACAGTCTAATTCTTTCCTTTATCTCAGCAGTACCAGTTTGTCACCTCAGATAGGTGTGCTTCTGATACTGTTCCTGTCAATTACAGAGCTCTCAAGAGCTTTTTATAGGGCCCCTTGCTCTTATGATGTAGGTTATTATTTCTAAGCAGATGATACTGTGAATTATTTATTTATTTTTTGGAAAATGCTCTCTTTTTATTTTATCCTTTCTTAGTGAAGTTAACAAATTGGATGGCTCAGGATGTTTTTAAAATAAATACCATGCAAGTAGGAGAAAATCATGTATGAAAAGTTTTGTATAAAATTCAAACATAAAAAAAGATGAGAAATCCATAATTAAGACTCTTACCGGAAACTTCTCTCTTCCCCCACACACATATTTCTTTTGATGAAGTCCAGGTGGAAGCAGGTGCAACTCAATGATAGTTTGAATGAGAATTCTGCTTACTTACATGCTGGCTGAAGTTAGTTCATTATAACACGTATTATATATTTATTTTTATAGATAGATAGATAGATAGATATAGTGCACAAAATGTAGTGATAAAAATAACATCACAGGACATTTTGGACAAAAACCAATTTAAATACGACATCTGGCTTGGCTGCCTTATTCTGCATCCATGAAGACTTTGAGTTTAAGGTGCTTCAGCCCGTCTGCTCTAACCCAATACCCCCCTTTCTCCCTTCCTTCTCCC
>JANRFK010001234.1:56330631-56347531 GCA_030068395.1 Apalone spinifera | reverse complement strand
AAAAGGGAGCTGACAATAAAAAGGGCCCAAAACCTAGTATGCTTCTGGAAGAAGACAGAGTTATACTGGTTATGAACCTTCACTAGCAGGAATCAGTTGCTTTTATAATAAAGGGTGAGTTTATACTTTGTAGAGCCCCATACAAGTCCAGGGCCCCAAGCTACTAAAGAGGCTGCTGAATGGAGAATTACCTTTCCCCCATAATTTCTGTCAGAGACAATGAAGATGAACTGTGAGATGAGAGCTTTGAGGCTCTCTGAAAAGCAGGATCCCAACATGGGCACTAGCTTGTATTTATGCCCAACTAATTTCAGATTCAGCCCTTTTTCAGTTTCTATCCTATATAATTTCTGACATAGTTTGACATATTGAAGATAAAATACTGCTGTAGCCTTCATCTATGAATTTAACAGTTAAATCTTCTTTTTACTATTTTTAGATTTATACTCAGTAATACACTTATCACTAAGAATTTTCAGAGCATATGATTTCATTCCTGCATTCACTGCCTGGTAATCAACACATTGGGTAAAAGATTACACTTTTTATATGTACAATATAACATGGCTTGGCACTTCATAAAGAACTGCTATTGAAAGGCATTCTAACTCCTTGTTTCATGGGATTTGCTGATACTGGCTTTCCACCTTCCATTTTAAAACATACTGTACTTTATGACTTCAAGGCTTTTAACGATCAGGTTTCATGGTTGCAGAACTCACTTCCAGTTGAGAGTGCTGCAGTCTGAAATGCAGTGCTAGTGTTCTTATTTGACTTTTTGACTCATGAAAGTATCAGTTCATTTACACCATTTCTAAAGTGCCTGGAGATAAGCTGAGATGAACAATGTGTTTATAGGGTTTGTTTGGAGAATTTTGTAAAAAGTAGTTGAGACCGTATTGAATAGCTGCAGCTACTACAACCGTCTGTGCACTTGTAGAATACCAGCTTCATAGCTATCTGTAAACATTGCTAGTGCTTCTCAGAATACAGCCCCAGCAAATAACTTAAAATAAATAACACAACAACACAGGGCCTGATCCAAAGCCATTTCAGTCAGTGGAAAGACTCCCTTTTCCTCCAAGGGGCTTGAGATCAGGTCCTTATAAAGCCCACTTGTCTATAGCAGCCTTAGGGTTTGTATAGCACCTAGCACAACAGAGCCCTGAATGGATGCTACTGCCTTTCAAATAATAAAATAATAAATGGCAAACAAATATTTAAAATTGAGCATGCAGTGCAATTTTTCATTATTAATTGAAATTTAAATGAATATCTGGATATTTTTATTACCATTAACAGAAACTAATAAAGATACATCTATATTTCAATTATTACAAAATGCTTCAGAGCATTTCTTGCTTCAGAATTACATGGGGGAAAGGATGTTTGGCAGATACAAAATGGCAGATAATCACTTATCTGTCCCTCCCCATTTATCTGTCATCAACTGCTTGAGTTAGAAGGAGAGAGCTATGAGTGTAAATTGTACCACAGAGTGAAAACGGTAGCCAATACCACCTACACATTTGTATATTTTAACTTACTTTTTATTATACTTGACATACAGTTTTTCTGACTAAAGAATTAAATGAACACAGACAAAGAAAGGTAGCTGTTGGCTAGAAGCCATCAAGGGCCTATCTTCTTTTTCATTTGTTGTTAAATAAACTGGTGAGGCACAGTAGGCATAAGATATTTTGTCCTCGTGGTCTCTGCTTGATTTTTGCTTTTGTTTTCTAGCAATGGGGATTTTTTTGCTTTTGTTTTTTTAGCGGGTTCCGATAAGATAAAATGAAGATGGCAGCGAATAGCTCTGCTGGATGCTTTCTTTTGTGTTCAGCTATTACTTACCTATATAGGGGGGAAAAGAAATACAATAAAGACACATGACTTTTATTTTTATGTTCTAATTGGGGAGAGAGTTATTCAAAGAAAACAAGAATAAACACTTCATCTGGTTGTTGTTGGGTTTTTTTTTTTCATTTCAATTATTTTAAAATGACTATTAAAATACGACTACTTCTGACATTTTGAAATGGCACAACTCCCATTAACTTCAATGGGCATAGAAATAGACCCTATTTACTTACTGGAGTATTTCTTAGCATCTTAAATACATCTGTAATTTTTTTGAGGTTTACAAAAGTGCTAGAGAATATTTGTAAAGTCTAAATTCTGTTGTAGCAAAACAGGAATGTGAAGCAAACACATTGCAGATCCTACATACTTTGCCCCCAAATGAGTACACATGCTTAACATCAGCCCTGTGCATCTGGCTGCCATATTCCTCACAAACTCCCAAAGCCATAGAAAACACACATCACTAATCTCTGACTATTGGTAAGGGATATTGGTAGAATTTCCACTTGGTTACTGGTACGCCAAAATGGAATAAACCTCTGGAGTAGATGCCAGTTTTAGGCACAAGGTTTGGTGAAGTATCTTGCAGTACAGGCAGGGAAATATATAGCTTTGTATACCCATCATCAGGAAGAGTGAGACATGGGTCTTCATCCAAAAAAGGTAACAGGCGGGAGCTAAGAAGCTAAAGTGTACACTCTTACAGCATGTTTACACTAAGAAATTATTTTTTTAAAACTTATTTTGAAACAATAACTACCAAAATAGTTATTTCAAAATAGCATGTCCACACTATAGGGAAGCCTCGAAATTAGTCTGAGACAGAATCCCTTAAGGTTTTACACTTCTACACTGCAGGGCAAAAGTTGAATTAAGCTACACAACTGATGTTGCTAAGGTCGCATAGCTTGTTGAAATAGCTTAATTCAGCTTTTGGTGCTGTCTATACAGCAGAAACTCAAAGAAAGAACACTCTTCCTTCCACTTCCCTTACTCCTTATAAAATGAGGGTTACAGCAGTTGGAGTAAGAAGTCCTCCAGCTCACCATTATTTGGAAATAATGACTTGCAGTTAGACACGCTCTTAATGTGGATGCACTACCTCAACTTAGAGCCCCAGGAAGCACTGAAGAGAAATTACTTTGAATGACTCTCGGTAGTAGTTATTTCGAAATAGCAGCAGTGGAGTGTCCATACTACAGCTACTTCAAAATAACTATTTTGAAAAAAGTGTTATTCCTCGAGAAAAGCAGGAGTTATTATTTCAAAATAACCAATCCCTTATTTCAAAATAACGGGTTTGGTAGTGTGGTCACTCCGCTTGTTATTTTGAAATAAGGGGAGTTATTTCAAAATAACTCCCTAATGGAGGCCAGGGCTTAGTGAACCACAGAATATAGGAGCAGATACAGTTAAACTCACAGCCACTTCTACATAGCCCAAGAAATGTTCAATACATTAAATAAGAAGCTAAAACCAGCACTTTTAATGTCTTCCCTTCATTTAATTAGCCACCCAGAATCTTTACTTTTTCATTCAAAGTAACCGCATAAGTTAAAATAAATTTAAAGCCCATCAAAGACATTTTAGTTAAGTTATATTTAAATGCAGGACACTAAATACTCATTACCACTTATCTGATTTTGGAGAAGGAAGCAAACATCTAAACTGTATGTGTAATATAAAAAATAAAATTTTCATCATTAAAGCTGGACAATTAATATTAAAAAGAATCTGCAAATATTTGTTTGATTAAAAACATGGAATACCTTGAAGGCTATTGACAACCCCTTTTTGTTGTCTTTTGCAGACATTTATATAACCAAAAAAGATATTCAGCAAAAAAAAAAAAAATTGTGAAAATGCCACAGATATTTATGCGCAAATGACTATATTTGTTCAAGTGTTCATGGCAGAATATATCCACCCAAACAAAGGGTCACAACAGTGCATGGGTAGTCAGATCAGTCAGAGTGGGAATCAGGCCAAGTTGGGTACTGGGGGAAAACCAAGGGTCAGGTGTCATGAGACAGACAGGGTCAGGTTACCAAGCAGTAACCAGTGGGAAAACCCTCTGTAGTTAGGCATCAGTAGGCAAGCAGATGCCAGAATCTGGTATCTCTCATGGGCAGGTTCTGATGCAAGACAGACAAGCTGTCTATATGTTGTTCAGGCAACTCCCTATCATGCCTTTCTGGCTTAAGTAATGGTGCCAGCCAACCAAGGGGCTGCAATAAGGTGCCACTAAGGTCCTGCTAGGCGATACAGCCTGCTAGGCCCAGCTTCACTGGGTCCTTCCACAAGAGGCCAGCCTAAGTACACTGCAGTCATGTGGAGGTAGCAGTAGCCTGGCTCTCCTATGGTCTCAGGTTCTAGCTCTTCAGATTCTTGTACACACATCACTGTGCATATACTCAAATTAGACACATGCATACATGTTCTTGACTACTGATAATATATTCCAGACTTTGGTAAAATATATAGGTATTCATTTCATTCTCTGTTGCTCCTGCCCTTTACCCAAACAGTTTCCATTTTCAGATTTGGAATGCTGTAAGAATACATAGTTGTCTTACTTACCTTATATCTTCTTTGATTTTCTTAATCTTTTCTCCATTGATCTACAAACCTTTCCAGTTGTTTGTCTGATGTGGTAAATTCTTCTTTAGTTTTTTTATATGAATCATCTTTACATCACATATTCTGTAAAATTTGAGAGTTAGTTTTAGAGATTTAGCATCCTATTGCTTTCACTCAGCATAAAATGAGTATACAGCCTCTGAAGTCATATGAAATTAGGTTCTTAACTATCTAGTCCTCTAAGGCCTGCCAGTTCTTAATGTCTGTAATTAACACAGTACATGTAACTTGGTCCTTGATCTTGATTACCACTTTTAAGATTTTGATAAGAAAACACTAGTTGGCTCAAACTGTAATTTGTCCCATTTTCCAGCATGTAAAATCTGCCACACAGAAGAAAAATAAAGCAGTAGAGGGAGAAGCCAACCACAGGAGCCCCTCTGCTGGTATCCACACTTCCCTGGACACCATGCTGCCTCAAAGTGCAGAAGCAACGGAGCTGTCTTTACAATTTACCAGGTTGCAAAATAATTTTTCAGCATTGCTTAAATGTAGCTGCAACTAAGCACAATCCTGACCTGAGGTTATGGGAAGGATTAGAGAGAGGATTCTTTGGCAAACTTACAGCTGACTCAGCTTACATAAAACTTATTCATTTCTGCCCTTGTGATCTGTTTATATTGGCTCACATTTTCAAGACAATTTTCACAAGGAAATGAGATAGTATCTTTCTTTTAAAATGAAACCTGAAAATCTTCTTCATATGTGTAATGTACTCAAATCAGAAGGAATTGTCATGAAGGCCTTTCCATGGCCTAACCAGCTTTGGATAGTTTTTGCTTGGGAGATAGGTCAAAATTCATTAGCCATAATCCTATTTATAGCTCGCCATAACTCCCCCACCAACCCTTATGTTGTGGCAGGGGACAAATTGCCATGGTGGCACAATACTAGCATTTCTAGTTGGAGTGGAGAAGGAAGGGAAATTTAATGCCCCTAGCTTCAGGTCTCAGAAAGTGAGTCTTTTTAGAAGATGGGAGAATTGGATCTAAGGAGCAAGACAAAGATGAATAGAAGTATAAATCCACTAGTTATCAAGAAAAGAGATCTAATAATAGATGACACCAAGAAGGCTCGGGCGTTTAATGCCTATTTTGCTTCCATCTGCAATAGAAATGTTAATTATAACCCAATGCTTAACTTAATTAATATTAACAAAGAGTGAAGGAATGGGTTAAAGAATACAATATATAAATAACTTAGTTGTATTTAAGTTGGAAGAAATTGACAAAATGTATCCTGGAGTACATCAAGATCTAGCTGAACCTATCTCAAAATCATCTTTTAGAACTTCTGGAGAACAGACTAGGTCCCTGAGGAATGGAAAGGGCAAAGTACCTATCTTCAAGATGGGAAGAAGGAAGCCCAATAAAATTATAGTTCAGCAATCTTAGCATCAGTACCCGAAAAGATATTGGAAACAAACTATTAAACTATCAACCATTTATCACTTAAAGAATCATAGGGTAATAAGAATTAATGTGCATTTCTCAAGAACTCATGTCAAACCAATCTAATTTCCTCCCTTGACAGGGTTACTGGTTCAGTGGATGAGAGGAAGGAGTAGATATACTATAAATTGATTTTAGTAAGACTTTGACAAAGTAGCACAAGAGATTGAGGAGTTTATGAGAGTGACTGTCTTCCAGGGTTGCCTGTGATGCATGGTGGGGAGGAGGCAGCAGACCCAGGATTCATATTCATTTAGATCTTATGTTCTGAAAAGCTCATGATTAAAATTGCAGTCAGCTACTTGCAGAGGCCAATTAAGCATTTTTTTCTCCCTCCAATGTATTAGGTTTGGGTGGGGTAGGGTGTTTCTTCCTTTCCTATAAAATGCCAGAGAAGGCCATGGCTGAAAATGTGGTATTGGATAGGGTGAACAAGGGCTCTGAGGTTGCACCAAGCATTCTTTTTCTCACTTGCTTGTTTAGATGGTTCTTGCCCATGTGCTCAAGGTCTATTTGGTACCCGAGATTGGGGAGAAATTTCCCCCAGCTCAAGTTAGCAATGAGCTTAAGGGGTTTTCTGCCTTTCTTTGTAGCATGTGTATATAGATCACTTGCCCGAATCTGGGTATATTTCACTTAATCATTTCCCTGCCATTGTGGGGCTGTGGAGACTGCTGCACTGTAGTCCCTCCTATACTTTGCCTATGGTCCATAAAAATCTAACCTCCTAGGGGCTATAATACTTTGGTCTAATTTTGGGTTGTTGGGTTTTGTGTTCAGGTCAGGATCAGTGTTGGTGGCCTGTACAGATCAGACTAGATGATTTAGTGGGCCATTCTGGCCTTAACTTCTCTGATTCTGACATTCTGAAATAAACTGGAGAAATATGGTGTCACCTGGGGGGGGGGCCCAAGGGCTCTGCGTGCCCCCTCCCTCCCTCACTAACGCTGTGGGTGACGTGAACGGTGTGGCTACTCCTCCTGCCAGCGGGGTGGGGCCCGGGCCCTCCCTCGCTGATGGACTCCGGCCCAGCGCCATAACACCAGGAGCTCAGCTCCCGATGGAAGCAGGTGGGGACGTGCCCCTAAACTCACCTGCTCACAGGCTCCGTGACCCTCCCTGGGCCTGCGTACCCCACCGGCAGCCTTTACCCGCCTTCTTCCTTCCCCCCAACTCCAGGGATCCGCTCACCTCCCCGCTCGTGGCCGCCTTACTCCCCTGCTCCCTCTCGCTCTCGTTCTCTGCCCCTCAGCCACTTCTCGCAGCTCCTCCTCCCTCCCCCGTTCCTCCACCGGCTGGCCTTTTATCCCCAGCATGTGCCTTTTCCTCTTCCGGGCGCCCCGCCTGGCCTGCCTCGGTCGTGCCGGTGATGTCAGCCGGTGTCCCCGGTGCGCAGTGCTGACGCCTCTTCTCCCCGGCCTCCAGCCATCCTGGCAGGGCCAGGGCCAACCCGGCCGCTACACCGCCCGCGGCCGATCCTCCGGACGCCAGCTGGTGACGGGGTTGCTTCACCCCGTCACATATGGACTAGGTGATATTACTACAAGGTGGACAACTGATTGACAGACCATACTCAAAGAGTAGTTATTAATAGTTCACTGTCAAAGTGAGAGACCATACCAAGTGGAATCCTACAGCGGTCTTTCCTGGGTCCACTTCAAGTCAATATTTTCATTAATGACTCAGATAATCAAGCGAAGAATATGCTTATAAAATTTGTGAGTGATACCAAGTCAGGAGAGGTTTCAAGCACTTTGGATGACAGTAATAGAATTCAAATTTACATTGACAAACTGGAGAATTGGTCTGAAACCCACGAGATGAAATTCAGCAAAGACAAGTGCAAAGTACTACACTCAGAAAGGAATAACAAAATATACACTATCAAATAGGAAATAATTGGCTAAGCAGTATTACTGCAGAAAAAGACGAAGGAATTATAGTGGATCACAAATGACATCAGCCAAAAATGAGATACAGTTACCAAAAAGGTTACAGGTGGCATGTCCCAAAACTGGAATTCTCTGATCCAGCAACAACCATGCTCGAATAGGACCATGGATGTTTCTGGATCAGAGAACCACAGTAGCCTAGTGGCAGGAGAACAATCCATGACTGGCTAGGCTGAATCAGTGGGACAGGATAGGGAATGGGACTGGCAACAGCCCCCAGCAGCCCACTGCAGTAGGGCTGGAGCCGTCAACAGCCCTCAGCATCCCACAATAGCCTGCAGCACTGGGATAGCCCCTGAAAGCACAAGACTGGGCTGGCAACAGAACTTGGCAGCCCGCAGAAGTGGGACCAAAACTTTCAGGCTGCTGCAGGTCTGGGACTGGAGCCCGAGACCTTGACATCCCCCACCAGCCCTCAGCAGCATGGGTCCATAGCCTAAGGCAGCCCTGGGAGTGCAGGCTGCTGGAGCCCAGCAGGCAGTCCAGCCAGGACAGCAGCAGTGGGACCAGCAACAAAGTAGGCAGCCTGGCAGGGGATGGAAGTAGTGTCACCACCAACATCACCCCCACCCCTCGAGCCAGAGCTGGTAATCAGTGGCTGGAAGCTGTGGTGAGGAACCTTCTCTGGTCTGGCAAATCTCTGGTTCAGGACCGCTCAGGGACTGAGGGTGCCAGATCAGGGATGTCCAACCTGTAGTATTCAGAGGTGTATATAATACATGGGAGGAATCTGCACCATTTTACTCAGCTCTGGTGAGGCTTCAACTGGATCTATTTGTCTAGTTTTGGATGCTACACTTAAAGAAATATGTGAATAAAATGGAGAGTGTCCAGAAGATGATTAGAAGTTTATAAAACTTGACCTATGAGGACTGGATAAAAAAATCTGTGTTTAGTCTTGAAAAAAAAGAAAACTAAACTGTTCAAAAGAGGATGTTGATCAGTTTTTCCTATGGTTCTTGAATGTAGAACAAAAAGAAACAGGCTTAATCTGAAGCAAGAGAGGTTTAAAATATTAGGAAAAACGTTCTAATTATAAGGGGATACTTAAGTATTGTAAGAAGCTTCCAAGAGAAATTTTGCCGCAGCTCAGCCAGTTCTTCCCGGAGCTGTGCACAGGGGCACACCCACTTACTTTCACCTCTGATTTCTGGTAACTGAATAACTAGTCTCTGTAAGAAAAAGGGTTTTATTTTGTTTTCACTTATAAGGTTTTATTTGAAGCGCACAAGTTCAATTTGCAATATGCTTCTGTAAAGCTAATAATCTTTAGTACTGACACCTATTATCAAAGCTACATCCTTTCCTTTGTAGTGTCCCAACATAATTTGTATTATATATTTTTAAATGTTTAAAAAGAAATCCCAGAAATCTAGAAGCATTACAGTAGCTCTGTTCACACTACTTTAAGGTTTTGTCAGCTTGCTTTAGAAAAAATGAATTTTCCTTGTGTAATGAAGCAGGGTGATATTGCACAAAGAGAGCAATGTTGACTTGGTCCATTCATAGGAGAGTTGGAACAGTTTGTAAAATGGGAGTGCTGAAACCAAACTGTAAACTACTGTATATGATGGAAACCACTTCAAGCCACCAAATATGACAGCACGGTCAGCACTCTTAAGCTACATCTAGTCTGCAAGCTTCTTTCGGAATAAGCTTTCCTGGAAGAGATCTTCCAGAAAAGCTTATTTCGAAAAAGAGTGTTCAGATGCCAAAAGCACAACAAAAAAGCGATGTGCTTTTTCAAAAGATAGCATCCACACTGATTGGACACTGTCTCACATATAAGGCCACCCAACACCAGTTCAACCAGGGCATTAGGTCATTAGTTGCTTCTAGGTGCTCTTGGCTAAGGCTAGCTGAGAGACATGTTTAAAGGGATGCCCTTGGACAGCTGTTTCGCTGCTGCTGCTGCTGCTGCTGCTGCTGCTGCTGCTGCATGATTGCCTACCTCTCCGAGGAACAGCAAAGCTTTTGCAGTGTGTGCTCTGGTTGCCCGGCTTGTGGATGCCACAGCCTACCCCTTGCCATGGAGCTTCCTCTGGGCATGTGATGGCCCCACACTGCCATGCTGCAGTTTCAGCAGAAGTTTGTTCAGGTGCCTTCATGGCTCTGCACGACCTCAACATCAAGCTCATCACTGAGGCCCTCTCCCTGTGTGCGGGAGCAAGGCCCTTGCAACTGCATCCCACAGTAGAGAGACGATTCTGGAGGCTGGACACCAGTTCCAACTGGTGGGACCAGCTGGTCACGGAGCACTGGGACAACCAGCAGTGGCTCCATAACTTCTGTATGAGGAAGGCCACTTTCATGTAGCTGTGTGCCTGGCTCGCCCCTGCCCTCTATTGACGGGACACCCAGATGCAACCTGTCATCCCCTGGAGAAGTAGGTTGTCATCTAGAAGCTTGCCATCCCAGATAGTTACTGGTCGGTGGGCAACCAGTTCGGCATGGGAAACTCCCCCGTCGAGGCCCTCCTCTTGGACGTAAGGCACTTAGGGCTAGGAGTGGTGTGTGGTGTGTCTGAAAGTGCCACCTCGGGTTTGGGGAGCTTGGCAATCTCGGGTATAGGTGGGGTCTGGGAGAACAGGGGAGTGGCCAGGAGGGGGGTCTGGAGTGGGGTTAGGCATGGCAGAGGGAGGGGGCATAGGGATGGCAGGGGCAGAGGGCATAGTCATGGTGGGGGGCAGGAGTAGGGGCAGCAGGAACAGTGACAGGATAGTGTCACACGTGTTTTGGCCCCGCTGCAACCAGCTCAGCCCACATTTGGGTCTTCTACTGAGCATCCTCCCAGGCCTTCTAGGCCAGGGTTTGTTGCATGTCGCGGAGGACGTCCACGTGCTGTTGGTCAGCTGCCTTAGCTGGTGGTGATCACCCCTCAGCAATGGCTGGTCCGGCTGTGGAGAATAAAGAGAGACAGGCAGTCAGTCATCCATACAGACACTGTCCCTGAGGCCATGCCCTCCTCTGTGAGCTGTGAGGAACAGTCCTCAGGCCACAGTATGGTGATGTTCTGGGCGCAAGACCATAAGTGGCCTTCACAGTGGGCCCTGTCTCACAGGGGCCCCAAGATGCCCAGGGGACCATGCTTCCTGTCTCCCACCCCCTGTCCTTTGGACAAGCAGGCAAGGGAAGTGTCCATCCACACTGAGGTCCCTTGGGCGGGAGAGGAGCCTGGAGCAATTTGGCCTTCCATGGGGGCCACACACACTCCTGCACCTGGAAGCACTGTCGGCGGAAGTGGGTGATGTCTTACACATGCAGGCATGCCTGTGTGTGGCACTCCTCAGTCTGTGTGCATCTGTGCTTGTGCCTTTTTCCCAAACCTGCTTCCAGTGGTGGCTGGTGGTGGGAGAGCATCCCCCGGGGGTCAGATGTGTGTGTGCCATCCCCACAGCCTGTGAGCAGGAAGCCAGGGGTCCTTGGGGGTGCCTCCTGGGCCACGTGGCACAGACTGGCACTGCACGTACTGCCAGATGCATGGATTGTAGCACGATGCCCAGGCCGAGCAGGCCAAGTGACGATCACACCCCATCCCCTCGGCGTCTGTCTCCCCTGCCCTGTGTGTGTGAAAAACTGAGAGCAGTCACTTGATGATCCCACCCCAGCCTTGGAGGATGCCTGCATGACATCCAGGCCCTATGGTACCAGCTCAAGGTTGAGGGTGATGCTGCTGGCCATCTCCTCCTCCTCCAGTTGCTCATCGTCCTACTCCTCCCCCTGGCCTGGGAGCTCTGGGCAGGCAACGATGGGTGTCTCCAGCCCCAAGTCCATGACCAGGGGTGGGGAAGGGGTTGAAACACCCCCGAGGATGCGGTGGAGCTCAGTGTAGTAGGGGCAGGAGTGGGATCCTGCCCCGGAGCAAGAGCTGTGCTCTCTTGCCCTGGCAGAGCTCCTTGACTTTGCTCCATATTTGTTTGAGGCTCAAAGGGTGCTGGCCTACCGGGGATGGAGATTCTGCAGGTTCTGAGATTCTCCTCCTCACCCCAAACCTCCAGGAGGGCGAAGATGTCCATCGCAGACCACAACAGTGCATGCCTCTTCTGGCCCCTGACTGGGTCCTAGGCGGTCATGCTCCCTCTGTGGGCCAGGAGGTCTCGGGGGGCTTGTGGCTGGGCCATAGATGTGCAGCACTGTGGCAGTCAGAGCCGCGCAGTGAATGCAGCTCTCAGGGCCAGCTTCCTGCCACAAGACTTGTCCCGGGTGCCTGCAGCTTTAAGAGCTGGCAGGAGTCAGGAACTATAGAATTCTGATTAGTTTGGACGGAGTGGCCACCAGGGTACCTGTGTTATTTTCTGGAAGCCTCTTTTTTTCAAAAGAATTTCCTCTTCCGCATCCACACACACCTTTTTCTGAAAAAGCTTTTTAGGAAAAAAGCTTCTTCTTCATAGAAAAAGGTTTACTGCTGTCAGAAAAACCCTCTTTGTTCTTTCAACTTTTTGTCAAAAGAACACAATAGCAGTGTGGACGCAAGTATTGTTTTTCCAGAACAACATCTGTTATTCCGGAAAAATGCAGCAGTGTAGACATACCCCTAATTCCAGCACCTATGTTATGCATGTGAGTAGGATGAAACGCATAAGCTTTCCCAACAATAATTGAGTTCTCTTGCTTCTTCCTCCACTCTGCTGAAGTTGTTTACAAACATGAAGGGAAGGCATAACTACCCATGACTGAGTGCAGAATGCCTGACTTTTGGCTTCCATTATACACTCTTTACTGGTTATTGACAGCCCTCTCTAACTTTTCTCTTAATTCAAATCCTTCCTTACAACACATGTCTTCCAAAAGGTCTGTTAAGTTTAGGTCTTATCTCAAGCAAGTGACCACTAGAAGCAAGACATAAATTAGCCTAGCTATCTAGTGTGAAATTGTTGGAATCGTGGTACATGAGGACTTATCGAGTATATACAAGCAAACACCCCATTTGTAATTTATGACAGGCAGGGTTGGTAGCACTTTGTCTTAGAATCAGAGGAGTCAAGAAATCTTACTAACACCTCATTCTCAGTTGCTTATTAAATCAAAAAGTACTTCAAATACTTAAGGAGCAAGAGAAAGATGAATGGAAGTATAGATCTAATTAGCAGGGGAGAAAAGCTAATAACTAATGTAAAGTTTAAACTTTTAAGTGAAAGTCTCATGTTTATCGTGCAATACTTCCATTAGCATATATCTGATTTTATAAAAAATTAAATAAATAGTAAGACCATCTAATCTTTGTATTGCCTACTTTTTTACACAAGTTTTTACTGCACTGTTTTGCAGTAGCTTGGCTGCTTTGCTGGTAGAACATCTGCTATCTAGGGCTATGTCTACACTCTGGGGATTTTCTGGGAAAATTCCGCCACATCCAAGGAATGCGTTTGCACTTCCTTCTTCTTCTTCTTCTTTTTTTTTTTTTTTCCGAGGAAGACCAAATGCACTCTTTTGGGGAGCCCTGTATGCCTGGTTCCACGAGGGATAAGGGCTCTGCCAAAAGAGGAGGTTTTTCCACCATTTGGCCCCATCTAGACTGGGCCAAATGGCCGAAAAGCCTCTTCCAAAAAAGCGATCAGAAAAAGCTATGCAAATTGTGGAGTGCAATTTGCATAGCTTTTTCCAACAAAGGACTGTAGTGTAGACCTCACTTAACAGTTTATTTGGTTGGGGGTTAGGACACGCAGCCAGAAGTAAGGAAACCTAGGCGCTATTCCTTTGTCTACTGCTGACCTTCTACCTGACTTTCAGCAAATCACTCTTCCTCATTTTCCCCAATTGCAAAATGTGACTGTGAACTTCTCCTCTGTAATGCATTATGTAGGAGTTATGTGGTATCATTACCTTATTAGCTCCCACTTTTATCATTTCACTCTCTGAAAAAACACTGGTATCATGTCCCTTTTCATAGCTTTTTCCAGCAAATGTGTGAAACCAGACTTCATTCTTTACAATAAGAATCCAAAATGTGCAAGACAACTTCAGATGACAGAACAGGAATCTTGTAATGATTTGCCATTTAAGTAAATATACGCCATTTATATTTGTTAATCTTAGTTAAAGTTTTTTGTATTTTTATGCAATACATAATAGAGAATTAAATAATGTCAGGGATCTAATCTTGTAAGGATCTGAGCATCATCAGCTCTATTGATTTCAGCATATCACAAGTGAAGTTGAGCATCTTGCAGGCTTGGGCTACAGGAAAAGATGGAAATTGGAGTCAGATCCAAGCTGGGCACCTTCCTGATAATGGACTTTCAGTTTACAAGAAGCAGGTTAGCTAAAGAAGCACAAACACCCTTCTCCCAAACTGAAATTTAGATTTCATTCCAGTCCTTTACATAGATTTTTTAAACTGCCAATGGGCCTTATCCACTCCCCTTTTTGTGGAATAAAATATAAGATCTTCCTCAGCTATGAAGATGGGATACTCTATGTCCTTTGGCTGCAACAGTCCTAAATAAAGGCAGAGTTATTCCTGTAACTGCATTGCATCACAGAATGCAAGGAAAGCTGGTTCTGGACTTGGTGTAAATCATATCCTGGGTGTGACACAAACCAGGAAATTCAAAACAGAAACTGACACTGAAATTGCAGACTATTGCCTCCCTATATCCCCTATTGAGCTTCCTTCTGGAACAGCACATTAACAGTGGAACATAAATCAACATAATATTTTCTGACTTCTGTGGGTTGAATGTACAGCATAAGCATTGAGTCAAAGCACTTTCTCCTGATTTGGCTCAGTCCACCCCCAATCAACCATCTGAAAGTTCAAAAGGTCAGGTGCCCTTTTCACCATGAATACACTGGAAGTTTTAAACACTGTAATTGGTACATCTGAGACAGCTGCTGGTGGCAGCCATCTTGTGAAAAAATGGTATCATTTGTGGCACCAGCAATATGGGAGCTCATTTTAATAGACTCTAATCAAGTCTCAGCCTGCTGTGCTATTGCTGTAACAGTCAGAAGAAAGGAATGATTATGCAGTATTACAGGACTTGTTTAATTTTTAAATGTAAAACTATTTTTCTGAATGCTGAACCAACATTTTGGCAAGTAGGGGAATTTATTTACTCTTTCCTAAACAGCAGTCTCCTGCTGCCTACATCCCTTTTAGCAAAGCAGTTACCCATTAGAAGCATCACTTAGGTTTTTTTTTTAAGACTGGCATTTTCAAATACACAGTGATTTCAGTGAATTTGAATTTTTATATTTCTGGGTTTGGCCGAGCAAAAACATAGGCTCTGATTCTTGGACCTGGCTCAACTGCACTAATATTATATAGGACTTCAGGGGAGAAAGGTGTTTTTATAACATCTTTATAGTTCCTTAGCTCTGGGGCCAAGTAGGGGCTGGTTCAGCCTCCACTATGAAACAGAGGAGCCTCAGGAGTGTTGTAATTTACATTCAACTACCAGGCGTCTGACAGGGTCATTCTGCAGCCACTTCTCCATTTCACAGGGGAGTTGCAAGGATGAATCCATTGAAGACAGTGAACTATTCACTAATGACTACAGTGTGACTCGCCACCAAGTGCTGCCGCATGTCTAGGAGCAGCATTGCAGGATTTCATCCCTTGTGGTCTCACCATCCAGGTCAACAACAGTTCCCCATTGCCTTTTGACTTGGCCCACTGGTTGGGTCACTTTTGATCTTGCCCCTTTCAGGGTAAACCAGGATTTCCACCCAAGAGTCCAAGGACTAACAGTCCTTCTGATTCCTTGTGCCTATGACTTTTTGCAACTAGTCTTCCTGGTGAGGCTGCAGGGGTACCCAGTTTGTCACTCCATCCAGGGACTCTTCTGGCAAGTAATTAAAGTCTGTCTGGTTAGACTGCCTGCTTCTTTCTACATCCACCTTTTCCTCAGGGGACTCAATTTTCCACAGGAGTCTAGCCACATCTTACTTCTCAAGGTAACAAAAGAAACTAAATTCACAGAAATAAAGAAGGGCTCCAGCTTCACTCTCCCACCCAGATATTTCAGCCATATCTTACTGCTCCGTATCCATAATCAACCTAAGGTAGCTTGCGTCTATTTCAGTCTCCTGTCTGGGAGATAATGAAAGGTCTGTCCATCTCCTCAGACAGGGGCTTTTTGAACTGAGCTTCTCCCTTTTTAAATCTCTTCCTCCAAAATCAGCACACTTCACAGATGTGATGGGGCTGCCTGAGCCCAAAGCTGCTCTTTTCAACCCTTTCTTGTCTGGTGCAGGGTTTGTCACGGGGGAAGCATGTAAACACCTAAAGATTCATCTATATGGGAAAGCTTATCTTAGCTTACGTGTAAATTTAAAACAGCCTAGCTTCCCATGAAGACACTACTGTTCCACGCTAAGAGTGCCTTTGTGAGGTTTAGCTTAGTCCACTTTGGAAATGCAAATAGCAATTACACTTTAACTTTGTGAGTTCAGCTAAGCCACTCAAAGGCACTTTTACTCCACACTAAGGCTATGTCTACACTACAGTGTTATTTCGAAATAATGCATCTACACACAAAATGCACTTCGAAATAGCATTTTGCTGTTTTTAAATAGCATGTCCAAACCTGAATAAGGTCCATGATCTCCACCCTGGATCAGGAAGGCGCCCACCTTCTCCGGGCCCAGGCAGGCTTCTCGGAGCTGGCAGACTGCTCCTGTGGAGAGTTGGAGGACTGGCTGCCAGTGGCTTGCTGGCTCATGTTTTGGGGCCACTGGGTCAGGGGCAGTGGCTTCTGGCTCTGGGCTGGCAGGCTTGGAGCTGGCACAGGCACTGTGGCCAGAGTCTACCCCTTTAAGGGCTCCGGGGGGAGGAGGGGAGGCAGAGAAGTGTTCTTGGTTGAGGCCGGAGTAGCCACCAGAGCACCCTGGGAAGGCTGGAGGCCCCCTATTTCGAACTAAGTGTCTACACAGCACTAATTTTGAAATAGCTATTTCGAATATGGCGTTATTCCTCATAGAATCATAGAATTATAGATACTAGGACTGAAAGGGACCTCGAGAGGTCATCGAGTCCAGTCCCCTGCCCTC